>OX451736.1:198764690-199313711 GCA_948472305.1 Vicia faba
ATATAGTTACTTTTCATTTATATTGTGTGTGCTAAGAGTATTTTGAACCTGAACATTAGGAAAAAGTTAGGTCAGGAATTGGGGGAGAAGAAATTCTCTCTCATTTCTGAGAGTTAGATCAACTTCTTTATATGTTTAGAATCGTGACATGATGCTCTATAACTTTGATGTTCTAAGTTTTTATTGAAAATCAAGGAATCAGAAGTTAGCAGGGAAGGAAGAAAACGCGCGTTTTTCTGTGTTCAAACAGTCTGGAGGTTGAAGACAACCCTTTTGGGCTGGGCTTGGTTGTTTTTCTGTTTACACCCCTTTATTTCACATACACCCCCTTGGCCCATTGTGTTTTATTTTTATTATTTTTTATTTTTTCCTTTTGTTTCTGACTTATTTATTTTTTTGTCAAAGCATAAAAAATATTAAAAATATTTTTCAACCATTTTTGCATTTTATTTGAATTTTATTTGTTTTATCTGAATTTATACACATAAATAACATATATATCCTTTTATTCAAAATACTAAAAATAATACAAATACATTTTTATTTTCTAATTTTATTTTATTTTATCTTTTGAAAATATTTTCTAAAAAAAATATACTTTTTTTTTTGTAAATAATAAATATTTTATTTTTGTATATATTTAATATATTTAATATATAATATAAATACTTGTATATTTATTAGAATATTTAGGATAAAAATACAAAAATAGTACATTTTTATTTTTATTAATATTTAACCTCAAAAAATACTTTTTTACAATATACTTCCTTTTTATTTATTTTTTGTATATAATTATTAAATATTGTATATAATAAATAATAAATACTTTTTATTTAGCAAAATTAGGGTTTTGCCCTAAAACATGAAAATATCCAAAAATTGATCCTTTTTATTTTTGTTTATTTGTCACATGAAAAACACTTTTACATACATATAAAAATCATTTTTTTTTGCATCTTGCATTTTATTGTATTTTTATTTAATTCTTGTATATTAAATAATTTGTATATTCAATTTGGATGTAATAGTTTAGGTTTAATTCTTCTTGCTAAATATCCCCCATTTGAACATTTGTACCACCCATCCCATAATTGTGTTGTAATAATTTAGGACTTTTATTTTCCGCATTTAAAAGCTTTCTAAATATGCCATGATAGACTTAGGATTTGTATGCAAAAATCAAATAACAAGTAGCTTGACTTAATTCAAAGACAAAAAAGCATGAAAATGAACAACACAATTCACACTTGCACCCCTAGGGTTACTCCACTTGTTGCCTTCAATAATGGGCCATGTTGCATGTTAGGTGTTTTTGGCAAAACAAAACAATATCAAATGATCATAGTCCCTCGATGACGCTTTCGAAAGTTACCTAAAAATGATCAAATCCCTTAAAGAAAAAAAGTTGCCAAAGACACTTGGCACCATTGCAATCATGGTCTAAACGATGACCCGCACCCGTCCCGTTAACATCCTAACACAAGATTGTCCACCAAATACAATGGTGGAACAAAATTGTTAAAAGGGTTAAAACATAGGAAAGATCTTTGAGAAATTTAGGGTAGATAGCTCTTGGTTACTTGCCCAATCTTACAAAACACACTTGCCTACTTTTCAAAACCACATTCCACAACACACTTTCAAAACAACTTTCAAAAACATTGAAAACTTTTCAAAAGATAAGTACACCTTTGTATACATCCAAACATGGGTCATTACAAAGGTTGCCACAACAAATGGCCTCTTTTCAAAAACATTTTCAAACCCACACACAAAGCACCATTTCAAACAATTGAAAGCACCATTTCAAACAATTTAAAATGCAAGGCAAGTGATCTAAGCAAGTAACTAAGAGCCCATGGATAACCATGGATAGAAAGGATGCTAATACCTTCCCTTTCTATAATCTACTCCCCGAACCCAAGAAAACATCTCAAAGGTTTTTGCTGTGCTTTTTAACCTTTCCTTAGGATAAAATAAAAAGTCGGTGGCGACTCTTGCTCAACCGAAACATTTGCGAAAACAAACGCAAAACCTCAAGTCAGTTCTCCCACCGTATCACAGAACTGGCGACTCTGTTGAGGATTGTTTTAAAGTGGAGTAACCTTAGGGCCTAGATCACCCTCTTGCATGACTAATTGTTTGCTTTGATTGCTTTATATCTTGGTTCTCTTGTTTGGGCTTGAAATCCTACACCCGGATTTGGGGAAACATTCATAGATAGCAATACATTGTGAAAACTGTGCGGGGTATACCGACACGGTTGAAGCAATAGCTATATTAGTGCGACATATTTGTGAGTACCGGTAACCCTTGAGTTCAATCAAGGAGAGTACGGGGCCGCTGAGTGATGTCACTAAGCACTAATGACCTAGAACCTTACTTGACCATCTTGGCCTTTCATTAGGGGTAGTGAGATGATCGGCTTTGGTGCAGTCCGAAGTTGGTAGATACTCGATACTACACTCATTGAGGGTTGTTTTCTTGGAATATTTTGATCGCTAGTTAAGTGGATAAACCAAAACAATGAACATGGAAAACAATCCAGTGATATTGAGCTCCTTAGAACCCGATTACTATTTATAGGACAGGTTTTTAAGCCAACTACACTCAAGAGGGTACTTACCTATGAAACCCCATGCAAGCCTGAAACTAGGGTTTTGTGTGAATTGCTTGTACATATGTTTTGTGCATACATCATGAACATCATAAAGCATCATATGCATTCACTAACCATTTCAAGGGTTTAGATCTTCATCTTTGTTCTTGTTTTGTAGGTCATAGAAATTCTTCGCAGGAAAACTATCCAAGTCAACCTTGTGAGAATTCCTCCTCAAATCAAAGAGCTCACATCCAGAATTCCGGAAAGCTCTCCCTTCAGTGAAAGACATGGTAGACTGCTCATCCTAGTCAACACCAGCATTGAAGAGGACATGGTAAAGGTGTTGTTCCAGTTCTTTGACCCCCTTCACCACTGTTTCACTTTCCCCGACTACCAGTTGGTGCCCACTTTGGAGGAATTTTCTCAACTCTTGAGAATTCCTATTCTTAATCAACTACCCTACAACGGTACGGAAAAAGAACCAAAGCCTGAAGATGTTGCTCAAGCCCTACACTTGCAACCATCTGACATCAAGGGGCATTGGGAAACTAGAAGCGGTGTCAAAGGCTTCTTGGAAAAATTCTTGTTTGAGAAGGCACAAGAGTGTTGGAATTCTTTGGATCTACAAGCCTTTGAAGAAATTGTGGCACTCCTCATTTATGGGTTGGTCCTGTTCCCAAATCCTGACCAGCTTGTGGATGTCAGCGCCGTCAAAATCTTCTTATCCAGGAATCCAATACCAACATTGCTTGGGGACATTCTTCACTCATTTTACACACGAACAATGAGAAAGAGGGGTGTTCTCATGTGCTGTACTCCTCTCCTTGCAAGGTGGTTTATTTCGCACCTTCCACAATCTGTCTTGAAGAATGACCAAGGCTTAAGGTGGTCACAACGGTTGATGACCCTCACTCACTCTGATGTACATTGGTGTTCTCGGTCTAGAGAAAATGTCATCATCGTCGATCGTTGTGGAGAGTTCCCTAATGTCCCATTACTTGGTATTATGGGAGGCATTACCTACAACCCTTGTCTAGCTTTGAGACAATTTGGATATGCACGGAGAGATGGCCCTCACGACATGTTGATTCCTGACCTAGTTTTGACTTCAACAACGATGCGCAAGGACTTCACCAAAGATTCATCAGAGCTTGGAGGATGCCTAACAAGGTAGACAGCAAGACACTAGGCCACAAGAACTCCATCCCTCTTGAGCCTTATCTCAAGTGGGTACGAGCCCGAGCCCAGAGTCTAATGATGCCTTACCCTCATGTTCTCTCTGTGATTAAAGAGCCCGTTAAGGAAGGAGAGGTTCCCTACACCATCCTATATCCTGACATGCCTACATCGTAGGAGGAGATGCAGAAGAGTTGGATCCAACTCAAGGAGGAACAGAACACTTTTGAAGCCAGCTTCTACGCCAGTGAGAAGAAGGTTTTGGAGCTTACCCGCCGACTCCATGAGGAAGAGACCCTCAACACCTACATCGCACCAAAGAGGATGCGCAACGTCTTTTTACCTTGAGAAGTTTTTTTGTAATATTTGGCCCATGGGGAATTTATGTACTGGCAAAATTTCTTCTTATTAATATGACGTGTGTTCTTTTTTTTGCAACAATTTTGAATTTTCTAAATCCTTGAATGCATTGCATAAACAAACATATCATTCATCATGCGCATAAGCAGGTCTCCACACCAGGTTTCCTTATCTTTCTGCTGTTTATTTCAGTAAGATGGATCTCGAACAGACGGTCAAGGACTTGCAGTCTCAGAACTCACAGTTTCAACATCTCCTGATGACCTTGGCAAAGGGTCAGGAGGATCTAAAAGCCCTGTTTGGGAACAAAGAGCAAGTGAAGAAGAAGAAGAAAAGAATCAGGGTGGCTACCCTAGGAAGAAGGTTTGAGGGTGAAGCCAGAAGAGTTCTTGAATTTCCCCCTACATCTGAAGAGGGAACCAGTAAAGGGAATGCGGCTGCGGTACCTTCTGAATCCGAAGCTGAAGAAGACGAAGACTACTCAGAACAACAATACCCGCCCGCCGACGATAAGTACAAAGGCTTGGAAGACAGGTTGGCAGCTATGGAGCTGCAGAGAGTTCCCGGCTTAGATTTCGAAGATTTGGGATTAGTTGCTGGAATTGTGATCCCCCCGAAGTTTAAAGTGCCAGTTTTTGCAAGATATGACGGGCTGTCCTGCCCGAAGATGCATCTCAGATCATATGTAAGGAAGATCCAACCTTACACTACAGACAAGAACCTATGGATCCATTTCTTTCAGGATAGCCTTTCAGGGGCTCAACTCGAGTGGTTCTATCAGCTGGATGGAGCCAGTATTCGAAACTGGGAGGACTCGGCTACTGCATTTTATAAGCAGTATCAGTATAATTCTGACCTCGCTCCCACGCGTACCCAACTCCAGGGTATGTCACTGGGGACGGGCGAAGGATTCAAGGAGTATGCGTAAAAGTGGAGAGATCTGGCTGGTAGGGTGCAGCCACCTTTGACGGACCGTGAGCTTGTCGACATGTTCTTAGGGACCCTGTCTGGTCCGTTCTTCAACCACCTGATTGGTAATTCTTCTGCTGGGTTCACAGACCTGATCTTAACCGGTGAGAGGATAGAAGCTGGTATCAAGTCGGGGAACATACAAAAGGGTGCCTCCTCGAGTACTGAAAAGAAACCTTTCAAGAAGGAAGCCAGTGCCGTTTATGGTCCCAGAAGACAAATTAAACCGGAACGCCGCCAAGCTGTCAACGCGTTGGTAATTTTAAAGCCTGCTGCTGCTCCTCAGCAGTACAACCAACCAAGGGGTGAGAGACCCAAAAGGCAGTACACTCGGCTCAGTATGACCCTGTCTCAGATTTTGCCGCAACTACTGTCAACAAATCTGGTAACTGTCAAAGAAGCTCCGAAGGTAGTGAACACAACTTCTCCAAAGTACAACCCCAACGCACGTTGCGCTTATCACTCCGATAGCCCGGGGCATACCACGGATGATTGCTGGGCTCTAAGGAATAAGGTTCAGGACCTTATTGATGCTAAAGAAATACAGTTTGAGGCTCCCGAAAGGCCCAATGTTGTGACTGCTCCCATGCCCCAGCATGGAGTGAATGCTGTGGAAGAAGACCGGTATGTAGCCTCCGTGGAAGAGATTGTTACTCCATTATTGACCGTAAAAAGGAACCTGTTGCTAGCCAGTTTATTTCTGGGATGTGGTAAAGGTTGCCTGCTATGTGCTGTTTCACCTGTTGGTTGTCCGTTGCTGAAATCAGGTATCCAAAGCCTGATGGATAGCAAAGAAATCTTGTTCGAGAAGATTTCCGTTCCTGCTACCCCTACTGAAGAAGTTTCTATTGTCACTATTTTTAACAAACCTCCTAAGGTTCCTTCAAAGAAGCCTGTCAAAATCATGTCCGCTCAGAAGATTGCTCCTATCATCATCACTGTTCCGGGGCCCCTCCCCTATACATCCGACAAAGCTGTCCCATGGCACTATAAAGCAGATGTTTATGTTCTTGGGATTAAACAAGAGTTTGATGCTAGTACCGGTGTCAGTAACATCACCGGACCTGCCAAAGTTACTCGCAGTGGTGGGCTGTTCTCACCAGATATTGCGCCACCAGCTATTCAGAAACCTCTTATCATCACACCTGCAAGTGTGCCTGCTTCCCTTCCTGATCAAGTTCCTGTTTCTACCCCTGCTGCCGAGTCATCTGGCGCTCGAGGCAAAGGGATTGCTACTGATTTTCCTGCCCTGACGGAGGCACCAAAGACAACCACTGTTGAAGCTTCCCAACAAGATATGGAAGAGATTCTCAAGATCATTAAGAAAAGTGATTTCAATGTAGTTGAGCAGCTGGGGCACACCCCCTCTAAGATTTCTATGCTATCACTATTGTTGTGTTCAGAGGCCCATGCCAAGGCCCTGATTTCCTTCCTGAAGACGACCCATGTGCCACAAGAAACGTCTGCTGATCAATTTACCGATTGTGTGGCCAACTTGACTGTCGATAATGGTTTGGGCTTCTCTGACGCCGATCTGACTGCTAAAGGAAAGAACCATAACGACGCCCTGCATGTCTCCATTGAATGCAGGGGCACTACTCTTGCCCATGTGTTGGTAGACACTGGTTCTTCGTTGAATGTATTACCCAAGAAATCTTTAGACAGGCTGGATTGTGAGGGTTTAGAGCTCAAGCCTAGTAACATTGTTGTCCGGGCCTTTGACGGTTCGAAAAGGATGGTACATGGGGAAGTTGACATCCCAATCAGGGTTGGTTCTCAAGTCTTTGATTCTACTTTCTATGTGATGGATATCCGACCATCCTATTCTTGTTTGTTGGGTCGTCCATGGATCCACAAGGCTGGGGTTGTGACCTCCACATTACATCAGAAGCTGAAGTACCCGGTTAGAGGGAAGATTGTGACAGTTCAGGGGGAAGAAGAGTATATGGTCAGCCACCTCAACTCGTTCCGGTACATAGAGATGGATGGGGAATTCATTGAAACCACCTTTCAACACTTTGAAGAGGTGCCTCAGACACTGGCATCAGCTGAAACTGTGATTGAAGACCCTCCTTTGAAGATGGCTTCCTTAAAGGATGCCCGGGCTGTTATTGAGAAGGGTGAGTGCGCAAACTGGGGCCGACTTCCTGACTTTACTCCGAAGACTAACAAGTTTGGTCTGGGTTTCACTGCAGAAGCTCAGAGGGCTGTTCGTAAGGCAAGAATTGGAAAACCTCCAGTGTTCATCACCAACCCGGGAGTGAATGCTATTGAAGACGACGTGGAGGAATCTGAATTCGACAATTGGATCTACCCAACAAACGACGAGGGACCAAGCAACTGGACTGCGAAAGACTTCACACCTATTACTTTTGTCACTCAGTAATGAACTCTTTTGTTTTGAATTTGTAACAAACAATATGTTGAAACCTTTATGGCTCGGTGTCCTACCCGGGGCACCGTGGCTTCATTTGTGAGGGCTTTTTGTGTGTCATTTTCATATATCATCAATAAAAACATTGGACGTTTGTTGCATTTTAAAAATCTTACGCTCCTTTTCTTTCTTTATTATATATTGCAAAACAACTATATTTACACACACTCACCTATACAGGTTCCAATCCACTTTGGATCTCACTGGTAACGACTATGCTACTGCCAGTTATGACTTCGAAAATCCGATCAACTTAGCCGAAGACGAAGGTGAAGATGATTGCGAAGTGCCTGGTGAGCTCGCAAGACTACTACTCCAGGAAGAGAGGGCCATTCAGCCACATGAAGAGCCAGTGGAAACGGTAAATCTGGGTACTGAGACAGACAGAAAGGAAGTCAAGATTGGTGCCAATCTATAGCTCAGTGTGAAACAACGGTTGATTCAGATGCTGCATGACTATGTGGAAATCTTTGCCTGGTCTTACGAAGACATGCCTGGGTTGGATACCGACATTGTGGTTCATCACCTGCCTACCAAGGAAGACTGCCCTGCGGTAAAACAGAAGGTCTGCCGTATGCGTCCAGAAATGTCCGAGAAAATCAAAGCTGAGGTTATGAAACAATTTGATGCCGGGTTTCTATCAGTAACTTCTTACCCTCAGTGGCTCGCCAACGTGGTTCCAGTGCCGAAGAAGGATGGTAAGGTCTGAATGTGTGTTGATTACAGGGATTTGAACAGGGCGAGCCCTAAGGATGATTTCCCTCTGCCTCATATCGATGTTCTGGTTGACAACACTGCTCAACATAAAGTATTCTCCTTCATGGACGGCTTCTCCGGTTATAATCAAATCAAGATGGCTCCTGAAGACATGGAGAAGACCACCTTCGTCACTCAGTGGGGCACTTTTTGCTACAAGGTCATGCCTTTTGGGTTGAAAAATGCTGGGGCAACCTACTAACGTGTCATGGTTGCTTTATTTCATGATATGATCCATCACGAGATAGAAGTATATGTCGATGATATGATTGCAAGGTCCAAAACTAAGGAGGAACACCTTTACCATCTACGGAAGCTGTTTGACCGTCTGAAGTTGTACAAGCTGAGCTTGAACCCAAACAAGTGCACCTTCGGGGTAAGATCTGGAAAATTGTTAGGCTTCATCGTAAGCGACAAAGTCATTCAAGTGGACCCTGCCAAGGTGAAAGCCATACAAGAGATGCCAACTCCCAAAATAGAGAAAGAAGTCAGAGGCTTTCTAGGACGTTTGAATTACATTGCCCGATTCATCTCGCATCTAACTGCTACCTGTGAACCAATCTTCAAGCTGCTGAAGAAAGATCAAGTAGTACATTGGAACGATGAATGCCAGGCCGCTTTCGAAAGAATCAAAGAGTATCTCCAAGAACCACCCATTCTTATGCCACCGGCTGAAGGGAGACCTCTAATCTTATACTTGACTGTACTTGACAACTCAATGGGGTGTGTGCTGGGGCAGCATGACGAGTCCGGCCGAAAAGAACACGCCATTTATTACCTTAGAAAAAAGTTTACCGACTGTGAGACTCGATACTCACTGCTCGAGAAAACTTGCTGCGCTTTGGTATGGGCTGCTCGCCGGCTGACAGTATATGTTGACTCACACTACTCTGTTGATTTCAAAAATGGATCCAATAAAGTACATATTCGAAAAGCCTGCTCTGTCTGGAAGAATAGCAACAAATGATCTTGACGGAATACGACATCCAGTACACGACTCAGAAAGCAATCAAGGGAAGTGTATTGGCAGACCATTTGGCACACCATGCAGTGGACGATTACCAGTCAATAAACTTTGAATTTCCAGACGAGGATATCATGGTAGTGACTGATTGTGAAGTACCTGGACCGGATGAAGGACCTGAGGAAGGATCCCGATGGTCTATGCATTTTGACGGAGCCTCAAACGCTTTGGGTAATAGTATCAGCGCTGTGATCATATCCCCTAAAGGCACTCATACTCCACTCACCGCCCGGCTATGTTTCAACTGCACCAACAACATGGCAGAGTATGAGGCATGTATCATGGGTCTTCAAGCTGCAATCGACCTAAGGATCAAGTTTCTGAGTGTCTTCGGAGATTCCGCTCTCGTGATCAATCAGATCAAAGGCGAGTGGGATACGAAACACCCAAATCTTATTCCTTACAAAGAGTATGTGCTGACATTGCTTCCCCACTTCGAGGAGATAACTTTTGAACACTTCCCAAGAGAGGAGAATCAGTTGGCGGACGCGTTAGCTACGATGTCTTCTATGTTCAAAGTCAAATGGGACAACAAGGCTCCCCAGATCATTATCTGGAAGTTGGATGAACCTGCACATTGCTGCGATCTCGAGGCCGAAGAGGTAACAGAAAAACCCTGGTATCATGAAGTGAAGAGGTACCTTGAAGCTCAAGAATACCCCAAAGGCTCATCTGTTAATGACAAGAAGTTCCTGAGAAGGTTTGCGGCAAAGTTCTTCCTCAACAATGGCATTCTCTACAAGCGAAACCATGATTCAACCTTACTGCGTTGTGTGGATAAGACTGAAGCAGAAAAGATCATGGCAGAGCTACATGAAGGTACATTCGGAACACATTCCAGTGGACATACCATGGCAAAGAAAATCCTTCGGGCAGGATATTTCTGGTCCACAATGGAAGCCGACTGTTATCAGCATTCTCGAGTTTGTCATAAATGCCAGATCTATGCTGATAAGGTGCATATTCCTCCGGTTCCTCTGAACGTCTTGACAGCACCTTGGCCTTTTGCAATGTGGGGGATTGATATGATCGACGAGATCCGACCTACGGCATCTAACGGGCACCGCTTCATCCTGGTAGCAATTGATTACTTTACAAAATGGGTTGAAGCAGCTTCCTACGCTACGGTAACCAAGAATGTCGTGGCACGGTTCATTCGGCACAACCTAATCTGTCGATACGGTGTACCTGAGAGGATCATTACGGATAACGGTACCAATCTTAACAACAAGATGATCACTGAGCTCTGCGATCAATTCAAGATACAGCACCATAACTCTTCTCCTTACCGGCCGAAGATGAATGGGGCTGTAGAAGCAGCGAATAAGAACATCAAGAAGATTGTGTAGAAGATGACAGTGACCTACAAAGATTGGCACGAAATGTTACTGTTTTCTCTTCAGGGGTACCGTACCTCAGCACGGACGTCAACAGGGGCAACTCCCTTTTCCTTGGTCTATGGCATGGAGGCAGTCTTGCCTATTAAAGTCCAGATACCCTCTCTCCGGATAATGAAGGATGCAGACTTGAGCGAAGATGACTGGATCCGGACTCGGCTTGATCAATTAAACCTAATTGACGAAAAGAGACTCACTGCTATTTGTCATGGTCAGACATACCAAAAACGGATGATCAGGGCATTTAACAAGAAGGTCAGACGACAAGAATATCAAGTCGGAGATCTGGTAATCAAGCGCATCATTCTTCCTTAAAGTGATCCCAGGGGAAAATGGACCCCTACGTACGAAGGGCCATTTGTGGTTAAACATATCTTCTCAGGAGGAGCTATGATTCTAACCACCATGGATGGTGACGACCTCCCTCACCCCGCCAATGCAGACATAGTAAAAAGATACTACGCATGAATTAAGGACCCGCTAGGTTGACACACCTAGGCAAAAATAAGTGCTTCCCGGCGAACCAAAAGGGTTCGGGCAAAAATAAGGGATGAAAATAAAAAAAATCTGTACACCCGGCAAGTCGAAAACCTGAAAAGGCGGCTTGGGCAAAAATGGGTATCCCGGTGGACTGAAAACCCGAAAGGGCGGTCCAGGCAAAAGTTAGGGATAAAGCGTAATACTATGTCTCATTGGATCACCTTGCATCGGACTCAGATGACTTCAATCAATCAGCTTCATCTTCAACTAAGCAGCAAAGTGATGAGACGCTTGAAGACATAAAGGCGATAGCAGAGTTGGAACCCAGTGGGATTATTTTTTCACATAGCTGTTTTGTTTCCTTTCACAAAATTGTATAAACTCTATTTTGCTCGGCGGAGTTCCCTTACTAGGACGTCAGCCTCCTGTACATAAAACGCCTATTTACAGGCAAATTTCAAAATTAATACAAGTTCAATTTCTTAGAAAAATTACCCATCATTTTTCCCTTTTTTCTGTTTTGTTTTACAAAGAACGTCCAATGTTCATTTTTGATATATGCATTTGACATTAATTGCTAATCATGAATATTTGCATGCGAAACAAAGGACTAATTACGAGTGACATCAGAAACAGGGGAAATAATAAGATTTGTCTAAGCGATCTAGTTGCTCTGTCCACCAAGGTACCAAGGTAAGTTCGGCTGAACAATGTAACCAAGTTACCTCAACTCCCCACAGAGTAAGACAAGATTCAGCAATACTCTCCCCAGGCAGAATTGGTCTCCCATCAACCCTAAAAGGGCATAGTGTTCCCCTAGCAAGTCAGCGGTACTCTCCTCAAGCAGAGTTAGTCTACTGTCAGCCTTAAGGAAGTTGGGTATCCCCAGAAGATCTCAACATTCCCCAGCAGAGTATAGACATTCCTCAGCAAGCATCCCCGTCAGTCTTAATATAAGTTTGTTCCCCGGCGGAATACCAGACACCCCAGTGGGATTCATGTCCCCAGTAGAAAGTGGAAGCTTATCCCCAGTAGATTCTGGAAGCTTATCCCCTGCAGAGTACGAACGCCTCTCCCCGATTTTATTCAAAGGTTATTTCCCACTAGGGTATACCTGGGTTATCCTGAGCTAATTACCACGGAAAGATCGTGCTCGGCAAAGTTCTTCTTATCCCCAGCGGAGCTCTCATCAAAACCTCAGCGAAGTATCTCTTCCCACAAAGTAATTCCCCGCAAGAGTAATCTCTCCAACAAGTTTATTCCCCAACGGAGTCATCTTCCCCTACCGGTCTATTCTTGCAACCATCATCCCCAACGGAAGCGAAGAACTCCATTCTTCAACATCAGCCCAGGATTCCACAAGCTCCCGGCATTCGTCAAGGATTTATTTTCCTAGACAAAAATACATTCATCACATTATCATACACCATGACGTATGCATATACGCATCATATCACACAATATCATCTATTCTTGAAAAACATCATGACATCATGCATTTCATACATCATGACATTGCATACAACTAATGTTTTGCCTTTTTAGGAAAAGGTCAATCCAAAGATGATTACTATCAACTGTCGCAATTCCAGATTTGATTCCTGTATCTAGCCAGGGCATATCTGTGAGTGATTGATTATTGATTTGATACCTGTATCCAGCCAGGGCATATCTACATGAAGAGTTTCCAGATTCGATTCCTGTATCCAGCCAGGGCACATCTGTAGACGACCAATTCCAGATTCGATACCTGTATCCAGCCAGGGCATATCTGAAGACGACAAATTCCAGATTCGATACCTGTATCTAGCCAGGGCATATCTGAAGACGACTAATTCCATATTCGATTCCTGTATCTATCCAGGGCATATCTGTGAGCGTTAATTGTAGATTCGATACCTGTATCCAGCCAGGGCACGTCTGTAAGCAACCTTTTGAAATTCCGGATTCGATTCCTATATCTAGCCAGGGCATATCTGTGAGCGTTTGATTGTAGATTCGATACCTGTACCTAGCCAGGGCATATCTGCATGAAGAGTTTGAAGATCAACACCTGTAACAGGCCAGGAAACCATCTTCCTTTCTCAAAGTACGTAAGTTCTCGCTAAGGAATCTCTTACGCGATCAACACTTCCAAATGGCATCTATAAGCCCATTCCGGACAAGGTTCTGTCACGTCTTCAGATGGCATCTATAAGCCCATACTCCTATCCACCATATCTCCAAATGGCATCTATAAGCCCATTCCTGACATCACACTGTTGATACTCCACTATGCGAGTGCAAATTTTTGGGCACTCTAGTGTCCAATCTCCTTTTACCTTCGAGTCGAGAAAGGCAAGCTTGCCAATCTAACTCTTCAGGTTCAAGAAGAACAGGGGCAACTGTTGTACCCCAAAATTTGCCCTCCCATTTCCTCAATATTTTCTCACCACAAGACCCTTGGAGCTCAAGATCAAGTTAGGGTTTGCTCTGCTCAAGACTCCTCCTTGCATTGTTGACCCAAATTAGGGTTTGAGTTTGCACAAAGATGTTTTGACCTAAAAGGCCCAAGATGACTTTCATGCTTCATGTTGGACTCACAAGTTTATCCATACCAAGTTTCAGGCCTTGATTCCAATCTTTGCCAAGTCAATTGGACAGTCGACCTAGAAATCAGCTGTATTGGGGAAAAAGTCAACTGTGGTCAATTGACAGTCAAACCTCATGATTTTTGACCCACATCAATATTATGAACTCACATGGACCATTTGATCAAGTTTGGATCACAATTCCACAAGAAATTTGATCAGATCACCAAAAGGGCAAAATGGTCATTTTTAGGGTTTTGACTGCACAAAGGCAATTTTTGACTGTTTGACCTAGCCAATGGCAAACCAAGCTCACATATGGACTCAAGGACTCAATGGAATTGTCTTGACATGTTCAACAAGTTCAAAAGATCCCAAATGCACAAGATTGACAAATGAATTTTCCAGTCAACTGAGCAAATTTGACTGTATACTGAAAAGTCAAACTTTGACTTTTTGGTCAAAATCAAGTGTCAAGATTCATTTTTCATCAAGACATGTCAAATTATGAAACTTGTTCATCAAGAAACCAAAAATTACAAATTAGGGTTTGAAATGAAGAAATTTCATAACTTAGAATTTTTCTAAGTTATGAAAATTCCTAATTTTTTCCTAACTTTGTCCCATTTTTTCATCAAGATACATTTGGATTCAAGCAAAACTCAAAACATGAAAGTTATATTCCATTGCAAAATCTACAACTTTGATTCACAAAGTTTCCTTAAAGGAAGCTTGTAGCTCAACTTATGATTTTTGGAACAAGGGTGCAAAACATTCTTAACTTAGAAATTTTTTGACCTATTCTAGGCAGGATTTTTGCCTAACTTCATGGCCACTTTTCACATGCTTCCACTTGGAATTTCAACTTGCATTACAAAGATGGATTGTATTACACATTCCAAGCTTTCTAAATTGTCCAAGAACTTCTCAAACACCCTTGTGGTTAGGGAGAATCGAATTTGTCAATATGGGCAAAAGTCACTTTGATTCATGGCCAAATGCATGTTCATAACTTAGGCATTTTTAAACTCAACTTGCACAACTAGATTACAGGCCTTTTATCTCATCCACACTCAATAATTAAATGCCAATCCATTGTGTTCTATCATTATTTTGCTCATTTGGACAATACACATAAAATCAAGCCATATTTGGAAAAAGCATGTTATCCATTCTTGTAAAGCATGACTTTATGTCAAACATAAATCCAAGAAGTACAAAGCAAATCTCTGAGGCACAAAGTTGTGCAGGTTAACTTCCATAGCTCGTTTCATCTAGTTCCAAAGCAAGCTAGAGGTTGGAGAAGCATCCCTGGACCTCAAGCAAGCTATACAAGTCCTCACATTGCATTGAAAGTACCTCCATTGTCATATACGATTCAAGCTCAACATGTAAGTTTTTGAACTTCTATCTCTCTATCCAAGCATATTTAGGCTTAAGTTTGTGAAGAAAGCATGTTCTAATCATAGCCCTGAAGCCATCCATATAGTTACTTTTCATTTATATTGTGTGTGCTAAGAGTATTTTGAACCTGAACATTAGGAAAAAGTTAGGTCAGGAATTGGGGGAGAAGAAATTCTCTCTCATTTCTGAGAGTTAGATCAACTTCTTTATATGTTTAGAATCGTGACATGATGCTCTATAACTTTGATGTTGTAAGTTTTTATTGAAAATCAAGGAATCAGAAGTTAGCAGGGAAGGAAGAAAACGCGCGTTTTTCTGTGTTCAAACAGTCTGGAGGTTGAAAACAACCCTTTTGGGCTGGGTTTGGTTGTTTTTCTATTTACACCCCTTTATTTCACATACACCCCATTAGCGCATTGTGTTTTATTTTTATTATTTTTGATTTTTTCCTTTTGTTTCTGACTTATTTATTTTTTTGTCAAAGCATAAAAAATATTAAAAATATTTTTCAACCATTTTTGCATTTTATTTGGATTTTATTTGTTTTATCTGAATTTATACACATAAATAACATATATATCCTTTTATTCAAAATACTAAAAATAATACAAATACATTTTTATTTTCTGATTTTATTTTATTTTATCTTTTGAAAATATTTTCTAAAAAAAATATACTTTTTTTTGTAAATAATAAATATTTTATTTTTGTATATATTTAATATATTTAATATATAATATAAATACTTGTATATTTATTAGAATATTTAGGATAAAAATACAAAAATAGTACATTTTTATTTTTATTAATATTTAACCTCAAAAAATACTTTTTTTACAATATACTTCCTTTTTATTTATTTTTTGTATATAATTATTAAATATTGTATATAATAAATAATAAATACTTTTTATTTAGCAAAATTAGGGTTTTGCCCTAAAACATGAAAATATCCAAAAATTGATCCTTTTTATTTTTGTTTATTTGTCCCATGAAAAACACTTTTACATACATATAAAAATCATTTTTTTTGCATCTTGCATTTTATTGTATTTTTATTTAATTCTTGTATATTAAATAATTTGTATATTCAATTTGGATGTAATAGTTTAGATTTAATTCTTCTTGCTAAATATCCCCCATTTGAACATTTGTACCCCCCATCCCATAATTGTGTTGTAATAATTTAGGACTTTTATTTTCCACATTTAAAAGCTTTCTAAATATGCCATAATAGACTTAGGGTTTGTATGCAAAAATCAAATAACAAGTAGCTTGACTTAATTCAAAGACAAAAAAGCATGAAAATGAAAAACACAATTCACACTTGCACCCCTAGGGTTACTCCACTTGTTGCCTTCAATAATGGGCCATGTTGCATGTTAGGTGTTTTTGGCAAAACAAAACAATATCAAATGATCATAGTCCCTCGATGACGCTTTCGAAAGTTGCCTAAAAATGATCAAATCCCTTAAAGAAAAAAAGTTGCCAAAGACACTTGGCACCATTGCAATCATGGTCTAAACGATGACCCGCGCCCGTCCCGTTAACATCCTAACACAAGATTGTCCACCAAATACAATGGTGGAACAAAATTGTTAAAAGGGTTAAAACATAGGAAAGATCTTTGAGAAATTTAGGGTAGATAGCTCTTGGTTACTTGCCCAATCTTGCAAAACACACTTGCCTACTTTTCAAAACCACATTCCACAACACACTTTCAAAACAACTTTCAAAAACATTGAAAACTTTTCAAAAGATAAGTACACCTTTGTATACATCCAAACACGGGTCATTACAAAGGTTGCCACAACAAATGGCCTCTTTTCAAAAACATTTTCAAACCCACACACAAAGCACCATTTCAAACAATTGAAAGCACCATTTCAAACAATTGAAAATGCAAGGCAAGTGATCTAAGCAAGTAACTAAGAGCCCATGGATAACCATGGATAGAAAGGGTGCTAATACCTTCCCTTTCTATAATCTACTCCCCGAACCCAAGAAAACATCTCAAAGGTTTTTGCTGTGCTTTTTAACCTTTCCTTAGGATAAAATAAAAAGTCGGTGACGACTCTTGCTCAACCGAAACATTTGCGAAAACAAACGCAAAACCTCAAGTCAGTTCTCCCACCGTATCACACCTGTCCTCTCTCCGTGGCTAAAAGGTTTGAAAACCTTTACCTACGGACAACGTCTGTCGCTACAACCCTGCAATTTCTCAAAATCAAATACAAGTGATATAAATGACTACCAAGGCCATGAATGGACTCGTCTGGATTTGTTGAGCACAATGGTGCCTCTTTCATGGCCCAATTTTGCCTAGGTTCAGAAACCCCAAAGCGAGATTGTAAACCCTAATAATGGTGAAACTTCATACAAGCCATGAAAACACAATTAAAAAATACAGAAAGCTTGCAAATGTTCTATGGATCAATAATATATGACTAATTCGTGCTATCAATGCCTAAATCATGCAAACCGAATTCAAGAAATAAGCAATGTCGTGATGGACTTACAGCGCGATATAGGGCCTGGAAATGCTTGAGTTTGATTTCTTTTGCTTGCTAGGGATCCCAGGAAGCGATTGCAATGGTCCAAGGGTCTTGAATTGGCCTCTAAATAGGAATTCGTGTTTGCACTTTTTCTTGATTTTTCAAGTTTGTGTTCTTGATCTCACGCCTCCTTCTCTCCTAGTTTTAGGTCTGCACACGTTCTATATGCATCAAGGAATGGATTAGGGTTGATAGAATGTACTCAATCTTCTTTCATTATTGAATTTGATTGTGATTTGATACACTTGAATATCATTCCAAAAATAGCCTAAAATCAATCTTTTTGTCCACACTAATGCCTTGCACGAATTTGATTTTATGCTAGCTGGACATTAAGACCTGAAACAAGCACAAGATCTTTGAATTTCAATGTTTTGGATTTTATATGATTTGTTTTGATTTAAATTAATTTAATTCAAATAAAAATCAAAACAAATAATAAAAATAAAATATTGACAAGTGGAAAAGGCTAGAGCTCGTGGACTATGTTGCCAACTCAAAACAAGTGAAAAAGATTGGGCCCATTAGGCAAAAATTGAAGTTTTAGGTATAGTTGACTTTTGGCAATTTTGCAAAAAAGGTCAACTTCACCAATGCATAACTTCCTCAATTTTGACTCTTTGAAGGTGTTCTTGGACTTTTTAGAAAGCTTGAGATGTCCTATAAGCAACCATTTTGGTCCCATCTCAATTTGATATTCCATGCTAATGTATGAAGCTTTGACAAAAAAGGTGTTTTTGTTGACTTTTCAAAATGACCTATAATGTCCAAATTCATAACTTCTTGTGAGTGAATATTTTGAACTTGGGAGATGAAGATGGATTGTAGAGCATGGAATCCTCTTCAAAATGAGCTTTTGATGGGTCATTTATCATAAAGCATGATAAAGTTATGCTTGGTCAAAGTTGAGTTGACTTTTCCTGCAAAACCCTAATTTAGCAACTTTTGGTTCTTGATGAATTATGAGCAATCCTTGATGAATCATGATCAAACCTTGATAAAATGATGAAATACTTCAAAATGAGGATGTTGACCAAAAATCTTAAAGTTTGACTGTATGTGGGCCACAATTGACTTTTGCCCTAGCACAGTCGATTTTTGGACCTTTGAGCAATTGACTGAGCAAACTTTCTCTGCAAGGCTTGAAACTTGACATGGATGATCTTGAGAACATATTAGGACATTGGTGAGAATTTGGGATCCCTTGTACTCAAGTATATTGATGCACCATGAAACCCTAATTTGAGGTAGACTGCCTTAGGAGGGAGCTTGTCTGGTCAACCCTTGGACTACCTTGAGCAACTTGAGTATCTTTCTTGAAATGTTTTGAGAAATATGGGAGGGAAAACTTTGGGGTACAACAGCTGCCCCTGTTCAATCTTCTTGAACCTGAGGATGTATATTAGCTTTCGTGCCTTTCGTGATCCGAAGGTGGAAGATGATTGAATACTAGAGTGCCCAGAAATTTGCACTCGCATGACGTGGTATCCGTCTTGTGATGTCGGGAATGGGATTATAGATGCCATTTGGAAATTGCTGACAGGGGATGGGCTTAAAGATGCCATCTGAAGGAGTGTCGATCGCATAAGAGATTCCTTAGCGAGAGCTTGTATACCTGTTGTTGAGGAAGATTCCGCTGGGGAATGCTGATCTTTGTATTGAGAGAAAATAGAATTTTAGGAGCTTCAGTCGTCTGTTATTATATTGGGGGTATCATCTCTGTTGAAATTTAAGAACTTCGGTCGTCCGTTATTCTACTGAGGAATCATCTCTGTTGAAATTTAGGAACTTTGGTCGTCCTTTATTCTACTGAGGAATCATCTCTATTGAAATTTAGGAACTTCGATCGTCCGTTATTCTACTGAGGAATCATCTCTGTTGAAATTTAGGAACTTCGATCGTGCGTTATTCTACTGAGGAATCATCTCTGTTGAAATTTAGGAACTTCGGTCGTCCGTTATTCTACTGAGGAATCATCTCCGTTGAAATTTAGGAACTTCAGTCGTCCGTTATTCTACTGAGGAATCATCTCTGTTGAAATTTAGGAACTTCAGTCATTCGTTATTCTATTGAGGAATCATCTATGTTGAAATTTAGGAACTTCGGTCGTCCGTTGTTCTATTGAGGAATCATCTCTGTTGAAATTTAGGAACTTCGGTCGTCCGTTATTCTACTGAGGAATCATCTCTGTTGAAATTTAGGAACTTCGGTCATCCGTTATTCTACTGAGGAATCATCTCTATTGAAGAGGAAAGTTGAGAATGAACTACTATTTGGTCGTGGTCCAGGCTTCATAGTGATAAGACCGACTGCTATCTGGTCGTAATCCAGGCTTTATAGTGACTTACTGGGGAGATGAGATTAAACTTGCTATCCGGTCGTAATTCAGGCTTCGCAATTTCTTGATTCTTATCTAGTCGTAATCCAGGCTTCAGAACTCATGTTAAAGATATACCACTATCTGGTCGTAATCCAGGCTTTGCGGTGTTTTTGGCTGCTATCTGGTTGTAATCCAGGCTTCACGATCTTGTATTACTATCTGGTCGTAATCCAGGCTTCACAATAATTTGCTGGGCTATTATCCGGTCGTAATACGGGCTTCACAGCTTGCTGGGGATTAAACTATTATCCGGTCGAATTCGGGCTTCGTAGCTTGAATTTTGTGAGAATTTGATTGTATCTTTCCTGAAAGGTAAAGGTTAGTTGTATGTAATGCATGACATGTATCAAGCAATGATATTCTCAAAATAAATGAGATTGTGTTGTATGACGTGTATGCACATGTCGTGATGTATGGACATGCAATGTTTTTATGATAATCTCTAGCTAGGGAAAATAACTCTCGGGTTCCTGCTAGAGAGTGCAAGAAGTTGAACTCTTCGTTTCCACTGGGGATAGTGACTGAAGATGATTTGTGAGAATAATCCTGTAGGAGAGAATAACTCCGCTGGGGAATAAACTGACGAGGAAATGTCTCTGTGGGGAGGACAAACTCTGCTAGAGAACCTGCTGATTTGGAGAAATAACCTCCGCTGGGGATGAAACATCATTGTCGGCGATGATAAAATCTGTTGGGGATTGAGTTTCTGTTTGTATAAGGAATGAACTCCGCTGGGGACGATTTTCCATTTGCAACTTCACTGGGAATAATCTTTTAGACTTTATTGGGGACAATCTTCCAGAGTCCACTGGGGATAATTTTTCCAAACTCCACTGGGGATGATTTTTCCAAACTCCATTGGGGATAATTTTATAGTGCTGATGATAGATAAACTCTGCTTAGGGAGAATATCGCCGACTCATTCGCGGTTGCGAGTCTCAGCTGGGGAGAGTTCACGTCGATGTCCTTCTCTTACTCTGCGGGGAGTAAATGTACCTTCAATCGTTTTCTCCAACTAGGTCTATCCCTATACCTGGTGGACAGAGAAACTGTACGGTTTGGACATTTCTTGTTTGCCCATGTTTCTAATATTACAAGTAATCGTCTTTTGTTTCGCACGTAAATATTTATGAGCAGCAATTATTGTCAAATGCATATATCAAAAATGAACATTGGACGTTCTTGCAAAACAAAACAGAAAAAGGAAAACAATTTGAAATTTCTTTGTGAACATGAATTGTATTGATTTTTAAGTTTGGCCTGTAAATAGGCATTTTTTTGTACAAGAGGCTGACGTCCTAGTAAGAGAACGCCGCCGAACAATAGAGTTTATACAATTTGTAAAAAAACAAAGAAAAATAGCTATGTGAACAATCCCACTGGGTTCCAACTATGCTATCGCCTTTATATCCTCGAGCATCTCATCACTTTGCTACTTGGTTGAAGGTAGAACATATTGATTAGTGTCGTTCGAGCCTGATAGTCGATACCGAAGTCTGGTTGCAAGGTGATCCAATGAGACATAGTGTTACGCTTTAATCCCTAATTTTTGCCTGGACTGCCCTTTCGGGTTTTCAGTCTACCAGGATACCCTTTTTTGCCCAAGCCGCCTTTTCAGGTTTTCGACTTGCCGGGTATACAAATTTTTTCCATTTTCATCCCTTATTTTTGCCCGAACCCTTTTGGTTCGTCGGGAAGCCCTTATTTTTGCCTAGGCCAGTCAACCTAGCGGGTCTTTGATCATGCGTAGTATTTTTTCACTATGTCTGCATTGACGGGGTGAGGAAGGTCGTCACCATCCATGGTGGTTAGAATCATAGCTCCTCCTGAGAAAATGTTCTTAACCACAAATGGCCCTTCGTACGTAGGGGTCCATTTGCCCCTGGGATCACCTTGTGGTAGGACGATGCGTTTGATCACTAGATCCCCAACTTGATACTCTTGTCGTCTAACTTTCTTATTAAATGCCTTGATCATCCGCTTTTGATATGTTTGACCATGACAAATAGCAGTAAGTCTCTTTTCGTCGATTAAGTTCAGCTGATCAAGTCGGGTCTGGATCCAGTCATCTTCACTCAAACCTGCATTCTTCATAATCCGAAGAGAGGGTATCTGAACTTCAATGGGAAAGACGGCCTCCATGCCATATACCAAGGAATAGGGTGTTGCCCCTGTTGAAGTCTGCACTGAGGTACGGTACCCATGAAGAGAAAATGGTAACATCTCGTGCCAATCTTTGTATGTCACCGTCATCTTCTGCACAATCTTCTTGATGTTCTTATCCGCTTCAACAACCCCATTCATCTTCGTCCGGTAAGGAGAAGAGTTATGATGATGTATCTTGAACTGCTTGCAGAGCTCGGTGATCACCGTATTATTGAGATTTGTACCATTGTCCGTAATGATCCTCTCGGGTACACTGTATCGACAGATTAAATTGTACTGAATGAACCGTGCCACGGCGTTCTTGGTCACTGTAGCAAAGGAAGATGCCTCAACCCATTTTGTAAAGTAATCAATTGCTACCAGGATGAAATGATGCCCGTTGGACGCAGTAGGTCTGATCTCACCGATCATATCGATGCCCCACATTGCAAAGGGCCACGGAGCTGTCAAAACATTCAGAGGAACTGGAGGTATATGCACCTTATCAACATAGACTTGGCACTTATGACAGGTCCGAGAATGATGATAACAGTCGGCTTCCATGGTGGACCAATAATATCCTGCCCGTAGGATTTTCTTTGTCATGGTATGTCCACTGGAATGAGTTCCGAAAGTACCTTCATGTAACTCTACCATAATTCTTTCTGCCTCATTCTTATCCACACAACGCAGTAAGGTCGAATCATGGTTACGCTTGTAAAGGATGCCATTGCTGATGAAGAACTTCGTCGCGAACCTCCTCAGAAACTTCTTATCATTAACAGATGCATTTGTTGTACCCCAAATTTTGACCTAAGATACCATCTCCAATCTGCATCATTGCATTGCAAGGGTTTTGACCTATTTTTATTAATTTTTTAAAAGCAGATTAAAATTCATAACTTTTTCAAGTCGAGAGCTGTTTATTTTTGAACGCTAAGTTTATTAATTGATCAATGTTAAAACAATGTTTATTAATTATTTATTATCTTAAATTTAATAATTGGAATTTATTTTCAGTTATTATATAATTGAAAGATTTATAAATAATATAATAAATATTGGAAAGGAAGTTCATTAATTGATCAACAATGTTATTTAATTATTTATTATCCTAAGTTTAATAGTTGAAATTTATTTTTTCAGTTATTATAATTTAGAGAATTATAAATAATGGAATAGATTGAAGAAAAGTTTATTGATCAAATGATGTTTATTTAATTGTTTATTATTCTGAATTTAAGTAATTGAAATTTATTTTCAGTTATTATATAATTTAAAGAATTATAAACGATAAAATAAATAATTAGAGAGAAGGAAAGAATTAATTGGCAAAATATTGAAATTTTATTCATTTTATTCTAATTGTACAATTGTTGTGTAAATACTGTATTTATTTACAACGTATTTACAATAATAATTTTTACAAAGTTTAAAATGAAATAAAAACTATTCTAATTTTTCCTAAATTCTAAATCTTCTATCCAATGCTTCTCTGTTTGTTCATTTAATTTTACCTGCAAAACAATTAAAAGAAAAAGTCAGAAATAAATAAATAATTAAAAGCAGAAAATTATTTTTAGTGTTCATCATTAAAAGCAAACGGCTGGAATCAGTTTTTACCCTTTTTGCAAATCGCAGGATTTCTCCCGGTTCACAAAAAGGGATGGATTTTATTTTCAAAAATGAATGCACAAATTTAAATATGCACAAATTCATTTCTTTTGTCAAAATTGCATTTTAATTGTAAACTGCATAATCTCAAATCATTTCATTTCAAAAGCATATGCATTTTCAAAAGCCATTGCATAAATCAACATAAAATGCATAAAAACAAAACAGCATATGCATTTTCAAGACAAATTGCAACGTAAACCATGCCATGCATATAGGAAGAAGTCAAAACAAAATAGGCTCTCATGCAAGACAAAGAGAAAATATGCAGTTTCAAAACCAATTTGCAAGCAAAGCATATTTTCCATTTACATCATTTTCCAGCAGTATTGCTTTTTCAGAACAAATGCATAACATATCATTTTTATGTCAAATTTGTATTGAGGAGAGAGAAGAGAGATAGAAGTTTGGTTTTACAGGTTTTGGTTTAGGCAGGAAGAGATACAAAACAAACTGCAGCAGCATCTCATAAGAAATAAGAAAGCATGAAAAAGGAATACAAACAAACTGTTGGAGCAGTAGATGTGCAGAAGGCCAAGAGAATATAGTAAAATATTCAAACCTGAGCCATCAAACATATGCCAAGCAACGATTATAACATAACACAAACCCCTTCAAAAACGAGAAGAGTCGATAACCTGAAAAGGCCTCAAACCAAAACTGATTTCAAAACTGAAACTACAACATAAGCCATACACGCCTAACCTGCATAAAAACCAACATGGCCTAAAAAACCATAACCTGTTGAAACAAACCAATTTCCATCAACCTTAAAACCATTTCAAAACCATAGAACCTACTGCATAAAACTAGTAAAACCATCACAAAAATCAAAACCATGTCAAATACCATGGCCTAAACCAGATGCTAAACCTACATAAACCATCAAACCATATGGCCTAAAAACCATTAACCTGCTATCTCATAAACCACCAACCTGTTCCATAACCTGTTAAACACAAACCTTGACCTAAACCATATCAAAACCTTAACCATGGCCTAAAACCATAACCCCTGTCCATCCAACCAAAGCAAAACCCAGAACAATGCAAGCTTTTATCAAACCCATGTCAAAACATTTTAACAATAACATGCCCAAACACGAAGACCTCAGATACATCATCATTGGCCAACAAAAAAAGCATACAGAAGCATAGCTGAGAAGAAGAGAAAAAGCATCAACACTGTCAAACCATTTCTACATGTCAAGGCAACAGTAAAGCATTCAAGGCATCCAGGCAACCAAACCCAACATACAGAAGCAGTAAAGAAGAAGAGAGTAAAGTATTTGAAGGTCACAGTTTAAACAAAGCAAGGTAAAGGCAGAAGAGAAGAAAGATATTGCACAAGTTTTCAGTTTTGCTCATCATCAAACAAAATAAGAATAGAATACCGGTAGTCCGAAGCAAGCTCACGGCGTCAACCTTTCCTTCCGTCCGGCCTCCTAGCTCGCCCCTACCTCCCTCCTCCTTCTCCAGGTAGCATTTCACCCTTTTTTTCTCTCAAATTCCTCAAATAATCATTAATAACTTGAAGTCAGAATCAATGGATATAAGAATTACAAACATGCAATTGTAACAAAACCCTAAACGAATAGATAACATTGTACCGTGATTCCATCGCCCTGGCTTTCATTGGAGGGAAGAGGAAGGCAGAGGATACTGGTGGCCGTTGGGACGGAGGAAAACTCAGAGACTCAGAAGCACGAAGAAGAAGATGGAACAAAGAAGACGAACGCGTGAACAAGAGAGAACAACGCTGTAAACTTTTGGCTTAACCCTAATTCAACTAACAATTATGTTTAACCCTAAAAACAGATTATGAAGCATATTGGACTAAACCTCAAATGCCAAAGCCCAAACGAATTTTTAATGCACCCCCTTTTTTTTCTGTTTTGATCAGGCCCCCCTTAAAACCCTTAGGCCCATGCTTTTGTTTATCATTTCCCCTTTTTAATTCTTGATACCTTTTTTATTTGATTTCCTTAGCCCTTTTCTTAATTATTATTATTAGTTAGTTAATAATAGATGTAATTTAATTAAAACAAGTTTAATATTAGACCAATCTTTATTAATTTCACTTTAGAATTAATTTAGAAAATTTGAATATCATTTTCGTTAGGTTTAATCAATAACTTTTAAGTTTTACTTTAGTTTAGATTTAGTTACTAAGTAATACTTTATATTAATACTAATACAAAAATATAAAAAAATAGAATTTTAAGAACTAAAAAACATTTTTATTTATTTTTAGTTAATTCTTTTGCTTTATCCTTATTAAAAAATACATATAATAAAAAACTTAAAAAAACATTTTATTAATTCTCTTGCGTTATTAATATTAAACAAAAATCCAAAAAATGCATATTTACACCATTTAGTCTTTTATTTAATTGTTATATATCATTATCTGCATTATTTTCTGTCAATTATTTCGTCTTTACTTGTTTATTCCGTTTATGTCTAAATCCAAGGGAAAAACGATCAAATTTGTTGACTTCATGTCCTCAAGTCCGATCACGCGAATATTTTCATCACATTAAAACTTAGGGCAATTTTTCCCCAAATCTTCAATCTTTTCAAAACTTATACCGTTCAAGCCAAAACTTCGACATTAGGTCGTCGTATCTTCAAAAACCCGTTCGTACCCCTTTTCGGCCAAAACAATTTATTTCTTAATCAAACGGTCAATTTTAATAAAACAGATATTTCAAAAGGTTCCTATAGAGTACTATAGATATATTGGGTGCTAATACCTTCCCATTGTATAACCAACCCCCGAACCATAGATCTCTTTTCAAAAACGCCTTGTATTTTTATTACTTTTTAAAAGTATTATTTACATTGCATATTTAGGGTTTTATTTCGCTCTTTCCCCTTTTCCCTTGGAAACAATAAAGCGCGGTGGCGACTCTTGCTTTTGTGAGACGAATTAATCAATAATTCGATCTCCGATTTACCCCGCTACATTTTTTATCGCTACAGAATTGGCGACTCTGATGGGGATAGATTGACCTCTTGCTGTTCCATCCCTAAGTGGGTTAAGCCTAATTTGTTTTATCTGTTTTATTATTATTTGATTTGTTTGATTATGTGTTTAAATTGGGGTGTTTGGGTTTTTTGCAAAGGACGAATCCTATACCCGGATTAAGTAACACTTAAGGAATAGGACGGGCGGTACAGTCATGTTAAATTTGAGGGAGTAATCCCGAAGAAGGAGGCATGAGATCCCCCACTCAATGGAAGGCCCTCTTGAACTTAATATTTGTTTACCGAGTAATCGGGAAGACATTATTATTTTCAACCTAGGAGCCCGAGAAGTTGAGGACCGTAGAACCCTAACCCATCTTGGCCTTATTAGGTGTAGCACGGAGACTATCACGGAGTAATTCAGAAGTAGTTGTCACGCGATGCTACGCTCAGATGAGTTTCTCTTGAGAATATTGCTAATTATCGAGTAATCAAGACGTTGGCAATATCCGAAGGAGGAATGTAGACTCTGGGAACTCTTAGAACCTTGTCTTACAGGTGGATTGAACCATTAGTACATACCTTGGGGTGGGCTTTACCCTCGACTCCATGTTGAACGTTGAACCTTTGAACCCCATGTTTGCAAACTTGTGTGTAACTGTTGCATTATCATTCATTCATGCATTCATCAACATTTTTGTAAAAAAAACTTATTTTTCAAGGAACTTCGGAATGATCTTTCCAGACATCTCAGGTTATTATGGAATTTGTAAGGAGAAACACTCGAAGCTTTAGTTTTAAGGAGCCCGAGATTGAAGAACTGAAGAGTTTAATTCCGAAGATCGAGAACCCGACGGATTTTCAGAAGAAGTATGGGTCCATTATACCTCTCATGAAGCGCAAGATGAAGGAAGGCATTCTTAATACGTTGGTTCAATTCTACGATCCTTTGTACCGATGTTTCACCTTTCCGGATTACCAGTTGATGCGCACCTTAGAAGAGTATTCCTACATACTTGGTTTGCCGATCACCGACTGTGTTCCTTTTTCTGGCTTAGAAGAGGAACCCAAATCTCACGAGATAGCGACCATCACCCACTTGAAGAAATCAGAGATAGAGGAGAACATGACTACAAAAGGGGGAATCCGAGGTCTGTCTGCGCAGTTTTTGTTGAGGAAAGCTCGTCATTTCGCTGAGATAAAAGATACTGTTTCCTTTGAAGACGTGTTTGCTTTACTCGCCTATGGTCTATTCTTGTTCCCTAACGTTGATAAGTTTGTGGATATCAACGCCATCAGAATCTTCTTGATTGGAAATCCGGTCCCTACGCTGCTCGGAGATACCTACTACTCCATCCATCTTCGAAACTCTTATCAAGGAGGGATGATTATTTGTTGTGCACCGTTGTTGTATCAGTGGTATGTTTCTCATCTACCTGGGTCTGATGTTTTCTGGGATCTCGAGAAGGAACCGCGATGGGCGCCAAAGATTATGGCTCTCACTCATTTCGACATTGATAGGTATAATCGAGTTTACTATGACGTGAAGATCATCGATAGCTGTGGCGCTTTTCCTAACGTGCCTCTTCTCGGTACGAGAGGTGGAATTAACTATAACCCTGCTCTCGCGCGCCGTCAGTTTGGGTACCCGATGAGAGATAAGCCAAACAACATCCATGTGAGTGGTTTCTTTCTATAGGAAGGACAAGATCATCAGGCAGCTAAGAGGGAGATCGAAGGAGCTTGGCGCCACATCCATAGGAAAGGGAGAGATATGTTAGGACATAGGGGTGCCGTTTCTTTGGAGCCTTACCTACAATGGGTCCGTGCTAGGGCTTGTGCTCTTAAGATGCCCTATAAACTTGAGAAACCTTTATTCCCTACCGTTGCATCATCATCTGTTGTTATCCCTATCGCGAATATAGGAGAATACCAAGGAAATCTGGCCAGGATGAAGTCCGAGAGAGATGCTTGGAAAGAAAAGTATAATATGTCTGAATATGAGAATCGAGTCCTGACTCGACAGCTAAAGGAAAAGGAGGATTTACTCTTTATTCAAGACGGCTGGTTTATTGATCATGATGATAAGCTTCGTCAAAAGGATGCTTTATTGAAGAAGTATGCTAGTGAAAGGAAGAGAAAGAAGGCAGGTTCGTTAAGCGTTGCTCTTGTTCCTAATCCACAAAAGGAAATCATTGATCGACTGGTAGCTGAGAAGAAAGAGATGGAAGACTTTTATGAAGAGAAGATCAGGAAGCTCCGGTTACAGTTGGTGTTTGGTCCTTCATCTGATGTTTCAGAGTGATCTTTAGCTTTTAGTTTTATTTTATTAATGTCATTTTGTAAAACCTTGTAAAAGGGCTTCATGCTCCGAAGTTGTAATTTACTGCTTTTATTAAGGGCTTCATGCTCCGAAGTTGTAATTTATTGCTTTATTATGGACTTCATGTTTCAAAGTTATAATTTATTGCTTTATTAAGGACTTCATGTTCCAAAATTGTAATTTACTGCTTTTATTATTGGGTTGTTATCCCAAAGTGTAATTTATTATTTTGTTGTTTCAAAGTTGTAAGTTGTAATTTACCGCTTTTGATTAATGGATTGAGTTTTTGTTATTCCAAATTCCTTTACCATTGATGTGTGCAAAATTATTGAAGTTCCTTGAAAATATATTAAAATGAATCATCATTTGCATCACACATCATGCATCATTCAACATTCCACTTCACATGTTTTCTAGAGTCTTATCCTTGTTTCTTTTTCCACTCCGAAGGTTGTCAAGCTGTCTCACCGATACGACACTCGAGCCAATCGTCAGAGGAAAATGGAAGATCTGGAACAGGAAAATCATGAGCTTCGTGGGGAAGTTTCTACGCTTCATGTCGAGATGGAAAAGTTAACTGCGCTAGTGGAAAGTTTGGTGGCTGTTCAGAATCAGCCATCGACTACGGCTGCTGAGATTCAGACTTCAACTCCAATGGTTTCCGAGATTGTCACCGTTCCAACCTCTGTGACTCAAATCAACTCTCCGCTTTAACATCAGATGCCGAAAGGTTTTCCGTGGGGAATGCCTTACAACTTTGTGCCAGAGGGGTATCAGCCCGTCGTACAACCTTTGTTTCAACCTGCTTTGTCTCCTCCTCAGCCAGAGACAACTGCCATGCCGCCGGTAATCCCGTCTGTAACACCTTTTCCGCAATCGGTAATGACAACTGTCGTTCCTGTGGTTCACTCTGTGCCATACTTGAATGAACCTACTTATCCTGTCGAGCCTGCTGAAAGTTTGGGTCTTTTTGATAGAATGGAAGAATTTCAGGATCAGTTCCAAGAAATGCAGAAGGAGCTCAGAGCGTTAAAGGGGGAGGATTTGTTTGGGAAGAACACGCATGACCTTTGTTTAGTTCCGAATGTCAAGATTCCAGCAAAATTCAAAGTGCCAGACTTTGAGAGATATAAGGGTGATTCGTGTCCTAGAAGTCATTTGACTATGTACGTGAGAAAGATGTCTACATATTCCGATGATCATGACTTGTTGATTCACTATTTTCAAGACAGTTTAACGGATGCTGCTCTAAAGTGGTATATGGGTTTAGACAGTATTCGGATCCGCAACTTCAACGATCTTAGCGAAGCTTTTGTCCACCAGTATAAGTATAACGTTGACATGGAGCCAGACATGGATCAACTCCGGGAGATGTCGCAAAGAGACAGAGAATATTTTAAGGAATACGCCCAAAGGTGGCGTGAAATTGCTGCTCAAATCTATCCACCTCTTGAGGAGAAAGAGATGACTAAGATATTTTTGAAGACTTTAGGTTCCTTTTACTATGAAAGAATGATCGCCAGCGCACCCAGTGACTTCACCGAAATGGTAAGCATGGGCATGCGGTTAGAGGAAGGGATTCGTGAAGGGCGTTTGGTTAAAGAAGGAAGTCCGTCTAGCAGTACTAAGAAGTTTGGAAGTGTTTTCCCGAAAAGAAAAGAGCAGGATGTCAATGCATTGTTCCCAGGGAGACCAAGGAGAGGTTACTCTCACGTTGCGGCAGTCACTCCGGCTGTCCGCCCAACTTTGATGACCCCAGCTCATCAAACCCCACCAACTCAACAACGGCCATTTCAGCAGCAGCCTCGACAACAGGCTTATCCATTCAACAATCAGAACCGTTCACCCAGAAAACCGCAGTTCGATGCCATTCCTATGACTTATACTGAATTGTTCCCTGCTCTTATCAGAAAGAATCTCATAATGACAAAGCCTCCTCCTGTCGCACCAAATAGTACTTCTCCATGGTATAAGGCGGATCAGTTTTGTGAATATCATCAAGGATCGCCGGGACACAACCTTGAAAACTGTTTTGCTTTGAAGGCGGACGTGCAGAGATTGATTAAGAATGGTATCTTGTCTTTCAAGGATGTTAATCCAAATGTTAGAGATAATCCCTTGCCTCGACATGGGGCAGCATCAGTGAATATGGTGGAAGGTTGTCCGGGGAAGTTTCGAGTTTTTCAAGTTGAACACATAACAGAGTCGTTGATCAGGTTACATCAGAGTTTGAGAAGACTTTCCTTTGTTAGGCATCAGCATGATTATGATGTTTGTGAATTTTGTTCAAGGGATGTTGATTGCCCTATTGTGAAGGAGGATATTCAAAAGTTGTTAGACTAGAGAGTTATCACTATTACATATGACCAAAATCCGGAGGATGAAGTGAATGTTATAATTCCACAATTCAATTTGCCTGAATCAGTAGAGATCGTTTACGACAGTCAGACTGCACCTGTTGATCCTTTGATTATTTACCCACCTGGTCCTGTGCCTTACAACTCAGACCAAGCTGTACCGTATAAGTATAATGCCACAATGATTGAGAATGGGGTAGAAGTCCCTATACCGACAAGGCCATCTTTTATTAACATTGCTGATGTGAGTAGAGTTATGAGGAGTGGACGTGTCTTTGCAGCAGTACCTTTGAAGAGACCAAAAGTTCAAGTCAGGAGGCCCATACCGGCTGAAGTTCCAACAAGAAATGTTGAACCAATGGTTGAGATAGGCCGATCCAATGAACCTATCCCTCACCCTGAGGATGATGAGATTCTGAAGCTTATCAAGAGAAGTGAATATAAGATTGTGGACCAACTTTTGCAAACTCCTTCCAAGATTTCTTTGCTTGCTTTACTGAGAGATTCTGGTGCCCATAGAGAAGCTTTGATGAAGGTCTTGGACCAGGCGTTCGTGGATCATGATGTGACGGTTGACCAATTTGATGGAATTGTGGGAAATATTACTTCGTGTAACAATCTTGGTTTCAGTGATGAAGAACTCCCGGAGGAGGGGAGAAACCATAATATGGCTTTGCATATCTCAGTAAGTTATGGAAATGATACCTTATCAAGTGTGTTGGTGGATACAGGTTCGTCGTTGAATGTAATACCCAAAACTACATTATCTCGGCTCTCATATCCAGGTGCTCCTATGAGACCTAGTGGAGTAATTGTCAAAGCGTTTGATGGTTCTAGGAAGACTGTCATTGGTGAAGTGGATCTCCCTATAGTAATTGGTCCTCATACTTTTCAAATCACTTTCCAGGTAATGGATATTCGTGCTGCCTACAGTTGCTTATTGGGTCGTCCATGGATCCATGATGCAGGGGCAGTCACTTCCACGCTCCATCAGAGATTGAAGTTTGTGAGGCATGGGAAGTTAGTAATGATCGGTGGAGAGCAGGCTATGGTGGTAAGCCATTTATCATCCTTCTCTTTTATTGATGCTGATGAGGATGTTGGAACCCAGTTCCAAGGTCTATCTGTTGCTAAGAATGAAGTGAAGAAGCAAGGGGCATCCATTTCTTCTTTTGAGGATGCACGACGAGTGGTGGAAAGTGGTTCGGCCGAAGGATGGGGCCAGGTGTTGACTTTGCCCGAGAACAAATCTGGAGAAGGTCTTGGTTTTCGTCCCGTGTCTGCGAGAGTCAAGCAAGAAGTGGTTGCTCGTCCGATTCAAGAGGTTTTCCGAAGTGAAAGTTTTATACATCCTGAGGTTGATGCTATCATAGAGGATGATTCCGAGGAGGATTTACCCGATTTTGTGACGCCTGGATTGGCTTGCCAAAACTGGATAGTTGTTGATGTTCCTATTGTTATGCACATTTCTGAGTAATGTTTTGTTTTGTTTTTCTTTGAAAAAATTCGCTCTGCCCAAGGCGAAAAGTATTTTGTGTCGGGCTATGATAAAAATAAATCCTTTTGCTCTACCCAAGGCAAAAGAGAAATGTCTGGGCTCCTTGTTTCAAATATTTCCCTTCAATGAATAAAAATGTTATTTTGTCCACCACTGTTTTATTTTTCACTTTTTGGGAAATAGTAATGAAAATTAATTAGTAGTAATAGGAAAATATAATAACTTTTTGTTTCATTTGTACAACATTCATATTAATCGATTTCTAAAATAAAGCATAATCATGTGTGCAGATTAATCCATGACTTAACCATCGAAAACAATGATCCTATGCCCTCTCCCAACTTTGAATTCCCTGTGTTCAGAGCCGAAGAAGAGGATAGTGAAGAGGTTCCTGTTGAAATTTCCCGTTTGCTTGAGCATGATGAAAAGATTATCCAGCCATTTAAAGAACCTGTAGAGTTAGTCAATTTGGGTGATGAAGAAGATAAAAAGGAAGTCAAAGTCGGAGCATTGCTTATCCCGGAAGTCAAAGAGAAAATGTTGGAGCTTCTCAAAGAGTATGTTGATGTGTTTGCTTGGTCCTACCAAGATATGCCGGGTTTGGACAACGATATTGTGGAGCATCATTTACCGTTGAGACCTGAATGTCCGCCGATTAAGCAGAAGTTGAGAAGGACTCGTCCCGATATGGCTGACAAGATCAAAGAGGAAGTTCAGAAACAGATTAATGCAGGTTTCCTTGTTACATCGGTCTACCCCCAATGGTTAGCCAACATAGTGCATGTTGCTAAGAAAGATGGCAAGGTTCGAATGTGTGTAGACTATCGAGATCTGAATAGAGCTAGCCCAAAGGATGACTTCCCCTTACCGCACATTGACGTATTGGTCGACAGTACCGCCAAGTTCAAAGTCTTTTTCTTTCATGGACGGTTTCTCTGGTTACAATCAAATCAAGATGGCACCAGAAGATATGGAGAAGACAGCTTTCATTACACCTTGGGGAACATTTTGTTATCGGGTTATGCCGTTTGGTCTGAGGAATGCTGGCGCAACATACCAAAGGGCCATGACTGCTTTGTTCCATGACATGATGCATAAGGAGATAGAAGTGTATGTGGATGACATGATTGCCAAATCACAGACCGAGGAAGATCATTTGGAACACTTGTTGAAGTTATTCCAGCGCTTGAGAAAGTATAAACTCCGTCTGAATCCCAACAAGTGCACTTTTGGTGTTCGTTCTGGAAGACTTCTGGGGTTCATTGTCAGTCAGAAAGGTATTGAAGTAGATCCTGATAAAGTCAAAGCTATTCGAGAAATGCCCGCACCCAAGACGGAAAAACAAGTAAGAGGATTCCTTGGGAGACTGAACTATATTTCCAGATTTATATCTCATATGACTGCTACCCGTGGGCCGATTTTCAAGCTTCTCCAAAAGAACCAAGGATGTGTGTGGACAGAAGATTTTCAGAGAGCTTTTGATAGCATCAAAGAATATTTGCTTGAACCTCCCATTTTGATTCCTCCGGTGGAAGGAAGACCTTTGATTATGTACCTGACTATATTGGAAGATTCCATGGGATGTGTGCTTGGTCAACAAGATGAGACTGGAAGAAAGGAACATGTTGTATATTATCTGAGTAAGAAATTCACAGACTGTGGGTCTCGGTACTCATTGCTTGAGAAAACCTGTTGTGCTTTAGCTTGGGCTGCTCGCCGTCTGCGCCAGTATATGATTAACCACACCACTTGGTTGATCTCCAAAATGGATCCGATCAAGTATATCTTTGAGAAGCCCGCCTTATCTGGAAGAATAGCCCGTTGGCAGATGTTGTTATCTGAATATGACATTGAGTATCACACTCAGAAAGCAATCAAGGGGAGTATTTTAGCCGATCATTTGGCTCACCAACCAATTGACGATTATCAATCCATCAAGTTTGATTTCCCAGATGAAGATGTTATGTACTTGAAAGCTAAAGATTGTGAAGAGCCGTTACCTGAAGAAGGACCTGATCCTGAATCGCATTGGGGTTTGATATTTGACGGAGCTGTGAATTCCTATGGAAATGGAATTGGGGCAATCATTGTCACTCTCCGAGGTACTCATATCCCGTTCACGGCGAGATTGAAGTTTGAATGCACGAACAACATGGCTGAATATGAGGCATGTATTATGGGTCTCGAAGAAGCAGTGGATCTAAGGATTAAGATTCTTGATATTTACGGAGATTCAGCATTGGTGATTAATCAAATCAAAGGAGAATGGGAGACTCGTCATCCTGGTTTGATCCCTTACAGAGACTATGCTAGAAGATTGTTAACCTTCTTCAACAAAGTGGAATTACATCATATCCCTAGAGATGAGAACCAGAAGGCTGATGCTTTAGCTACTTTGTCTTCAATGTTTCAAGTGAATGGTTGGAACGATGTGCCTACGATCCGGGTTATGCGCCTCGACAGACCTGCTCGTGTGTTCTCAGTAGAAGAGGTCATCGACGACAAACCGTGGTTCTATGACATTAAACGTGTCCTTCAAACTCAAGAGTATCCGCCTGGGGCATCCAATAAAGATAGGAAGACATTGAGAAGATTAGCAAGCAGTTTCTTCCTTAATGAAGAGGTTTTGTATAAGAGGAATTATGACATGGTCTTGCTCAGATGTGTAGACAGACGTGAAGCAAACATGCTGATGCAAGAAGTACATGAAGGATCCTTTGGCACACATGCCAATGGACATGCAATGGCTAAAAAGATGTTGAGAGCTGGTTACTATTGGATGACAATGGAATCTGATTGCTGCAAATATGTGAAGAAGTGTCATAAATGCCAGATTTATGCGGACAAGATGCATGTGCCACCGACCCTCCTCAATGTTATCTCTTCACCTTGGCCCTTCTCTATGTGGGGCATTGATATGATTGGGATGATTGAACCCAAAGCTTTGAATGGTCATCGTTTCATCTTGGTAGCGATCGATTATTTTACTAAATGGGTGGAAGCAGCATCTTATGCTAATGTAACCAGACAGGTGGTAGTCAGATTTATCAAGAATCAGATCATTTGTCGATACGGTATCCCGAGCAAGATCATCACTGATAATGGTTCGAATTTGAATAACAAGATGATGAGAGAGCTTTGTGAAGAGTTCAAAATAGAACATCATAATTCTTCTCCTTACAGACCAAAGATGAATGGGGCTGTTGAAGCTGCTAACAAGAATATCAAAAAGATTGTCCAGAAAATGGTGGTAACTTATAAAGATTGGCATGAAATTCTTCCGTTCGCTTTACATGGGTACCGTACTTCAGTTTGAACTTCAACGGGCGCAACCCCATTTTCCCTAGTTTACGGTATGGAAGCTGTACTCCTCGTGGAGGTTGAGATTCCGTCTATGAGAGTGTTAATGGAAGCTAAACTTTCTGAGGCTGAATGGTGCCAAAGTAGATATGATCAGTTGAATTTAATTGAAGAAAAGAGATTGACAGCTTTGTGTCACGGTCAATTGTATCAGCAGAGAATGAAGAAGGCTTTTGATAAGAAGGTTCGACCTCGCGAATTCAGAGAAGGTGACCTTGTGCTCAAGAAGATATTATCTTTCCAACCTGATTCTAGGGGGAAGTGGGCTCCGAATTATGAAGGACCGTATGTCGTTAAGAAAGTTTTCTCTGGAGGTGCTTTGATTCTCACCAATATGGATGGTGACGAGCTCCCGCGTCCCATGAACGCCGATGCAGTCAAGAAGTATTTCGCTTAGGCGAGCTTTTGGTCAGACCAGTCTTGGCATTTGAGCACATTTTGGGATTCGAAGTTGTTAGGGAGAATAGCGATCATTGTTTTTGTGTAACCCTTTCTTTCATGTACTATTTCCCAAACTTTTGTAAGCCGTTGGAGTCGCGTTGTTAGCGAACTACCATCTTATTAATGAACTTTGAGCATTTACCTTTTGTGGGCAAAATTTTAATTTTTATGGAAATACTTGAAACAAATTTATTTAAAGTATTCTTATTTTAAAAATGTGTCGTGAATAACGAAAGGAATATTAACAGTTGTTCCAAGGATGGTCAAGCCATGAAATGCAAAACAATACGGTATTTTATCCTTGCATGATGAACATGTTTTATTTCAAATCGTCATGAGGTGTTGGTTGTGTAAACTTGCGTCTCTCGTGGTACTAAGTTTGTTGACTCCCCGGCTGTTCCAGTTAAGCGTTGTTTTGGCTACCTTTGTTCGAGCAGATTTCGGAAGTGTGGTACGCTTTGTCTCCTGCCAGTGGTCTATTGGTATTGTAAGATTGGATTTGAATGCTTTTCTCCTCAGAGGATTTGAGCCTTGTAGCGTGATACACTCTGACGTTGCTTTGGGGTTCCAGTTCCAGTTATTTTCCGTCTTTTTAAGATTGGCCGAGTATCTATTATGCTGTGACATCTTATTATCTTCAAGATATTCCATCTGTTCGCATAACATTCATTTATTCATTTACACTCATATCCCGCACGCATATTCACATTTGCCGTTGATTTTGGTTGTACTCTGTTTATTCAAACAACGTACATGTTTCTTTCCAAGTGGAAAACTAGCTTAAGCAGAAAATGTGCTTCCTTTCTAAATTCCCCAACTGAGCTAATCCTCGTGGATGATTTTTGATTTAGCTCACCTTGTCCATTTCTGGATAGGATGAATTCCCCAATCGAGTTGCTTTCTCATTGGGTAGAGTCTTGTTTGAATGTTTTCTCTCTAGTTATTCCTGGATGAAGTTGTTGTCTCTTGCGTAGGCTATCTCATGATTTTCCCCAGTGAAGTCGCGACCTAGACGAATGGTGCATTTATTTTGCACATTTAAGTATGTGATCTCCTCGGGAAGGACTGATTCGTGATTCTCTTTGATGAAGATTTTTATTTTCTGCCAGTGTCATCGCAACTTCCTTCTGAGTTACTTTTCGGAAAACGACAAGCGGCAGCTCTTCACGAGCAACTTGTGCGTCATTATTATCTTGTAGAAAACGACAAGCGGCAGCTCTTCACGAGAAACTTGTGCGTCATTATTATCTTGTGGAAAACGACAAGCGGCAGCTCTTCACGAGCAACTTGTGCGTTATTATTATCTTGTGGAAAACGACAAGCGGCAGCTCTTCACGAGCAACTTGTGCGTCATTATTATCTTGTGGAAAACGACAAGCGGCAGCTCTTCACGAGCAACTTGTGCGTTATTATTATTTTTGGAAAACGACAAGCGGCAGCTCTTCACGAGCAACTTGTGCGTTATTATTTTGGGAAAACGGAAAGCGGCAGTCTCTTTATTTGAGCAACTTGTACATTATTTTTCTTCTGGAATACAGCAAGCGGCAGCTTCTTTATTTGAGCAGCTTGTATGTTATGGGAATTTTCTTGGAAAACAGTAAGTGGCGGCTTCTTTATTTGAGCAGCTTTTATGTTATTGACATCCCTGGACGACAGCAAGTGGCAGCCTCTTTATTTGAGCAGCTTGTATGTCATAGTTTTTGGACGACAGCAAGTGGCAGCCTCTTTATTTGAGTAGCTTGTATGTCATAATATTTTTGGCAAGACAGCAAGTGGCAGTTTCTTAATTTGAACAACTTGCGTATCTACAATCTTATTCTTTCAGCATTAATGAGTATATCTCCGGAAAATCTCGCAGAGAAGTTTGTCATGAATCATTACCTTCAGAAGTCGGTAATCCATTATCAGCAAAATTGATACATCTTTTGCCTATCTTTGACCTTGAGTTGCAAACTCACTGTTATTTTTGGGTCGATAATCTGTTTGTATGGCCTATGCAAGATGCCTTCTTTGTTAGGGTCAGAGGTCGTATTCCCTCAATTTTATTCGCTGTCAGGAGTCTGTCGTTTGAAGTTGATAGCTCGTTTCCCCAGTAGTGTATAATCCATGTCTCTGTGTTTTGCTGGTGTTTGATTTCTCCAGCATTGTCTTGTTTCATACAATATCTTTCTCTGTGAATTCAATCACTGCATTCATATCAAACATAATGGCGGTATCTTAGAGCAAAATTTGCATATTATGTATTTAAGTACCTTCAATCCCGTCGAAACAAAGATTTTAATCTTCATATCTCCGGATAGGAGAAACTTAAATAGGGGCAGCTGTTGTACCCCAAATTTTGACCTAAGATACCATCTCCAATCTGCATCATTGCATTGCAAGGGTTTTGACCTATTTTTATTAATTTTTTAAAAGCAGATTAAAATTCATAACTTTTTCAAGTCGAGAGCTGTTTATTTTTGAACGCTAAGTTTATTAATTGATCAATGTTAAAACAATGTTTATTAATTATTTATTATCTTAAATTTAATAATTGGAATTTATTTTCAGTTATTATATAATTGAAAGATTTATAAATAATATAATAAATATTGGAAAGGAAGTTCATTAATTGATCAACAATGTTATTTAATTATTTATTATCCTAAGTTTAATAGTTGAAATTTATTTTTTCAGTTATTATAATTTAGAGAATTATAAATAATGGAATAGATTGAAGAAAGTTTATTGATAAAATGATGTTTATTTAATTGTTTATTATTCTGAATTTAAGTAATTGAAATTTATTTTCAGTTATTATATAATTTAAAGAATTATAAACGATAAAATAAATAATTAGAGAGAAGGAAAGAATTAATTGGCAAAATATTGGAATTTTATTCATTTTATTCTAATTATACAATTGTTGTGTAAATACTGTATTTATTTACAACGTATTTACAATAATAATTTTTACAAAGTTTAAAATGAAATAAAAACTATTCTAATTTTTCCTAAATTCTAAATCTTCTATCCAATGCTTCTCTGTTTGTTCATTTAATTTTACCTGCAAAACAATTAAAAGAAAAAGTCAGAAATAAATAAATAATTAAAAGCAGAAAATTATTTTTAGTGTTCATCATTAAAAGCAAACGACTGGAATCAGTTTTTACCCTTTTTGCAAATCGCGGGATTTCTCCCAGTTCACAAAAAGGGATGGATTTTATTTTCAAAAATGAATGCACAAATTTAAATATGCACAAATTCATTTCTTTTGTCAAAATTGCATTTTAATTGTAAACTGCATAATCTCAAATCATTTCATTTCAAAAGCATATGCATTTTCAAAAGCCATTGCATAAATCAACATAAAATGCATAAAAACAAAACAGCATATGCATTTTCAAGACAAATTGCAACGTAAACCATGCCATGCATATAGGAAGAAGTCAAAACAAAATAGGCTCTCATGCAAGACAAAGAGAAAATATGCAGTTTCAAAACCAATTTGCAAGCAAAGCATATTTTCCATTTACATCATTTTCCAGCAGTATTGCTTTTTCAGAACAAATGCATAACATATCATTTTTATGTCAAATTTGTATTGAGGAGAGAGAAGAGAGATAGAAGTTTGGTTTTACAGGTTTTGGTTTAGGCAGGAAGAGATACAAAACAAACTGCAGCAGCATCTCATAAGAAATAAGAAAGCATGAAAAAGGAATACAAACAAACTGTTGGAGCAGTAGATATGCAGAAGGCCAAGAGAATATAGTAAAATATTCAAACCTGAGCCATCAAACATATGCCAAGCAACAGTTATAACATAACACAAACCCCTTCAAAAACGAGAAGAGTCGATAACCTGAAAAGGCCTCAAACCAAAACTGATTTCAAAACTGAAACTACAACATAAGCCATACACGCCTAACCTGCATAAAAACCAACATGGCCTAAAGAACCATAACCTGTTGAAACAAACCAATTTCCATCAACCTTAAAACCATTTCAAAACCATAGAACCTACTGCATAAAACCATCACAAAAATCAAAACCATGTCAAATACCATGGCCTAAACCAGATGCTAAACCTGCATAAACCATCAAACCATATGGCCTAAAAACCATTAACCTGCTATCTCATAAACCACCAACCTGTTCCATAACCTGTTAAACACCAACCTTGGCCTAAACCATATCAAAACCTTAACCATGGCCTAAAACCATAACCCCTGTCCATCCAACCAAAGCAAAACCCAGAACAATGCAAGCTTTTATCAAACCCATGTCAAAACATTTCAACAATAACATGCCCAAACACGAAGACCTCAGATACATCATCATTGGCCAACAAAAAAAGCATACAGAAGCATAGCTGAGAAGAAGAGAAAAAGCATCAACACTGTCAAACCATTTCTACATGTCAAGGCAACAGTAAAGCATTCAAGGCATCCAGGCAACCAAACCCAACATACAGAAGCAGTAAAGAAGAAGAGAGTAAAGTATTTGAAGGTCACAGTTTAAACAAAGCAAGGTAAAGGCAGAAGAGAAGAAAGATATTGCACAAGTTTTTAGTTTTGCTCATCATCAAACAAAATAAGAATAGAATACCGGTAGTCCGAAGCAAGCTCACGGCGTCAACCTTTCCTTCCGTCCGGCCTCCTAGCTCGCCCCTACCTCCCTCCTCCTTCTCCAGGTAGCATTTCACCCTTTTTTTCTCTCAAATTCCTCAAATAATCATTAATAACTTGAAGTCAGAATCAATGGATATAAGAATTACAAACATGCAATTGTAACAAAACCCTAAACGAATAGATAACATTGTACCATGATTCCATCGCCCTGACTTTCGTTGGAGGGAAGAGGAAGGCAGAGGATACTGGTGGCTGTTGGGATGGAGGAAAACTCAGAGACTCAGAAGCACGAAGAAGAAGATGGAACGAAGAAGACGAACGCGTGAACAAGAGAGAACGGCGCTGTAAACTTTTGGCTTAACCCTAATTCAACTAACAATTATGTTTAACCCTAAAAACAGATTATGAAGCATATTGGACTAAACCTCAAATGCCAAAGCCCAAACGAATTTTTAATGCACCCCTTTTTTTCTTCTGTTTTGATCAGGCCCCCCTTAAAACCCTTAGGCCCATGCTTTTGTTTATCATTTCCCCTTTTTAATTCTTGATACCTTTTTTATTTGATTTCCTTAGCCCTTTTCTTAATTATTATTATTAGTTAGTTAATAATAGATGTAATTTAATTAAAACAAGTTTAATATTAGACCAATCTTTATTAATTTCACTTTAGAATTAATTTAGAAAATTTGAATATCATTTTCATTAGGTTTAATCAATAACTTTTAAGTTTTACTTTAGTTTAGATTTAGTTACTAAGTAATACTTTATATTAATACTAATACAAAAATATAAAAAAAATAGAATTTTAAGAACTAAAAAACATTTTTATTTATTTTTAGTTAATTCTTTTGCTTTATCCTTATTAAAAAATACATATAATAAAAAACTTAAAAAAACATTTTATTAATTCTCTTGCGTTATTAATATTAAACAAAAATCCAAAAAATGCATATTTACACCATTTAGTCTTTTATTTAATTGTTATATATCATTATCTGCATAATTTTCTGTCAATTATTTCGTCTTTACTTGTTTATTCAGTTTATGTCTAAATCCAAGGGAAAAACGATCAAATTTGTTGACTTCGTGTCCTCAAGTCCGATCACGCGAATATTTTCATCACATTAAAACTTAGGGCAATTTTTCCCCAAATCTTCAATCTTTTCAAAACTTATACCGTTCAAGCCAAAACTTCGACATTAGGTTGTCGTATCTTCAAAAACCCGTCCGTACCCCTTTTCGGCCAAAACAATTTATTTCTTAATCAAACGGTCAATTTTAATAAAAACAGATATTTCAAAAGGTTCCTATAGAGTACTATAGATACATTGGGTGCTAATACCTTCCCATTGTATAACCAACCCCCGAACCATAGATCTCTTTTCAAAAACGCCTTGTATTTTTATTACTTTTTAAAAGTATTATTTACATTGCATATTTAGGGTTTTATTTCGCTCTTTCCCCTTTTCCCTTGGAAACAATAAAGCGCGGTGGCGACTCTTGCTTTTGTGAGACGAATTAATCAATAATTCGATCTCCGATTTACCCCGCTACATTTTTTATCGCTACAGCACCCTCGGGGTATTCCTGAGCCTCAAGATACCTCTTTACCTCATGAAACCAAAGTTTATCTGCTACCTCTTCAGTCTCGATGTCACAGCAATGTGCGGGTTCATCCAACCTCTCAATGGTAATTTGGGGAGCCTCATTGTCCCACCTGACCTTGAACATAGAAGACATCGTAGCTAGCGCGTCCGCCAACTGATTCTCCTCTCTCGGGAAGTGTTTAATGGTTATCTCCTCAAAGTGTGGGAGCAACATCAGTACACACTCCTTGTAAGGAATAAGATTTGGGTGTTTCGTATCCCACTCGCCTTTGATATGACTGATCACGAGAGTGGAATCTCCGAACACACTTAAGAACTTAATCCTTAGGTCAATGGCTGCTCGAAGGCCCAGGATGCATGCTTCATACTCCGCCATATTGTTGGTGCAGTTAAAACATAATCGGGCGGTGAACGGAGTATGCCAGCCTTCTGGAGATATGATCACGGCGCCAATGCCATTACCCAAAGCATTTGAAGCTCCATCAAAGTACATAGACCATCAGGATCCCTCCCCGAGTCCTTCATCCGGTCCAGGTGTTTCGCAGTCAATCACCAACATGATGTTCTCATCCGGAAACTCAAAGTTCATGGATTGGTAGTCGTCTACAGCCTGATGCGCCAAATGATCTGCCAACACACTTCCCTTGATTGCCTTTTGGGTTGTGTATTGGATATTGTACTAAGTCAAGATCATCTGCCATCTTGCTATTCTTCCGGACAAGGCAGGATTTTTGAAGATATACTTGATTAGATCCATCTTTGATATCAATAGAGTAGTGTGAGTCAGCATATACTGTCTCAGCCAGCGAGCAGCCCATGCCAAAGTGCAGCAAGTTTTCTCAAGCAACGAGTATCGGGTCTCACAGTCGGTAAACTTTTTGCTAAGTTAGTAAATAGCATGCTCTTTTTGGCCAGACTCGTCATGCTGCCCCAGCACGCACCCCATTGAATTGTCGAGTACTGTCAAGTATAAAATCAAAGGTCTCCCTTCAACTGGAGGCATCAGAATAGGTGGCTCTTAGAGATATTCCTTGATCCTTTCGAAGGCGGTCTGACATTCATCATTCCATCTTACCACTTGATCTTTCTTCAGTAACTTGAAGATTGATTCACAAGTAGTAGTTAGGTGTGAGATGAACCGGGCAATGTAATTCAACCATCCCAAAAAGCCTCTGACTTCTTTTTCTGTTCGGGGAGCAGGCATTTCCTGTATAGCCTTCACCTTTACAGGATCCACCTGAATACCTTTATCACTAACGACGAAACCCAGCAGCTTACTAGACCTCACCCCGAAGGTGCACTTGTTCGGGTTTAACCTCAGCTTGTACAACTTCAACCTGTCAAATAGCTTTTATGGTCAAGGTGTTCTTCCTCAGTTTGGGACCTTGAAATCATGTCGTCAACATATACCTCAATCTCATGATGAATCATGTCGTGGAACAAAGCGACCATGGCGCGCTGATACGTTGCCCCAGCATTCTTCAATCCAAAAGGCACGACTTTGTAGCAAAAGGTACCCCACTGCGTGATGAAGGTTGTCTTCTCCATGTCCTCGGGAGACATCTTAATATGATTGTAACCGGAGAAACCATCCATAAAGGAGAAGACCTTATGTTGTGCGGTGTTGTCAACCAGAAAATCAATATGAGGCAGAGGGAAATCATCCTTGGGGCTTGCCCTGTTCAGATCCCTATAGTCAACACACATTCGAACCTTACCATCTTTCTTCGGAACTGGAACCACGTTGGCAACCCACTGCGGGTAAGAAGTAACTTCTAGAAAACCAGCATCAAACTGTTTCATAACCTCAGCTTTGATTTTCTCAGACATTTCTAGGCGCATTCGGCGAACTTTCTGTTTCACTGGAGGACAGTCTTCTTTAGTAGGAAGATGGTGAACCACGATATCAGTATCCAATCCAGGCATATCTTCATAAGACTAGGCAAAGATCTCAACATAGTCACGCAGCATCTGAATCAACTGTTGCTTAACACTAGACTCCATATTTGGACCGATCTTGACCTCTTTCTTGTCTCCGTCTGTACCCAGATTTACTGTTTCCACTGGCTCTTCATGCGACTGTATGGCCCTCTCTTCCTGAAATAACAGTCTAGCAAGTTCCCCAGGAACTTCACAATCATCCTTACCTTCGTCCTTGGCTTGGTTGATCGGACTTTCAAAGTCATAACTGGCAGTAGCAGAGTCGTTATCAATGGGATTCAGGGTGGATATAGACCTGTATTATGATATGTGAGTGTGTGTAAGACAAATAGCTGTTTTACAAGATATAAAAGAAAAACAAGGAGCGCAAAATTTGTAATGCAAGAAAATGTCCAATGCTTTATTGATGATATATGGAAATGACACATAATAAGCCCTCAAACAAAGCCATGGTGTCTCGGGCAAGGCACCGGGCCGTAAAGTTTTAAACTGTCTATTACAAAACTCAAAACAAAAGTCTATTACTGTGTAATAAAAGAAATGGGCACAAAGTCCTTCGCCGTCCAATTGTTCGAGCCACCGTCAGTAGTCGGGTAAATCCAGCTGTCGAACTCAGACTCTTCATCATCATCTTCAATTGCATTCACTTCTGGATTACTGATACACAGGGGAGGTCTTCCAATCCGCGCACGCTGAACAACCCTTTGAGCTTCTGCAGTAAAACCCAAACCAAACTTGTCAGTCTTGTGGGCAAAGTCAGGGAGTTGTCCCCAATTCGCACACCCACCCTTTTCAATAACAGCCCGGGCATCCTTGAGGGAAGTCATCTTCATTGGAGGATCTTCAACAACAGTTTCAGTCGATGCCAAAGTTTGAGGGACTTCTTCAAAATTATGACACAGGGTTTCAATGAACTCCCCATCCATCTCCACATACCGAAAAGATTTAAGATGGCTCACCATGTACTCCTCTTCTCCTCGTACTGTAACAATTTTCCCTTTCACTGGATATTTTAACATCTGATGGAGCGTAGAAGTTACTGCCCCAGCTTTATGAATCCACGGACGACCCAGCAAACAAGAATAAGATGGTTGAATGTCCATCACATAGAATATAGACGCGAAAGTCTTGGAACCAACCTTAACAGGGACATCCACCTCTTCATGTACCATCCTTTTGGACCCGTCAAAGGCCCTAACCACAATATTACTTGGCTTCAGAACCAACCCTTCATAGTCCAACCGGTCTAACGCTTTCTTGGATAAAACATTTAACGAGGACCCAGTATCCACCAGCACGTGGGCCAAAGTAGTGCCCCTGCACTCGATCGAGACATGCAGAGCGTCATTGTGATTCTTTCCTTTGGCAGTCAGATCTGCGTCGGAGAAACCCAACCCGTTGTCAGCGGTCAAACTAGCCACACAATATTTGAATTGATCAGCAGATGTCTCCTGCAGAACATGCACAGTTTTCAGGAAAGCAATTAAATCCTTAGCATGGGCTTCTGAGCACAACAATAAAGATAACATGGAGATCTTCGATGGGGTTTGCCCCAGCTATTCGACTATGTTGTAGTCTCTTTTCTTGATGATCTTAAAAATTCCCCTATCTCCTGTCTAGAGGTCTCAACAACAATCTTATTAGGTGCCTCCGTCCGGGCAGGCTCACCGGTGACCTCTTTGCCCCGAGCGTCAGATGACTCGGCGACAGGGGTAATGATTGGAACATGAACATGGACAGTAGCAGATGTACTTGCAGGTGGAATAGCAACAGGTTTCGAACAGTTGGTGGGGAAATCTCAGGAGAGAAAAGTCTTCCGCTTCGGGTGACTTTGCTAGACCCAACAATATTGCTGACATCAGTATCAGCCTCTTCAACCTTCAAGTCTTGTTTGATCCCATGATAATACACATCAGCCCCATAATGCCACGGGACAGCCTTATCCGAAGTGTAAGGGATAGGTCCAGGAATAGTAATGATCAATGGAGCAACTCTCATAACAGATGTAATCCTAACAGGCTTTCTCGAGGAAACCTTGGAAGAATTGGCAGAAATGGTGATTATGGAAACATCTTCAACATGAATCAACAGAACCAAAGTTTTCTCGAACAGGATTTCTTTGTTATCCATCAGGCGTTGAACACCTGACTTCAATAGATGGAAACCAGTAGGTAGGATGGAACACATGTGGCAACCTTCGCCACAGCCCGGAAATAAACCGACCAACAATAAGTTCTTCTTAACGGTCAACAACGGAGTAGAAATGTCTTCTACGGAGGTCACAAATGAATCATCATTCACAGCATTTACTCCATGCTTGGGCATAGGAGCAGTCATGACATTAGGCTTTTCTGGTGCGTCAAACTCAATTTCTTTAGCTTCAATCAAGTCTTGTACCTTATTCCTCAAGGCCCAGCAATTGTTTGTATCATGCCCTGGGCTATCAGAGTGATAGGCACAACGGGCGTTCGGATTATACAGCGGAGAGGTTGTGTTGGGATTCTTTGGAGCTTCCCTCAGAGTCACCAAGTTGGTTTTCAATAACTGCGGCAGAATTTGAGATAGGGTCTTACTGAGCCGAGTATACTGTGTTTGCGGCCTCTCTACTCTTTGCTGATTGTTGTGTTGTGGGGCAACAGTTGGTCTTGATATTACCACCGCATTAACTGCTTGGCGGCGCTCAGGTCGGTTTTGGCCCCTCGAGCTGTAAACTGCACTAGATTCCTTCTTGAAAGGCTTCTTCTCTGTACTTGACGAAGAACCTTTCTGTATCTTGCCACTCTTGATACCGGCTTCAACCCTCTCCCTAGTCATAATCAATTCAGTGAACCCAGATGATGAACTACCGATCAAATGATTGAAATATGGACCAGACAAAGTCCCAAGAAACATATCCACCAACTCCCTGTCAGCCAGAGGGGGTTGGACTCTTCCAGCAAGATCTCTCCATTTCTGAGCGTAGTCCTTAAAAACTTCGCTCGCACCCATAGACATACCCTAAAGTTGGGTACGCGTGGGAGCAAGGTCGGCATTATACTGGTATTTCTTGTAAAAAGCAGCAGCTAGGTCCTCCCAGTTGCGGACATTAGATCCTTCCAGTTGATAGAACCATTCAAGTTGAGTCCCTGACAGACTATCTTGAAAGAAATGAACCCAGAGGTTCCTATCGGCAGTATATGGTTAAATCTTTCTAACATACGAGCGGAGGTGTAGCTTTGGACAGGATACCCCATCGTACTTAGCAAAGACATGAGCTTTAAACTTGTGTGGGATCACCACCCCAGATGCCAAACCCAAATCTCCGAAGTCCAACCCAGGTATCTTCTGGATCTCCATTGCACTCAACCGGTCTTCGAGTTGCTTATACCTATCCTTAGCCGGAGGATACTGGTCTTCATCAAAGTCAGTATCATTGTCAGAAACAACAGGGCTAGGACCCTTCCTTACCTCTTGATTCTCTCCCTCTCCAGATGAGTGGGACAAATCAACTTCTTCTCGCAACCTGTTCCCAAATCTGTGACCCATATTCAAGAGGACCACCTTCTTCTTCTTCTTCTTCTTCTTCTTCTTCTTCTTCTTCTTCTTCTTGTCCTTCAAGATAAGAGTCTTCAAATCTTGTTGACTCTTGGCCAAGTTCAAGAACATCTCGTGGAACTGAGCATTCTGAGCTTGCAGAGCCTTGCTGGCTTGATCAGTAGGTGTTTCAGAAGACTTGTTGTGCTGAAATAAACAACGAAGAAGATGAGAAACCTGTAATGGTACCTGTAATAAGGTGAATGGGAATGGAGTGCGTATGAAATGATTTCGAAGACTTAGGGAGATTCAAATTTGTAAACCAAAATAAAACACACTTTATTAGATTAAAACTTGTAACAAATGTTTAACAAATGCCTTTAAGGCGTTACAAAAGAAATACTGAAAAGCAAATCTAAACTAGAAATAATAAAAAACATCAGAAATCCCATGGTCGTTTTCCCTTTGTGTTGACATAATCGTTGATTGTCCTCTCGTTCTCAAGCTGCCTTGTAAGCTTCAGGATCTTCCGTTCCTGCTCATGATACTTCTCTCTGTAGGTATCCCTTTCTTCCCTTAACTGGATCCAAGATCTCTTTAATGCCCCCAGATCAGTAGGCATATAAGGATGGAGGATTGTATAAGGAACCCCTTCTTCATTAGTATGCTCTACGATCACTGGAAAAACAACTTCATATGGCATTCCCAGCTTTTGAGCACGGGCTCGAACCCACTGGAGACATAGTTGCATCGGGAGCGAAGTCTTCATTCCTAGCTCATGTGGATCAGACCTTTTCACCCTATCCCAAGCTCGTATAAACCTGCGGCGATGTCCCTCAACATCCCCCTTGAAGTCAAAGACAATGCCTGTAAGCAGCAGCTCATGAGGATCGTCTCTCCGAGCTCGTCCAAACTGTCGTAAAGCCAAACAAGGATTATAGGTTATTCCCCCTCGAATTCCAAGCAATGGAACATTAGGGTATTCCCCACATCGATCAATTATAGCTACTCTTTCCATATCTTTAGTACTCCAAAGGATGTCTGCATGAGCAAGGAACATGATTCTGTAAGCCCAACCTATACCTTCCTCATTCTTCAAAACAGATTTGGGGAGGTGCGAAATAAACCACCTCACCAGCAGCAGTTTACAACACATGAGGGTTCCCCTTCTCCTCACAGTACGGGTATAAAGAGCATGCAGAATGTCACCCAAGAGAGTAGGCACTGGGTTACAAGACATGAAAATCTTGACCGCATTCACATCTATGAAGGCATCTAGATTCGGGAACATAACCAAGTCGTAAATGAGGAGAGCCAGGATATATTCAAATGCTTGAAAGTCCAAACTATCCCAGAACTGTTGAGCTTGATCAATCAAAAATTTAGCCAAGAAACCTTTAACCCCACTCCGAGTCTCCCAGTTAGATACTACATCAACCATTTTTAGATGTAAGGCTGAAGCAATATCCTCTGGCCTAGGAGCTATCTCCAAACCTGTAAAGGGTGTCTACTCGAGAATAGATATACCCAATTGTGATCGGTGGGAATGAGAACTGACTGTTTTAGAATGCTGGTTCGCGTTTGCGTTTGTTTTTGCAAAATGTCGCGGTAAGCAAGAGTCGCCACCGTCTTTCATTTTATCCAACAAGGAAAGGATAAAAGCACAGAAAAATTCCTTTTTGAGATATTTCTCGGGTTCGGGAGGTAGATTATAGAAAGGGAAGGTGTTAGCACCCTTTCTATCCATGGTTATCCACGGGCTCTTAGGTACTTTCTCATTGTGTTTTCAAAAGTTTGCTTTTCTTTGTGTTTGTGGATTTGAAAAGAGTTTTTGTTTTGAAGAGAGTGTAAGTGCGAAAAGTTTTGTTTTGTTTTTAAAAGGAGCAAGTACTTAAGAACCACCTACCTACTCGAAAAAGGAATTAAACTGTGCTAATGTCCTTTAGACAATGCTAGCCCACTATTGATGAGTAGGTAGCATCGTCGTTGGAGTTTTAAGGGTCAATTCGATTAAGGGACATGTGGTCACTAAAGCAATGTTAGGATGCCTTAGCGGTAACCCTAATGTCTTAGATCATTTTATCCGAGGCAACCGTTTCGAGGCAACTTATGATCTTTGGACAAGAGGGCGACCTCTAAAACTTCCTATACTCAATGACCACGTTCGAGGCAACCAAGTGAGGTGTACCCTAAGAGTGCGCATGTGCGAGTGTGTTATTTCGGTTAATTTTATCTGTACATATCAATGGTTATCTATGTTGATTTTAAGTTCATACATTTGATCTTGTCATGTATTCCTTATTATCAAACATCTAACCGTTTATAGTTGCGGAAATTAAATTTGCGGAAATTAAATCTAAACTATTACAAGGCGTCGGGTATTTACATCGCCAAAAACAAACCCTTTAATTTAAATTGTGGAAAATAAAAGAAAGCGATAAATAAATAAAGTCCTAATTATCTATTATAAACCGGGAAACAAATACAATAATATGATAAAATGGATCGCGTGCGGGAAATTAAATCGGATGCGAGTTTTTTGGGGTTTTGACCCTTTTTTGAAAGAAAGTGATTTTTTTGGTTATTTTTGGATTAAAAGAAATTAAATTAAGTTAACAATTAAATTAATAAACTAATTAATTAATTAAAATATTTTTGGATTTTTGAGTTTTTAAAAAAATAAAATACATTGAATTAATGCTAATAAAAACCTAATATTCTAAATTGATTTTAAATATTGCAAAAAATATTAAAAGTTAAATCTAATTAAAGCTAAATTGATTGAATTAATATTTATTTACAAAAATAAAAGTGATGAAGTTAATTTTAATAAATAAAATATTTTTGGATTTTTGTTATTTTAGGAAAGAAATAAAATAATTAAGTTAGTAATAAAGCCTATTTATTCTAATTAATTTTAAATTGTTTACAAAATAAATGAAAGTTATCTAAAATTAACCTAATTAAATTAATTAATATTTATTGATAAAAAATAAAATTCTAAGTTTATTTGGACATAAAAATATTTTTGTGATTTTTTTGATGAAAAAGAAAATAAATTAATTGTTAGTAAAAATAAATAAATTACTTAAAGAAAAATATAAAAAGAGGGAATAAATGGTGAAAAATGGACCTGATTTTAGGGTGCAACAGCTATTGGTGTCATGTGTAAGCTATTCTGTTTTGGCCATTTGTGTTTTGGCTTTTGGCATTTGTGTTCTGGCCTCAACGTTCCTTAACCTTCTTAGGATATCTGTCTCGCCATGTATTGATGTCATGTGTAAGCTATTCTGTTTTGGCCATTTGTGTTTTGGCTTTTGGCATTTGTGTTCTGGCCTCAACGTTCCTTAACCTTCTCAGGATATCTGTCTCGCCATGTATTCGTGTCATGTGTAAGCTGTTCTATTTTGGCTATTTGGGTTTTGGCTTTTGTTCATTTGTATTTTTGCCTCAATGTTCCCTTAATGAACCTGCATGGGATCCTGTCTAAATCTGCAGTGTTGAATCTCATGAACACATTAAATAAATTACTATATATAATCAAATACAAATAAAGCCAATGTATGAAGAAATTTAATGTTTAGGCCAATATGGCATGTATGAATGATTATACCCTTTTGATCATGGAGATCAAATCAGCCTTACTCTTGGAGAAGTAGTGATATGAATGCTTTTATGCTTTTTGATCATGGAGATCAAGCCAGCCTTACTCTTACTGGAGAAGTAGTGAGATGTTGGTTTGTAACCGGGATGGCTTGTTTGTAGTGAGATGTTGTAGTGAGATGTTGGTTTGTAACCGGGATGACTTGTTTGTAGTGAGATGTTGGTTTGTAACCGGGATGGTTCGTTTGTAGTGAGAGAGGAATTTGTAATAAGGATTTCAAGGTTTTAGGGTTCTTGAAAGAATTTGATATTTTGACAGCGTTGTGGCAATGGTTTTTTTCTCTCTCCCTGTTTGTGTGAAAAGAATGAGATTATATAATGGAAATTAGAACAAAGAAAATGGGCTTTGAATGTGCAATTGGGCCTCCAATGTTCACTTGAATTCGTCACGTTGCAGGCTAAATCGCAGGGGCTTAAGTGCAATTTTTGAAGTTGAAATGTGAAAACAAAATGTAGCCGACATCGAGAACTAACTCCTGTCTGAAAATATGCTCAATCGGATAAACGGTGAATTAGTTATGAATTTTTGAAGTTTCAGCTCAGACAAACTTATTTTGGGCTCCAGTGTCGACTCTGACACGTACTTCAATAAAAAACTGGTATTGATTGGAGCATAATCCGGTCTCGACTTTTGAAGAAAAGTTGTAGATCTATGAGTCAGTGACCTTGTGTAAAAATATGAGCCCAATCCGATAAAAATTGATCGAATTATGAATTTTCGAAGTTTCGACCCAGATAAAATAATATTTAGCATTCAGGATTTTCGGCGTGTCACGCACTCTGAGCAAAAAACGAAGGCCTTTTGAATACCGTTTGAACTCAATACCTTATGTGAAAATGTAGCCAACTCAATTTGTGAAATTTTGGCGCTAGAACCAGCTCGATACGATGAAAATCGACCAAGTTATGATTTTCTGAACATGACGTAAATAAACTTCTGTCACAAATTTTCTGTACAAATTTTCTGAACATGACGAAATTGGCTTCCATCTGTGAGAGATGAAAACGTAGATAATGTCAAGACGGAATTTTAGCCACCAGAACGGGTTCAAAATGAGTCACGATCTTCAAGTTATGAATTTTTTAGCGCGTAAAAACTGCACTTTCAGCACACTTTTTCACCATATTTCTTCAAGAAAACTCACACATTCGGATACCTTCTTTAAAGAATTGACTCTTGAGCCGAACCTGAATTTGAGAATACGTTATCAGAGATATCTTGGTGAAAGAACACCTGAATATGACGCGTCGGGTTGAACTTGTGAATTTTTCTTGAAATGTTTTGAGAAATATGGGAGGGCAAATTTTGGGGTACAACAGTTGCCCCTGTTCAATTTTCTTAAACCTGAGGATATAGATTGGCTTTCGAGCCTTTCGTGATCCGAAGGTGGAAGATAATTGAACATTAAAGTGCCCAAAAATTTGCACTCGCATGGTGTAGTATCAGCATTGTGATGTCGGGAATGGGCTTACAGATGCCATTTGGAGATTGTTGGTAGGAGGATGGGCTTACAGATGCCATCTGCAGGAGTGTCGATCGCATAAGAGATTCCTTAGCGAGAACATGCATACATGTTGTTGTAAAAGATTCCTCTGGGGAAGTCTAACCTTTATTGAGATTTAGGAATCTGGCATGTACTTCAACTGAGAGAATGCCTTGACTAAGTCTTAAGAACCTGTCTATAATTCAATTGGGGGGAAACATCTTCATCAAGATCTAGGAACTGTCTCGTGCTCAGTGGAGTATACCGTCGAGGTTATAGAACTCGTCCACACTATGACAGAGGAAAACATCAAGATCTAGGAACTGACTCGTGCTCAATGGAGTATACCGTTGAGGTTATAGTACTCGTCCACACTATGACGTAGGGAAACATCTTCATCAAGATCTAGGAACTGTCTCGTGCTCAATGGAGTATACCATTGAGGTTATAGAACTTGTCCATACTATGACGGAGGAAAACATCAAGATCTAGGAACTGACTCGTGCTCACCGGGAGTATACCATTGAGGTTATAGTACTCGTCCACACTATGACATAGGGAAGAATCTTCATCAAGATCTAGGAACTATCTCGTGCTCACCGGGAGTATACCGTTGAGGTTATAGAACTTGTCCACACTATAACGGAGGAAAACATCAAGATCTAGGAACTGACTCGTGCTCACCGGGAGTATACCATTGAGGTTATAGTACTCGTCCACACTATGACGTAGGGAAGCATCTTCATCAAGATCTAGGAACTGTCTCGTGCTCACCGAGAGTATACCGTTGAGGTTATAGAACTTGTCCACACTATGACGGAGGAAAACATCAAGATCTAGGAACTGACTCATGCTCACCGGGAGTATACCGTTGAGGTTATAGTACTCGTCCACACTATGACGTAGGGAAGCATCTTCATCAAGATCTAGGAACTGTCTCGTGCTCACTGGGAGTATACCGTTGAGGTTATAGAACTTGTCCACACTATGACGGAGGAAAACATCAAGATCTAGGAACTGACTCGTGCTCACCGGGAGTATACCATTGAGGTTATAGTACTCGTCCACACTATGACGTAGGGAAGCATCTTCATCAAGATCTAGGAACTGTCTCGTGCTCACCGGGAGTATACCGTTGAGGTTATAGAACTTGTCCACACTATGATGGAGGAAAATTGTCGAGATTGAGAACCTTATCTGAAATTCAATCGAGGATAATTCAATTGAAATTTAAGAACTGGTCAGATCTTCGACTAAGCTGAGAACTTAACTGCATTTTTCCTGAAAGGTAAAGGTCAGTCACATGCAATGCATGAGGTGAATCAAGCAATGATGTTCTCAACATAAGTGAGATTGTATGGTATGATGCGTACATGCATGTATTATGATGTATGGAAATGTGATGTTTTAGCTGGGGAAAATAAATCTTGGAGCCACTGGAGAATAGAGTTGAGTTCTTCGTTTCTGCTGGGGATGATGAACGAAGATGATTGTGAGAAGAAGCCTGCAAGAGAAGAGAACTCCGTTGGGGAATAAACTGATGAAGAGATTACTCTGCGAGGAATTACTCTGTGGGGAAGAGATACTTTGCTGAGATTTTAACGATAAACTCCGTTAGGGATTCTGTTGATAAGCTCTGTTGGAGATTTTAATGATGAACTCCGCTGGGGATATAAAGAATTTCGCTGGGGATGATCCTTCAGTTGCATCTTGCTGAGGATAACCCAGTTAGACTCTTGTGAAGATAACCTTCTGAATTTGGCTGGGGAGATTTATTTGCACTCTGCAGGGGATAAGCTTCCAGAATCTACTGGGTGAGATGATTCAACTCTAGCGGGGAAGCTTTTTAGACTGCGCTGGGGAAATGGCTCCATTGGGGTATCTTGTATTCCGCCGGAGAACATTCTTATATTCTGTTGAGGAATATTAAGACTGCCGGAGATGCTCTTATACTTGTTGGGGAATACCTTTATACTCTTCTGGGGAAGATTGAGATCTTCTGGGGATACCACACCTTCTTGGGGCTGATGGTAGATTAACTCTTCTCGGGGAGGGTATTACTGATTTGTTCAACTGCAAGTCCTAGCTGGGAGAGCTACCAATACTGTCTTACTCTGTGGGGAGTGATAGTATCTTAGCCATATTCTTCAGCTGAATATATACCTTGGTACCTGGTGGACAGAGCAACTATACCGCTTGGACAATTCTTATTGCCCCTGTTTCTGTGGGAGAAGGTGCCTGCGGAGGCCTTGTGGATCGAGTATTATCCCAACCTATGAGGTGCTTGGTATCTTTCTGTCAAAATGACAAGTCTTCTTCTGGTAGGCCAGTGACGAGATGACGAGACATAGTCGTACACTTTGATCCCTAATTTTTGCTTGGACCACCCTTTCGGGTTTTCAGTTCACCGGGATACCCTTTTTTTCCCAAGCCTCCTTTTCAGGTTTTCGACTTGCCGGGTGTACAAATTTTTCATTTTCATCCCTTATTTTTTCCCGAACCCTTTTGGTTCGCCGGGAAGCCCTTATTTTTGCCTAGGCCAGTCAACCTAGCGGGTCTTTGATTATGCGTAGTACTTTTTTGACTATGTCCATACTCTCAGGATGTAGGGAGGTGCCACTGTTGGTAGTGTTGTGTTTCCATACTACTAGAATATCTTCGTTTGATCATGCAAGATTCGTTGCCGGAATTCATGTCCAATGCCCCAATTGATTCTGATGGAGATTTTCCCCTGGCTATTTGGCATTTTGAGAGATTCCTTGAATCTTGACTTGACTGCCCTAGATGATGGACAATGATCATGCCGTGCCCCTTGATTGGAAGTGTTTTTCCACTTGAGGTGATCCTTTTTATTGAGAAGGTTTTTGTTCACTAGATATTCGTCGTGCGAATTTCTCTGCTGTTGAACAAATAGTCATATGCAAACAATGTTATTTTTTGAAAATGCATTTTTCAGTGAAACAGGAAAATTTTGTAAAATGTGATGTCAACTCAGGATGTACAGCAAGCCCTACAGGAGTCAGGATACCTTTTATAACAATATGCTTTCAGACTAACCCATGCTTCAGCTAGGACTTTTTAAGGGTTATAACGTGGTCTGGTTCATGGTTTAAGAAACAAAGGATAAAGGCTCAAATTTTATTTGTACCCACCTGTTCTTCGTGATGTTCTTCGATCCTAAACTCAGCTAATCGTGCATTACATCTTGTTTGAGTCTTTGCTCTAATATACCAGTGATGGTTCGGATACTGACAATTTATTTTGAACAGGCAGTCATTTTGTTGAGAGTTTGCAGGATCTCTTCCTTTTTGGTTTTTATTATCCCTGTCTTTTACTTGAACTGTTTCTTTTTTATGATTACAGTCAGCGGGATGCCCCAGTTTTTCTTAAGTATCCTTCACAGGTTTTGACTTATTGGGCTTTTATTTTGAGAGATAATGACTGCCTGTCCTTACGATTATACGGAACCAACACCGTCTTTTATTTCGGAAGGACTTCTTTGATGCCATTCATTGTGCACCTGGATTAACTGAGAAAACTACCCTGCCCCAGGTTATAATTAAGGGTTTTAATTTGTGAAAAAGAAAAAACTCCAACTTCTTTGGCTCAAAGGGGTTGACTAGGGATTATCTTCCTTATAACTCCACTGTTTAGGATTTGAAGCAATGCCTGTACATCGTCAGCGGGGTTTGTTCAAAAGCATATTGTAGAGATTTTGATATCATTTTTGTCATCCTCCCTCAAAAGGCTTAGAATTTTTTAATCCAGTGTTGAACATCACAAAAATGAAAGCAATTTGAATATAGTGAATACGAATGGACTGATTCAAAATAGACATATGTAATGCATTAATAAAGTAACAAAGTTTGACATGAATAAATGTTCAAACAGTCAAAAGAAAATTACAAATTGAAAATTCTAATGAATAAAAGTCTTCTCGTCTCAGTACTTGTCACTTCAAATGGTGAACCTTGGGGGGATGGTAAAAGAATTCAATCTGACCCTCTTGTGTGAGTTCCAATGCTCCTTCATCAATCAGGTCTTGAATTTTGTTGCTCAACGCCCAACATATGTTAGTATCATGCCCCGGGCTGTTGGAGTGATATGCACACCTTGCATCAGGATTGTACCTTGGGGAGGCTATGTTGGGATTCTTAGGAGGGTCCCTTAACGTCACTAGATTCAATCTCAACAGGTTTTGTAAAGCTTGAGACAGCGGCATGTTAAGCTTGGTAAATCGCCTCCTGGGCATGTTTGGCTTACTCTGATCAACCCGTTGTTCTTGGCGAGGTCGTTGTTGGACCTGTGAGGTAGTAGCAACTTGGAGAGGTCTATTCTTCATCAAACCAAACCTTTGACTTCTCGGAAGTTGATTAATGACTTGATCCCCGACCTTGACTGTTTGCTTCACGTTGTTGTATCTGTCTTGATGAAGTTGGTTGATAATGGTTCTCAGCTCTTCTTGTTCCCGAGCTAAGCCTTGGATAAGAGCCATCTGCCCCAGCATCTGGGATTTCATGGCACTGAACTCAGCTTGCAGTTGTTCCAACCGTTCGTCCTTATTGTCTTCAGGACTTTTCTTGACCAAGTTCCCAACGAGGAGTGTTTTCAACTCTTCCTGCCCCTTGGATAGGTTTAGGAATACGTCCCTGAACTGAGCTTCTCGAGTTTAAAGATCTTGGTTGTCTGGTTGGAAAGCCATTGCTGAAATAAACAGCGGGAACATGAGAGACCTGTACTGGATGACCTGTTATGCAATGATATGTATGATATATGTATGCAATGTTTTCAAGGATCCCCCGGGGTAAACAAGAAACTTGTTAGAATTTGAATTTTGAAGCTTTGATTGAAGAAACTTCATGTTGTTAAGAGTCCTTCTTCAAGAGTCAAGCTCACCATATCGAGTGGGTCATAGCCCCTGACTCAAGTTATCATATTTTGATCTCTAGACGGCATTGGCTAGAGGAAAATAAATCACCTTTGCCCCTTGCTGGACATTTGATTTACCATAACCTGCATCACAAGCCCTTGAGATCCTTGAAATGGTTAAGGAAATGTTAAGGCATGATGTTATGATGTGTATGATATGCGTTTAAGCAAAAGTGTGAGATGCTGTAAGTAAACCCTGCGATAAATCCAAATTATTAGATAAGGACTGTAAACAAAACCTGCAAGGAACTCATGTTGTCAGATAACAAGAATGTGCAAGTAGTTCAGATTTGAAGGCACACAAGTCACACAAATAGCCTTAAGTTTAGGCTGGTATGGAGTTTAGGTATTACCCTCTTTCAGTTCAGTTGGTTTAAACCAGTCCTAAAAATAGTAACCGGGTTCTAGAGGATCTCAATATCACTGACTACCCTCAATCGGTCATAATTCCAATTTAGCAACCTTTTCTTGCGGCCGGAATCATCACGAGAGTTTAGTCTCAATGAGTGTAGCATACTGCTACTGTTCTATGGCCAAGTTGGTCAATTTAAGGTTCTAAGGTTAGTTGGTGCTTAATGACTCCTTAGAAGACCCATATTCTCCTCTTTCCAACACAAGGGATATCAGTACAGACTAAGGTGCCACACCAACGTAGCTACTGCTTCATCCGTGTCAGTCTACGCCGGACAGATCCCTCACAGTTTATTGCTACTTACCTAAAGGGTATCCCCAGATCCGGGTTAGGATCTATAGAACTCCGATACAAGCCCATAAAATTAAAGCATACAAAGCATACAATTGAAAACATAATGATCTAATCCTAAGGTACACCTCACTTATAAGTGTCCCCAGCAGAGTCGCCAGTTCTGTGATCGGTGGGAATGAGAACTGACTGTTTTGGAATGCTGGTTCACGTTTGTGTTTGTTTTCGCAAAATGTCGCGGTAAGCAAGAGTCGCCACCGTCTTTTATTTTATCCAACAAGGAAAGGACAAAAGCACAGAAAAATTCCTTTTTGAGATATTTCTCGGGTTCGGGAGGTAGATTATAGAAAGGGAAGGTGTTAGCACCCTTTCTATCCGTTGTTATCCACGGGCTCTTAGGTACCTGCTCATTGTGTTTTCAAAAGTTTTCTTTTCTTTGTGTTTGTGGATTTGAAAAGAGTTTTTGTTTTGAAGAGAGTGTAAGTGCGAAAAGTTTTGTTTTGTTTTTAAAAGGAGCAAGTACTTAAGAACCACCTACCTACTCGAAAAAGGAATTAAATTGTGCTAATATCCTTTAGACAATGCTAGCCCACTATTGATGAGTAGGTAGCATCATCGTTGGAGTTTTAAGGGTCAATTCGATTAAGGGACATGTGGTCACTAAAGCAATGTTAGGATGCCTTAGCGGTAACCCTAATGTCTTAGATTATTTTATCTGAGGCAACCGTTTCGAGGCAACTTATGATCTTTGGACAAGAGGGCGACCTCTAAAACTTCCTATACTCAATGACCACGTTCGAGGCAACCAAGTGAGGTGTACCCTAAGAGTGCGCATGTGCGAGTGTGTTATTTCGGTTAATTTTATCTGTACATATCAATGGTTATCTATGTTGATTTTAAGTTCATACATTTGATCTTGTCATGCATTCCTTATTATCAAACATCTAACCGTTTATAGTTGCGGAAATTAAATTTGCGGAAATTAAATCTAAACTATTACAAGGCGTCGGGTATTTACATCGCCAAAAACAAACCCTTTAATTTAAATTGCCGAAAATAAAAGAAAGCGATAAATAAATAAAGTCCTAATTATCTATTACAAACCGGGAAATAGATACAATAATATGATAAAATATATCGCGTGCGAGAAATTAAATCGGATGCGAGTTTTTTGGGGTTTTGACCCTTTTTTGAAAGAAAGTGATTTTTTTGGTTATTTTTGGATTAAAAGAAATTAAATTAAGTTAACAATTAAATTAATAAACTAGTTAATTAATTAAAATATTTTTGGATTTTTGAGTTTTTAAAGAAATAAAATAAATTGAATTAATGCTAATAAAAACCTAATATTCTAAATTGATTTTAAATATTGCAAAAAATATTAAAAGTTAAATCTAATTAAAGCTAAATTGATTGAATTAATATTTATTTACAAAAATAAAAGTGATGAAGTTAATTTTTATAAGTAAAATATTTTTGGATTTTTGTTATTTTAGGAAAGAAATAAAATAATTAAGTTAGTAATAAATCCTATTTATTCTAATTAATTTTAAATTATTTACAAAATAAATGAAAGTTATCTAAAATTAACCTAATAAAATTAATTAATATTTATTGATAAAAAATAAAATTCTAAGTTTATTTGGACATAAAAATATATTTGTGATTTTTTTGATGAAAAAGAAAATAAATTAATTGTTAGTAAAAATAAATAAATTACTTAAAGAAAAATATAAAAAAAGGAAATAAACGGTGAGAAATGAACCTGATTTTAGGGTGCAACAACTATTGGTGTCATGTGTAAGCTATTCTGTTTTGGCCATTTGTATTTTGGCTTTTGGCCATTTGTGTTCTGGCCTCAACGTTCCTTAACCTTCTCAGGATATCTGTCTCGCCATATATTGGTGTCATGTGTAAGCTGTTCTGTTTTTGCCATTTGGGTTTTGGCTTTTGGTCATTTGTGTTTTGGCCTCAACGTTCCCTTAATGAACCTGCATGGGATCCTGTCTAAATCTGCAGTGTTGAATCTCATGAACACATTAAATAAATTACTATATATAATAAAATACAAATAAATCCAATATATGAAGAAATTTAATGTTTAGGCCAATATGGCATGTATGAATGATTATACCTTTTGATCATGGAGATCAAATCAGCCTTACCCTTGGAGAAGTAGTGATATGAATGCTTTTATGCTTTTTGATCATGGAGATCAAGCCAGCCTTACCCTTACTGGAGAAGTAGTGAGATGTTGGTTTGTAACCGGGATGACTTGTTTGTAGTGAGATGTTGGTTTGTGGCCGGGATGGTTCGTTTGTAGTGAGAGATGGATTTGTAATAAGGATTTCAAGGTTTTAGAGTTCTTGAAAGAATTTGATATTTTGACAGCGTTGTGGCATGGTTTTTTCTCTCTCTCCCTGTTTGTGTGAAAAGAATGAGATTATATAATGGAAATTAGAGCAAAGAAAATGGGCTTTGAATGTGCAATTGGGCCTCCAATGTTCACTTGAATTCGTCACGTTGCAGGCTAAATCGCAGGGGCTTAAGTGTAATTTTTGAAGTTGAAATGTGAAAACAAAATGTAGCCGACATCAAGAACTAACTCCTGTCCGAAAATAGGCTCAATCAGATAAACGGTGAATTAGTTATGAATTTTTGAAGTTTCAGCTCAGACAAACTTATTTTTGGCTCCAGTGTCGACTCTGACACGTACTTCAATAAAAAACTGGTATTGATTGGAGAATAATCCGGTCTCGACTTTTGAAGAAAAGTTGTAGATCTATGAGTCAGTGACCTTGTGTAAAAATATGAGCCCAATTCGATAAAAATTGACCGAGTTATGAATTTTCGAAGTTTCGACCCAGATAAAATAATATTCAGCATTCAGGATTTTCGGCGTGTCACGCACTCTGAGCAAAAAACGAAGGCCTTTTGAATACCGTTTGAACTCAATACCTTCTGTAAAAATGTAGCCAACTTAATTTGTGAAATTTTGGCGCCAGAACCAGCTCGATACGATGAAAATCGACCAAGTTATGATTTTCTGAACATGACGCAAATAAACTTCTGTCACAAATTTTCTGTACGAAAATACTTGATAAATCCACGTTTTTGAAGACCTTTTGATCGAAATTGGCTTCCATTCGTGAGAGATGAAAACGTAGATAATGTCAAGTCGGAATTTTGGCCATCGGAACGGGTTCAAAATGAGTCACGATCTTCAAGTTATGAATTTTTAGCTTGTAAAAACTGTACTTTCAGCACACTTTTTCACCATATTTCTTCAAGAAAACTCACACATTCGGATACCTTCTTTAAAGAATTGACTCTTGAGCCGAACCTGAATTTGAGAATACGTTATCAGAGATATCTTGGTGAAAGAACACCTGAATATGACGCACCGGGTTGGACTTGTGAATTTTTCTTGAAATGTTTTGAGAAATATGGGAGGGCAAATTTTGGGGTACAACACCAATAAATCAGAAAACTCCTCCAAAGTAGGGACTAACTGATAGTCCGGGAAGGTGAAACAGTGATGCAATGGGTCAAAGAACTGGAACAACACGCTCATCATTTTCTCATCCAACTTGGAAGTGACCAGGCTAAGGAGATGACCATGTCTTCTAACAAAGGAAGAAGTATCAAGAATTTTTGAAACCAACTCTTTAAGCTGAGCAGGGATTTGCACGAAGCTGATTCGAATGGTATTTCTGCGCATATAAGCCATAATCTGCAAAACAGAACAAAGATGAATCCCCTTGGTCTTTGAAATGGTTAGTCTAATGAAATATGCATGCGATGTCATGATGCATGATGTCATGATAAAAACACACCACATGTATCACAAATAGCAAACATGGTAAAGGTAAACAAGTCACACAAGAGCCCTTAAATTTCAAGCTGCATGGAGTTTAGGTACTACCCTCTCGCAGTTTAGTTGGTTCAACCTGTTCTAGTAATAGTAACCGGGTTCTAGAGGTTCTCAATATCACTGACCATCCTCCATCAGTCATAATTCCAGTCATGCAATATTTTCTTGCAACCGAACCATCTCGAGAGTATGGTCTCAATGAGTCTAGCATACTGCTACTTTCTATGGTCAAGTTGGTCAATTATACGTTCTAAGGTCAGTTGATACTTAATGACCCATTAGCATCCCCATACTCTCTTTGTTGCTCTACAAGGGATATCAGTATCAACTAATGTGTCACACCAATGTAGCTACTACTTCAACCGTATCGGTCTACGCTGTACAGTTCCTCACAGTCTATTGCTACTTACCTAAAAGGTATCCTCGGATCCGGGTTAGGATCTATAGTAACTCCGATTCAAAGCCCACAAAGATAAAGCAGACAAATCAAACAATTGAAAACAATATGATGAACTAATCCTAAGGTACACCCCACTTATTTAGGTCCCCAGCAGAGTCGCTAGTTCTGTGATACGGTGGCCAGAACCGGGACGTGTTTCCCTTTTTAAGGAATTTGCTGGTTTGCGTTTTGCGTTTGTGTTCGCAAAATGTCGCGGTAAGCAAGAGTCGCCACCGACTTTTATTTTATCCAACAAGGAAAGGAAAAAAGCACAGAAAAATTTCTTTTTCGAGATATTTCTGAGTACGGGGGGTAGATTTATAGAAAGGGAAGGTATTAGCACCCTTTCAATCCGTAGTTATCTACGGGCTCTTAGATATTTGCTCATCATTTTCAAAATTGTTTTCTTTGTGTTTGTGTGATTTGAAAAGCTTTTGTTTTGACTTCGATTTAACTCTTCCTTCTGTCTTCAAGAGTGTAATGAAGTGTTTTTGAAAACTTCGTTTGTAAAGGAGTGTAAGTGTGAAAAAAGTTTTGTTTGGATTGAGCAAGTACTTAAGAGCTAATCTACCTACTCGAAAAAAGAATCGTTCTATGCTTGTTTCCTTTAGACAATGCTATCCCACTATTAGTGAGTAGGTAGCACCATCGTTGGATTTTAAGGGTCAATTCGAAAGGGACGTACAGTCACTAAAGCAATGTTAGGACGTCTTAGTAATAACCTTAATGTCTTAGATCAATTATTCGAGGCAACAATTCCGAGACAACTTTTCTGAATCGGGACTTAGATCTTTGTTTAGACAAAAGGACAACCACTAAAGCATCCTATACTCAATGACCATTTACCGAAGGCAACCAAGTGGGAGTGTACCCTAGGAGTGCGCATGTGCGAGTGATTCAATTTCAGATTATTATCTTTGCACATTTTAGGGTTATCTAACCGTTTTAAAGTTAATCATACATTCTTGTCATGCATCCTAATATCATACATCTAACAGTTTAATAATTTGCGGAATTTAAAATGCGGAAATTAAACTACGCTATTACAAGGCTTCGGGTATTTACATAGCCAAAAAACAAACCCTTTAAATAATAAAGCGATAAATGAAAGTAAAGACCTAATTAACTATTACACCTTGTGAGCAGTTACAATAATAGAGTAAAAATAATAAAATAAAGCGCGCGATGAAAATTAGAACGAGAGCGAACTAGGGTTTTGACCCTTCTAACCTAATTAAAAAGAAAAAATGTTTTTGTTGTTTTTAATTATTTTTTAAAGAAAAGAACTTAGGTTTTAAAATTAAATATACAATTAATTAGCTAACTTAAATTAATTAATGAAAATAATTACATGGCATACTTTTATGTTTTTGGTTAGCTTTAGGAAAAGAAAAGAAAATAAATTTGGAATAAAAACCTAAATATTCTAATTATTTTTAATTATTTACAAAAAGAAATTAAAGTTTTACCTAAAATTAAAATCTAATTAAATTAATTAATTTTTTGATAAAAAAAATAAAATCTAAACCTAATTTGTGAAAAGTATTATTTTTATGATTTTTTGATAAAAAGAAAATAATTTAATTGTTAGTAAATAAAATAAATAAATAAATTAAGTAAAATAAAAAAAGGTGAAGAAAATGGGCCTGAAAGTAATTTAGAGGGGTGTATATAGCATTTTTGGGCCCAAGAAGAGTGAGTTTCACGTTGACTTGCATGATCATGTGCTTTGTGTTGACTAGGCTTCATGATGCACCTTCAGATGATGGCCATCAAATTTGGCCATCTGGAGATCCAAGGGCTAGATCTTGAGAGTCTATGGTAGTCCTTTGGCTTGTAAACGCGTTGGATCCTGAAAAGAAAAATAACATGGAGAAATTGGGGGGACCTGGGATTCGAACCCAGGTCCTGATGCTCTTTCCACGCTCTCACTACCACTGCACCACTTGTGTTTGTTGTACATAATATAAACAAAAATTATTATATATAAAACAAGCGAAGCAATAAAATATTTGCGTGAAAATTCAAACGGACAAATTAGATGAAGCCACGCCATCATCCCTGTCCTCTCTCCGTGGCTAAAAGGTTTGAAAACCTTTACCTACGGACAACGTCCGTCGCTACAACCCTGCAATTTCTCAAAATCAAATACAAGTGATATAAATGACTACCAAGGCCATGAATGGACTCGTCTGGATTTGCTGAGCACAATGGTGCCTCTTTCATGGCTCAATTTTGCCTAGGTTCAAAAACCCCAAAGCGAGCTTGTAAACCCTAATAATGGTGAAACTTCATACAAGCCATGAAAACACAATTAAAGAATACAGAAAGCTTGCAAATGTTCTATGGATCAATAATATATGACTAATTCGTGCTATCAATGCCTAAATCATGCAAACTGAATTCAAGAAATAAGCAATGTCGTGATGGACTTACAACGCGATATAGGGCCTAGAAATGCTTGAGTTTGATTGCTTTTGCTTGCTAGGGATCCCAGGAAGCGATTGCAATGGTCCAAGGGTCTTGAATTGGCCTCTAAACAGGAATTCGTGTTTGTACGTTTTTTTGATTTTTCAAGTTTGTGTTCTTGATCTCACGCCTCCTTTTCTCCTAGTTTTGGGTCTGCACACGTTCTATATGTATCAAGGAATGGATTAGGGTTGATATAATGTACTCAATCTTCTTCCATTATTGAATTTGACTGTGATTTGATACACTTGAATATCATTTCAAAAATAGCCTAAAATCAATCTTTTTGTCCACACCAATGCCTTGCACGAATTTGGTTTGATGCTAGCTGGACATTAAGACCTGAAACAAGCACAAGATCTTTGAATTTCAATGTTTTGGATCTTATATGATTTGTTTTGATTTAAATTAATTTAATTCAAATAAAAATCAAAACAAATAATAAAAATAAAATATTGACAAGTGGAAAAGTTTTAGGCATAGTTGACTTTTGGCAATTTTGCAAAAAAGGTCAACTTCACCAATGCATAACTTCCTTAATTTTGACTCTTTGAAGGTGTTCTTTGACTTTTTAAAAAGCTTGAGATGTCCTATAAGAAACCCTTTTGGTCCCATATTAATTTGATATTACATGCTCATGTATGAAGCTTTGACAAAAAAGGTGTTTTGTTGACTTTTCAAAATGACCTATAATGTCCAAATTCATAACTTCTTGTGAGTGCATATTTTGAACTTGGGAGATGAATATGGATTTTATATAATGGCATCCTCTTCAAAATGAGCTTTGGATGGGTCATTTCTCATAAAGTATGAGAAAGTTATGCTTGGTCAAAGTTGAGTTGACTTTTCCTACAAAACCCTAATTTAGCAACTTTTGGTTCTTGATGAATTATGAGAAATACTTGATGAATCATGATAACCCTTGATCAAATGATGAAATATACTTCAAAATGAGGATGTTTACCAAAAATCTTAAAGTTTGACTGTATGTGGGCCACAATTGACTTTTGCCCTAACACAATCGATTTTTGGGCCTTTGAGCAATTGACTGAGCAAACTTTCTCTGCAAGGCTTGAAACTTGACATGGATGATCTTGAGAACATATTAGGACATTGGTGAGAATTTTGGATCCCTTGGACTCAAGTATCTTGATGCACCATGAAACCCTAATTTGAGGTAGACTGCCTTAGGAGGGAGCTTGTTTGGTCAACCCTTGGACTACCTTGAGCAACTTGAGTATCTTTCTTGAAATGTTTTGAGAAATATGGGAGGGAAAATTTTGGGGTACAACAACAGTCACATGCATTTCTGTTGTAATTAATGTGGGCCACAATTGACTTTTGCCCTAGCACAGTCGATTTTTGGGCCTTTGAGCAATTGACTGAGCAAACTTTCTCTGCAATGCTTGAAACTTGACATGGATGATATTGAGAACATATTATGACATTGGTGAGAATTTTAGATCCCTTGGACTCAAGTATCTTGATGCACCATGAAACCCTAATTTGAGGTAGACTGCCTTAAGAGGGAGCTTGTCTGGTCAACCCTTGGACTACCTTGAGCAACTTGAGTATCTTTATTGAAATGTTTTGAGAAATATGGGAGGGCAAATTTTGGGGTACAACAGCAGTCACATGCATTTCTGTTGTAATTAATGAGAATTTATTACAAATGGTATGTTCCAAAATGACATGAAAGTGGAAGTGAGTAAATGCTAACAAATGAATGGGAAATAGTCCCACATCAATATATTTTCTCACATGGAAAGCCTTTATAAAGAGTTAATATCAATAACTCAACAAAAGGACAAAAGATGATAAAGTTCCACATGGACAAGTGTGGTGGTCCCAAGCATTATGTCACTTGTCTCATCTATACAATACCTTATCGGTGTCGCCACCGGTGACATCAACTCTAGGACTGGGTCTGAGGGCATGGGCGTAGAGGCGCTAGTTGCGGCTTGTGAACGACACTTTGCAGAATGAAACCATGCAACTTTTGACTATGTTTATCTAGGCCAAACATTATAACTTTTGGTAAAAAGGAAGTGTTTCACCAAGGGTTTCCACCTTTTGAAACAATACAAATGAAACATATAAATGTTTCATTCCGCATTCACAAATCATAAATAAAACTCGCATATCCTCTAGAAACAATTCCAACAGTCTTCGTTACATTCGAGTTTTCATCCGTCTTGTGAAAACTCAAGAAGGCTGAATTATCTTGGGTATTCCTGCATCAAAACTCTAAGACAAATCGAGAGTGCTTGAAATACTAAAGGAAAGTGTTTTGTACATGATTCTAGCCTGGATTCATTCAATTTCAAATCATTACATAACAGTATTATAGTATCTCAAATAATGGCCACAGACGCTACAGTCTCAAGCATCAAAGTAATGAACTGAGACCTTGTCAAATTGGATCGTTTCGATGGAACGAACTACACCCGCTGACAAGACAAAATGACATTCCTCCTGACTACCCTGAAGATTCAATATGTCTTAGATCCTGATCTGGATCCAATTCCAGAACCAACAAAAAATGACAAGGATGAAGTAATAACATAATGAAAGAAATGGAAGAAAGATGAATTGCTCTATCATGGACATATTCTAAACACAATGTATGGTCGTCTTAATGATTGATACATCGATAATCCATCTGTAAAATAAATATGGAAAGAACTCGAATTCAAATTCAAGGTCGAAGAAGAAGGTATGAAAAAAATTCTTAATATCTAAATATTTTGATTTTAAAATGCTGGATTCCAAGTCGATACTTGCATATATACACGAGTTACACGTTCTCGTGAATAAAATAAAAGTCATGAAAAATGACATTCCTGAGGCGTTCCAAGTGGGTGAAATCATTGCCAAATTGCCACCTTCATGGAAAGGGTACAGAAAGAAATTGTTTCATAGTTCTGAGGAGCTCTCGCTGGAGAAACTTCAAAAACACTTTCGAATCGAATAAGAGATGAAGGATAGAGAAAAAACTGAGTCAACTGGAATTTCTAAAGCTAATGTTATTACTGCAAAAGGAAATAAAAAACATGATGGCATGAAGAACCATATTGGCCCTAAGAAAGAAAATAATAAGTTCAAGAATTTAGGCGGATCAAAGAGTACTAAAAATGGATGTTATGCATGCGGAAAACTCAGTCACTATGCTCAAGATTGCAGGCATAACAAGAACAAAAATGAGGTTAATGTTGTCCATATTAATGATGACATAATTTCTACAGTAAGCGAAATTATGGCAATCAAAGGCAAGGTACAAGGATGGTAGTATGATATATATGCAACTGTGCATGTATATTATAACAAGGCAGCATTCAAAACATATTCCGAATGACTGGTGAACAAGAGGTACATATGGGAAATAAAGTACGATCTAAAGTCATTGGAACATGTTCCGTCGAATTCAACATCACTTATGGAAAGAAAGTCACTCTTGTTAATGTGCTTCATATTCCTGAGATGAATAGGAACCTTGTTAGTGGAGACTTGTTGAGAAAACTGGGTATTAAATTTGTATATGAATCAGGAAAACTTATATTGACCCGTAATGGTGTATTTGTAGGAAAAGGATATTTCGCTGAAGGAATAATTAAACTTTGTACTATTGATAATATGATTAATGAAATTTCTAATTCTACTTATATGGTTGAGTCAATTTCTTTATGGCACTCTAGATTAACACATATTTGTATTAGTACTATGAATAGACTAATTCAATCCAGATTGATCTCATGCAACATTCATGATTTCGAAAAATGTGAAATATGTGTTAAATAAAAAATGATAAAGAAACCTTTCAAAAGTATTGAAATAAAATCAAACGTACTTGATCTTGTGCATTCTGATTTGTGTGAATTTAATGGCATGCTAACCCGTGGGAAAAACCGTTATTTCATAACATTTATCGATGATTGTTCTAGGTTCACAAAAGTATACCTTTTAAAGAATGCATATGATGCTTTTAATGCTTTTAAGGTTTATAAAGTAGAAGTATAAAATTTATTAAATAAAAGAATAAAAGTACTTAGAAGTGATAGATGTGGTGAGTACTTTTCTATAGAATTTGATGCATATTGTGAAGAATATGACATTATACATGAATGTTTCGTGCCTCATACACCACAACAAAATGGTTTGGTTGAAAGAAAGAATAGAACATATCAAGAAATAATAAATGCTATGTTAATGCATTCTGAATGGCCATTTAATTTGTGGGGTGAAGCATTATTATCCGCATGTCACATAATGAACCAGATTCCTTTGAAAGCAATTGGTATTTCTCCATATGAGATATGGAAAGGAAGATAACCAAATATTAGTTATTTTAGAGTGTGGGGTGTGTAGCATATTACAAGAATATGGATCCCAAAAGAACTAAATTAGGTCCTCGAGGGATCAGATGTGCTTTCATAGGATATGCACCCAACAATAAAGCATATAGACTTTTAAATTTAAAGTCTAATGTAATTGTTGAATCCTGAGATGTGGAATTATTTGAAAATATTATCACAAAGGATAAGGAACCTGAGAATCCCAAGAATAAAGAGTCTCATGAGAAATATTCTCCGCAAATTGTTGAAACACAACCCGAACCTAGGATAAGCAAAAGAGCTCGAAAAGTTAAGGATCTAGGACCGAATGAAACTGATTCTCAACTTATTTCTTTTTATCTAGTTGAAGGACATTGCAAGAATGATGTTCATAATATTTCTATTATTCTTCAAGTGGAGGATTATTCCAAGGGACGCTTCTTTTTGGAAGGATGTTATACGAGACGAAATGGATTCAATTATGTTAAATCACGCTTGGGAACTTGTCAATCTTCCTAAGGGATCAAGACCCATTAGATGCAAGTGGGTGTTTAGAAAGAAGTATCACAATAATCGTACATTGAACACCTACAAGGCTATATTAGTAGCAAAAGGATTTAGAAAAAAGGAAGGTGTCGATTACTTTGACACATATGCACCAGTAGCAAGAAATACGACAATTAGGATATTGTTTGCACTAGCTTCCTCGAATAATCTTATTGTTCATCAAATGGATATCAAAACATAATTCCTAAATGGAGATCTTGATGAGGAAATCTACATGGAGCAACCAGAAGGGTACGTGCTTTCTGGAAATGAACAAAAAGTATGCAAACTTGTTAAATCCTTATACGGTTTAAAACATGCACCAAAGTAATGGCATCAAAAGTTTGACTCAGTCATACTTTCAAACGGGTTTATTCCAAATTCTTGTGACAAATGCTTGTACACAAAGGTGCATGAAAACATTGTAATATTTATGTGTCTATATGTTGATGATATATTAATCATTAGCAATGAAATGAATAGGATCATAGAAACAAAGAGATTTCTAACTTCTACATTCAAGATGAAAGATCTTGGGCTAGTTTAAACTATATTAGGGATCAAAGTAAAATGAAATAGTGGGGGTTATGAATTTAATCAAACATATTGTATTGAGAAAATAATGGATAAGTTCAAGCACCTAAATTTGAAGGAAGTAAGCACTTCGTTTGATCCTAGTGTTAAACTTCAAAAGAACAATGGAAGAATTGTGGCCCAATTAGAATATGCAAGTGCAATTGGATGTCTAATGTATCTAATGCAATGCACTAGAACCTACATAGAATTTGAAGTTAGTAAAATGAGTATATTTACTAGTAATCTAAATGATGAACATTGAAAGGCCATAATTAGGATTTTTGGTTATCTCCAAAAGACAAAAAATCTTGGCCTTCATTATGGTAGGTTCCCTGCCATACTATAAGGATATACCGATACAAGTTGGATATCGAGCGTTGGAGATTACAAATCTACAACTGGGTGGATATTTACATTAGTCGGAGGTGAGATATCTTGGAAAATCAAGAAACAAACTTGTATTACCCTCTCAATCATGGAATTAGAGTTTGTGCCTCTCACATCCACTGGACAAGAAGCAGAATGGTTGGCGGACCTTCTGTTGGAAGTTCCATTAACTAATGACAATGTTTCAAAAGTGTTGATACATTATGATAGTCAATCCACCCTAGCAAGAGCATTCGATGAAGTATACAATGGAAAGTCTAGGCACATAGGCCTTAGACACTCTCTAGTGAGGAAATTGATTATGGATGGGATCATTTCACTGACATATATTCAAACAAGCTATAATTTAGCAGATTCGTTTACTAAGCCACTAGCCAGAGACTTAGTAAAGACTACCTCAATAGGTATGAGGTTGAAACTCCTTGAATAAGGGTTCCGAAAATTAGCAACCCAATCAAAAGTTAATAAATCTTAACCTAAAATTCAATGGTTAACAATAAGTCATTGATTTGAATATTTATACAACATTGTGAGAGAATGTTAACTATTACATAATTGAGGGTTTAGTTTTCAAACTCTTAATGAAGATCTATATCAGGGATATGTATCTCCAGAAATAGATACAAATTGAACTTCTCCTATATGAATTTCGAGATGGTGTCATCTTAAAGTGGGAGTTGGAGTTTCTCTCATGAAAAATTCATGAAAATAGGAAAAGCACATGACCATAAATAGTGCTAGATGAGATATATAGGCGAAGAACCCTTAAAAAATGTGTGTAAGGTAACATCGACATAATCACAAGGGATAACGATTCAAAGCATAACTACCTAACATTTCGATTAAACTTTGCATTATTCTTACTAATGTTAAGTTCAAATCGAAAGATACCTAACTGTATTAACATTTTTTTCTGTCTTTTCTAGAATTGGTCATATCATTATTAGAACAAGTGGGAGATTGTTGTACTTAATGATAATTTATTATAAATGGTATGTTCCAAAATGACATGAAAGTGGAAGGGAGTAAATGCCAATTAATGAATGGGAAATAGTCCCACATAGAAAGATTTGCTCACATTGAAAGCCTTTATAAAGAGTTAATATCATTAACACAATAAAATGACAAAAGAGGATAAAGTGCCACATGGACAAGTGTTGTGGTCCCAAACATTATGCCACTTGTCTCATCCATACAACCCCTCATCGGTGTCGCCACCAACGACACCGGCTCCGACTTCGGGACCGGGTCTGAGGGCGTGAGCGTAGTGGCGGATTGTAGACGGCACGACACTAATGAAGCGGCTCTGACAGTCGACGGTCGACGATTGTTGCTCTTATTATGGTCATTACTTGTATTTTGATTTTTGAATTTGAAAGTGGCAACACTTCATGAAGTGTTGCTGAATGAAACCATGCAACTTTGGACTATGTTTCTCTAGGCCAAACATTATAACCTTTGGTAAAAAGGAATTGTTTCACCAAGGGTTGCCACCTTATGAAACAATACAAATGGAACCTATAAATGTTTCATTCTGCATTCAGAAAATCATAAATAAAACTCGCATATCCTCTAGAAACAATTCCAACATTCTTTGCTACATTCGAGTTTTCATCTGTCTTGTGCAAACTCGAGAAGGCTGAATTACCCTAGGTATTCATGCATCAAAATTCTAAAACAAATCGAGTGCTTGAAATACTATAAAAAAAGTGTTCCGTACACGATTCCAGTCTGAATTCATTCAATTTCGAAGCATTACATAACAATTTCTGGTTTTCCTTTCTTCAAATTGTCAAAATAAACATTTCAATGTTTATTTATTTATTTATAATTCTCCACCTACAAATATTTACTCGCTTTAGCATCAAGTTAAAACAACTTTCAAATTAAAATTAAGTATTTAGACTTTAGTAGAAAATGAATTTTCGTTAAACACGAATTATTTTGATACTATTTTTTGGTGGAAACAAAATTTAATCAATAAATCATTTTTCTGAACTACAAAATCAAATAAATTATTCCTTCCATTTCTATTTATAATTTTTTTTTTGACTTTTTAGATTCATTAAATAATTGATGTATCTAACTTATATATGGATCAAATACATCATTTATTCAATGAATCTAAAAAGTTAAAATTTTCTTATAAATAAGAATGAAGGGAATAATTCAGTATGTAGATTGAAACTGAATTAAAAATACAACCTTCAATTTTTATTTAAAAAAAAAAAAAAAAACAAATGTCTTGTGACATGATTCTTTTTATTTTTATAAATAAAGTGATTATGAACTTTTAAGTTTGTCCCCACAATCCTAAACGTACACGACTACATTGGCGATTGAGTAAAGAAATGACCATGAAAACCGAATTAGTTAACTTATTTTATGCTTTAAAAAAATAAACTTATTTTATACACATGTTCCATCTAACATTAGATAAATTGAATGAATGAAACAATGATGAACTAAACTTAAAATCTCTTATTCTCTTCCTCTCTTTTCCTCTGGTTTTATGTGTGAGTTTGTCTTAAATTACAAACATGTCCTCACAAGCAGTGCAGTTGTATATAGAAAAAAATCAAGTAAGTTTGTAGAATTTGGGGTTAATATTATAAATTTGTAGCATATTGAAATTTTGATATTTGAATTTCAGGTGGTTATGAACAATGGTATAGTGAAAGTGTTTTTCTCAAATCCTGGTGGATTTGTAACTAGAATACAATATAATGGCATTGATAATATGCTTGAAGATCTTAATGAAATGAATAATAGAGGGTACATATTTATGTATAAACTAAGATTAATTAATTTTTGTATTAATTATGCAATTATAATATATAGTTGTTCTCAATGGATTAATAGGTATTGGGATGTTGTTTGGAGTGAAGCAGGAACTACAGGAACACTTGGGACATTTGAGAAGTATATAAATATCTTTCACTTTAATTTGCATCTTGTTTAGTATTATTATTATTATTAATGGTGGTTTGCACTATCAAACATGCAAATAATGCAGGGTTGTAGGAACAAGTTATAATGTTATAATAGAAACAGATGAACAAGTTGAAATCTCATTTACTAGGATATGGGATCCATCTCTAAAGGGGAAGCAATCCCCTCTAAATATAGACAAAAGGTACTTTACTAAATAATTATATTTCAACAATTAATTAATTAATTAATTAATTAATTAATTAATTAATTAATGATTATGTAGGTATGTGATGCTACGAAATTCATCAGGATTCTACTCTTATGCTATATTTGAACACTTAAAAGAGTGGCCAGCTTTCAACATACCTCAAATAAGAATTGTTTACAAGCTTCGTAAAGACAAGTAAGAGCTAATAATTAATTGCCTTAATTAATTAACTTTATGAGGATATTAATTATTGTTAATGATGTTAAACGTGTAGGTTTCATTACATGGCTGTGGGGAATGATAGACAAAGGTTTATGCCTCTACCTGATGATCGATTACCTGAAAGAGGACAAGAACTTGTTCCTCCAGAAGCTGTTTTGCTTGTTAATCCTGTGGAGCCAGAGTTTAAAGGAGAGGTATTTTATTTTTTATTTTTTATTTTTTTGAAAAAATAAATAATAGGTGATTAAATAAAATATACATGTTAAACTAAAAATACTTTAAAATATGTTTCTCAGTTGATAAATTTAGGTGGTTGTTCCGTGTACATTTCCTCTTCAAACAACTCATTTATGAATGAATTATTCAAAGTTTCCTTCACAGTAACGGTTTTTATGATTGGAGTGAATGTTTTTTGAACATCAAGCCGTTTTTATTAATGAAAACCTTTCCAATTAGTCATGCGTTATACTTTAGAACTAAACCATGAAGATTTTTTTAGCTCTAAATATCAATTTTCACCTAATAGAACTCTTGTTAGCAGAGAGTGATGTAAAGGTTCAAGTATTTTTCAGGTAAATCACTAATTTTTTATGTGGATTGTTAATTTGTCAATATATTGACCATTAAATAGACGATAAAAATTCATTACTTAATTAAAAGGCACTAAAAAATAAAAAATGTTATTTTTTTCACTCGGTTTTCAAAATAACAGAGGTAATAGGTCTTAAAAAATATTAAAAATATTAAAATTTGCTAAAATAAAATTGTTAAGATTCGAAGAGGGGTTTATAAAAACCTATGTTTCCCCTCGGTTTGCAAAATAATTGAGGTAATAATCATAAAAAATTAAAATAGTTAAAATAGTTAAATATGCTAAAATGAAGTTGTTGGGATTCGAAGAGAAGATTGATCAAACTTTTATCTGGGTTTTTAGCTCAATCGAGAGAATAGATAGTATTTTTAAAAAATAAAATAAAATGTGGCGCGTCTATGGTTTACACCTCAATTATATGTTGTCTAGGGTGAAAGCTTTATAATAAAAAATATTATTTGTAGTAGTGTTATTAGGATAATTTTTATGAATATATTGAAGAATGATGAAGAAAAGTGAGTTGACATAGTGGATGACTTGGTTGTGAGATATGAGGTAGGAAACACATTGAAGTGGGAAAACGTTAACTAATAGAACATTACATCTTTGGAGATGTATATTATTTCATCATTTTCTAGACACTTATATCCCTTGTGGTTGGATGAGTATCCAAAGAATATACACTCTTTTGAGTGATAAAACTTGTGAGGATTGTAGAGTTATAAATGTGGGTAGCAGACATAACTAAAAGCTTTAAGAAAATTGTAATTGGGGATATATTTGTGTAAGGCATCATCAAGATATGTTGTGGCTAGTGATACATTAGGCATTCAATTTATGAGATAGGTTGCAACATGAAATGAATGGTCTTGAAACTTGAAGGAGGAGATTAACTTGAGCCAAAAGGATAAGACCATTTTTCATCACATGTTTGTGCGAAGTTTCCCTAAATTTATTATGAAGATATGTGTGAGGGTATATTAATTTGTGTAATATACCTTGGTGATGGAAGAAAAGAGTATATTTTGGAATTCCCCACCTCCACCGGTTTGAATTTTTTTAAAGTTGATATTAAATTGAGTAGCAATATTAAGAGTGATTAAGTGTGCGAGACTATTGTGAACTTTTGAATTTAGCTTAATTAAAAATGTCCAAGTATATTTGGTAAATGAATTAACAAGAGTAAATGAATAATAATATCTAGATAAATAAATCACGGGTGTTGGCTCCCTAACATCATCAAATAACAAATTAAATAGAACATTATATGACACAATTGAAGTAAATAAAGACAACCTTTGAGTTTTGCCCAAGAAATAAGTAGTACGAAGTTCAAAGTTATTTGAAGTTTAGTTCAAATCTATAGCTGTAATGCCCATGAGTATGTGTAGATAAGGTGATTTGGAGATGAAAAACCCAATTTTGCAACCTACAATTGACCAAATGAATATAGTCGATCCTTTTTTAAGGGATCCTTGTAAAGTTGAAGTTCAAAGTAAAGTTGATCACCCTTGGAAAATTTCCTCATGTAGATCAAGTTCTTTGTGATATTAGGAACAAGAAGCAAGTTATGTAGTGTTGATGTAGTGTGTGGATTGTATGATGAGTGAAAAATTATGGATCCAATAGTGTTTATAGGAAAACCTTGTCCATTTTCAAGCAACACATGATATGAACCATATATTGAGATGTTCTCCATTAACATTTTAAAAATGTGAGGGACATGATGATTTGCTCATATGTCAGGGTACCATTGTGAATTATGAGCTTTTGAAGTGTGACTCTCAATTCCAGTTAGATAGACTTAAGATTGGTGCAATTGAAATCCTGGTGAAGGTAGTAAAGAAGGATGAAATAGAAAATTAGGCCGATGACCACACCAGTTAATGGAATTAGCCAGATTTGACGATTTATTGTGAGGATTGGGATGATATGCAAGATTTGACCAATGGTTGTGATGACTTGGTTAAGATGGGTGAATGGTAGGATTGAGCCAATGATTGGATTGAGGGGATGATTTGAATTACAATGATAATAAATGCTTTAATTGTGACCAATTTTATAGCATATTTGACATTTAACATTATACCTACTTCCATTACAACCTTCACGGTCTCTATAGTTGTTATTATGATCTTAATAACCACCACAATATCCATTGAGATTTTTTAAAGATCTTAATGAAATTGATGTTTAAGATTTTGAGGTTGAGGCATTTCTTTGGGATCCATTGATCAAGACAACCCATAAGTAAGATTCAGAGATAGAGGTGCTAAAAGTGTGGCCACTTTGAGAGATTCAAGCTTGGTCTCATGTCAGAGCATCGTCGTCTCTAGAATTAGGATAAGACATATCTCGTCATGATACTAATTGATAACATTTAGAGCTTTAGATTCCTAGGGAAGTTCATAAGAGCGAATTCAATTTAAGCACAATGAAATATTGGATCTCTAGTGGATTCATGAATGTCAATAATTTGTTGAATCCAACTTAGAAATTGAACAATTGACTTTTCCGCTTTGGTAATGGATTCCAATTCAATGTGTGTCATTATCATGATTCGACATTGATTTGAGTTCTATTGGATTTATTGAAAATAGTATATGCCTCATGCGCAAGAACACGTTTATCTACACGAGGAAGTACCAAATCATAAAGAAATGTTAAAAGCCACATGAATAATAGTGAATCCTCTTGATTCCACATTGTGTATGTTGGATTCATAGTTTCAATGGCTCGATCTGTAACTGTAAGATAAAAAATTGAAATTGATGGATTCATAATATGACGATGAAGTTTATGTATATGAATGATTCCACCAACTTTCTGCTTCAACAAAAGAAAATTGGTTTCATCAAGCTTGATTTTAATATGATGAGCAAAGGTTTTGAAGATGTTCTTGGTGCAAGAACGGTCATAAAAAGTATATGATTGTTCTTTCATAAAGAATTAAAATATTTTTTCTTCTTTTTTTTAAATAAAAGGGGTTTCATTAATATTATTTTTGTAGTTATTAAAATTTTTTATTGACGTAATATATTGAAGGTAGATGACAAGTACCAATACTCAAGTGAAAATAAAGACCTTAAGGTCCATGGATGGATAAGTTCAAAATCCGAAACAAATCAAGCAATAGGGTTTTGGGTAATCATGCCCAGTAATGAGTTTCAATCAGGTGGCCTTATCAAACAAAACCTCACCTCTCATGTCGGCCCTATCAGTCTTGCCGTAAGTATTTTTCTTTATAAATACATCAATCTTATTCATGATATTTACTCATTATTATTTTGAATCAAATAGTTTAGTGATCTGCAATTTTAATGATTTATTTATGTGGTTGATGGATGTCTAATTTTAATAATGCTAAAACAATCACATGTTTTTAAAGTATATGTAACCGAAAAACAAAGAGCTTGCAACATTTTTTTGTTTTGTCTACAGATGTTTCTTAGTGCTCATTATGCAGGAGAGGATATAGTTCTTAAACTCCAGCCCAATGAGCCATGGAAAAAAGTTTTTGGGCCAACTTTTGTCTATCTTAATACCTTTTTAGATCATCATGAGGATTCACTAGAGCTATGGGAGGATGCCAAGTATCAGGTTCGAAATCAAAATCAATTGAAATATTTTAGTTTTATTTAAGAATTGTAAATGTAACAAATTATTATTATCATTTATTTAAGTACTAATTAAGACCACTTAAAATGACTTCAAGATGAACAAGGAAGTGCAAAGTTGGCCTTATGATTTTCCAGCTTCAATTGATTTTCAAAAGTCTAGCGAACGAGGAACTATTAATGGCACATTACTAGTTCGTGATAGGTAAGACTAAAATATATCCTCGGTTAATCTAAAGATTTAAATATATATACATTAGAAAGGTAAAAATGAAACTATTGAAATTCATGTTAAACTTATTTGGTTATTATAATTTTACGGTTTTAATTAGTAGAACTTAGTAGCGCTATATACTTATGAAGATTGTTGGATCATGAGAGAGATCAAGGAATCATCACATTCGGCCAAATACAACCATACACAGATTTAACACCATTTCTTAACTCAAAATTTTAAGATATTAGATATAAATATATGGATTATTTCCTTTATATGTTTTTTGATATCCATTTCATACAATGTGAGACTTCTAACACATCATATACACCAGAAAACATCATTCTCATGTTTCGGTATCCATTCAGTTGGATATGTTCCACCTCAAGCGAAAGTTTTCTCATCTATTTGTACACATCTCTTGACTACCATTGTGAAGAAGACTTTTAATATACTTAGTTGGTTCCTTTAGATACCATCAATCCTGATATCATAGTTAAGTCATGAGATAGACTAGAGTTCATCACATTGGGTAAAAACAACTATATTGTAATATTGTATCTTAACCTAAAATTTTAAGACATTAAATATATGAATCATATCATTTATTTGTTTTATAACATTCATTTTCCATCCAATATGGAGCATAAATTTAAATTTTCAAAATGACAATTTTTAGGTTTGTAAATGATAAGGACATAATAGCACAAGGTGCATACATAGGTTTGGCACCACCGGGGGATGTTGGATCTTGGCAAAGAGAATGCAAGGTTTGTGGAAAAATGTATATAAATTTAAGGATGCAACAAATGGTGATTAACTAAAAAATTTTACTCACAATATATTTATTCTAGGGATACCAATTTTGGTGTAGAGCAAACGATAATGGATACTTTTCAATAGAAAATATACGAAGTGGAGATTACAATCTATATGCATGGGTTCCAGGTTTCATTGGAGAATATAAGAAAAATATTATGATCAAAATAACTCCAGGTTAATATTATTACTATTATATATTCTTACCTAACAATACACTAATGTACGTGTGTTATTGAATAATATATGCAACATGCAGGTTGTAAAATAAACTTTGGTGACATTATTTACGAGCCTCCAAGAAATGGTCCAACATTATGGGAGATTGGAATCCCTGATCGCTCCGCGGCTGAGTTTTATATTCCATATCCTAATCCAAAATTCATAAACAAGCTTTTTATAGATCATCCAGACAAGTTAGTTACTATTTCTTACAAATTATTTTTTAAATCATAAAAAAATCGTGGTTAGGATTTAAAAATATTATTGTGACAATTTTAGACTATAAATTAACAATAATTTTATGAACATATTCTATACGTGATGTTTTTAACTTGATTTAATTGGTATATATTATCGATGTAAATTTTTTTACATATCAATCAATATATATGTTTTGAAGTGTGAACGGACGCACGTATAATAATTATTTTCAAAGAAGTTATATATACCCTTTTCAATGAAGATATAAACTTAATCTCAAAAGTTTAATATTTTTTTCCTTTGAACTCACACAAACCAACAACTATCATGATATGTTTGATTAATCACAGGTTCAGGCAATATGGCTTGTGGGAAAGATATGCAGAGCTATATCCAAATGAAGATTTAATTTATACTGTTGGTGTTAGTAACTACACAAAAGATTGGTTTTATGCACAGGTCACAAGGTACACTTGAAAATAAGAAATCTAATAAAATAACATATCTCTTAAGAACTACCTAGTCACTTACTTAGTAAAATTTGGATCGATTAAATATCCAATAATATTGAACTTGGTAAGGTTTAGATTCACTGAATGTCGAATATTCACTACTTGAAATTTGATATTTAACAACCAAATTAATGATAAAAAAATCGATATTTGTAATGACATATTCATTATTCTAATATAAGTATGGAATACAGGAAGAAAAATAATGGTAGTTATCAAGGAACTACATGGCAAATTAAGTTTAACCTAGATGATGTGGAAGTAAATGGAATCTACAAATTGCGATTGGCTCTTGCAAGTGCAAATGTCTCTGAGTTACAAGTAAAAATATTTATTAAAAAATGTTAATTAATTTTTATAAATATAATTATGAATTTATTAAATATTTATACTTTAAGCTAACATGGCTCATCCCATTATTTTTTATTTTAAATTTACAGATTCGAGTGAACGATGTTAAACAAGATCCTTCAATATTTACTACTGGGTTGATTGGAAAGGATTATGCAATAGGAAGACATGGCATTCATGGACTTTATTGGCTATATAATATTGATGTGCCAAGTCTTTTGTTATCCAAAGGAGATAATACTATTTTCCTAACACAGACTATGGCTTTTGGTCCTTTGGCACGCTTTCAAGGAATAATGTATGACTATATTCGTTTAGAAGGTCCTAACTCTTGTTCTTCATATTCAAAGAAAAATAATCTTAATTGTATTGTGTGTGTGACAAATAAGTGATTTTGGTATGATAGTTTCAATTGTTTAAATTAAATTATGAATATTTTAAATTCTAAATATGGTCTTGCATCTAATAATTTGTATAATTAGTAATAAAATGAGATAATATGGATGTTATTTTAAGTCTATTTGAATGTTCTAAAGTTTATCTATTTATATTAATACTTATGAGATTCTTTATACAAATTGAAATAATTATAAACATCTTATGTTACATTGATAAATTGATTTGAGTTTATTTTATAACCTTTTCATGATAGTTTATAAAGTGTAGTATTAAGAGATCAAAATGAACATGATAATGGTGAATTCTCATTGAATAATAATAGTTACAAGCTACGTTCTTTTATACATAAAAGGTGACTTGCACTGTAAGTAACTATACCCTAGCACACTATAGTAGAATTTCAAGTGTGTGTAACTAACTCTTAACAACTAACTAACATCATTCTAACAGATTTTTCAAGTTAGTTAGTGATGTATAAGTTGATTATCAACATGTTCTATGTTTGTATAATCTTCATGGTTCAATATCCCCCCACAAGTTGAAGGCATAGTAGTGGCATTTTATTAATATATTAATCACAAATTTTGAATACCACAACTCACCCTCTCCCCTTCCCTCTCTTATGCTTGAGGTCACTAGTACAACAAATTTCATTGTAAAAATCAAGTTTAGACTCAAAATCGATAAATCCTAATGTAATACGGTGAAAGAACCGACTTGGATATTTTGTGTTTGATCGCAATTGTTGCGGATAGCAAGAGTCGCCACCGACTTTTCTTTTATCCAATAAGGAAAAGGTGAAAAGAACAGGAAAGACCTTTGAGATATTTTCTTGAGTTCGGGGGGTAGGTTATGAAAAGGGAATGTGTTTGCACCCTTTTCATCCATATTTATCTATGGTCTCTTAGTTGCTTGCTAGATCACTTTTAAAATTGCTTTGTTTGAAATGTGTTTGTGGTGGGTTTTGAAAGTATTTTTGAAAAGCGCCTTCGTTTAGGCAAACTTTGTAACGATTCTCATCTCTATAAGAATGCATACAAATTGTTGGACTTTTTAAAAATATTTCATGTTTTGAAAGTGTTTGGTGTGTTTGAATAGATGTTTGTTTTTGGAGATGGATTGTGAGCAAGAAACTAAGAACGCTCTACCTACTCAAAAGTCTTTTGTTCATTTCCTTCTTCCTTTGACATTTCCATCTTACCATTGATTGGTAAGAAGCCTTATCTTTGGTTGTAAAGGGACGGGTGTGGGTCATCGTATAGTCATGAATAACAATATTGTGAGATATCTTAGCATTTCTCTTAAGGGACTAAGATCATTTGTAAGGCAACATTCGAAGCGTCATCGAGGGACTATGATCTTGTATTTTTTATTATTTTCACTAAGATGTCTCACATGCATATCCTGACTATTTTCTCAAAGTAACAAGTGGAGTTAACCCTAGAGGTGTAAAGTGTGAAAGTATTTGTATTTCATGTTTGTTTTATCTTGAATTAGAGTTTTCTAGGCATTGATTTTATCTTTCCATACAAACCCTAATTACTAGCATTTATATGGAAGCGATAAATTTCGGAAAGTAAATATCCTACGCTATTACATCACTTGAGGATGGGGTGTACAAATTTACAAATAGGGATTACAAGAAATTAAATCTAATTATCTATTACAACCATATTGAACTTGAATAATGTACAACAATTGAAATGTATATAATGTACAAGACATGAATGAAAAGAAAATGAATTTGTTAAAGAAAGATTTTGGTCAATTTAACTAAAAGGAAATTTAATTAAACTAAAGAAAAATTAAGATTACGTTAAAGAAAAGAAAATAAATAGGAAAATGTTTTTGGTCTTTTTCATTGTAAGAAGTTAACTAAAAATAAACTAAATAATTTAAATATATTTTTGGTGCAATGTTTTAAAACTCAGACCGGTGATCGACTCTGTAAAGTTACTGGGTCACTGGGTTACTGGTCGGACCAGTGGATCACTGGTCAGACCGCATGGCTTTTGACCCGGTTTCTATAAAAAATATATTCATTACCTGAAATTTGTAACTATAATAATATAGAAAATTATAAATTCAAATAATTTAGAATAAACAAAAGTATTAGTAACAATCAAAATAAGTGATAGAAACTTAATGTAGCAAATTATAAATTCAAAGAACTGATTGAAACTTAACAATTCATAAGTTATAGTATTATAATAAGTCACAAAAATTCATACTCAACGATCCATAATTTTTTATGTCCATGAAGTCAAATTGTCATAATCTTGATATTCATATCCATCTTCAACTTCATTGTCTTCTCCACCAACTTCATCTTCTCTGGTGTTGCTTTTTTCTTGATTCACAGTATCAACAATAGTATCTTGTGCATTACCCATATCTCCATCTTCATCCTCATCTAAATCTATTTGATCTATAACAATATTTTAAAAAATAATTAACAAATTTTTTTTAGAGATGGTAAATATGAGACATTAAATTGATTCACAACCACAAACTATATTATGCTCATATTAGAACATACCAATATCACTTGAAATTGGTTGGATGGTCATATTTGCAAGGTCATTCCGCAATGTTTCAAACTCTTCATTGGTTAAGAGAGGTGGTGAATCCTCTAATACTCAACTAGAATGGTCGGCAATTGTTTCAATATTGATAGGATCATAACTCCCATTTCTTATTTTCCTAAGCACACATGAATTAAATCTAAGTATATGTATTTAAATATAAAAATATAATGATCAGAGAAAAATAACCATAATAATACCTATTTTGAAGTCTCAAGTTGTAACGAACAAACACTAAATCATTAAGCTTTTGGTGCTCCAATCTATTTCTTTTTTTGGAATGAATATGCTCAAATATACTCCAATTGCGTTCACAACCCGAAGCACTACAAGTTTGGCTTAAAATACGAATAGCTAACCTTTGAAAAGTTGATGTACAAGTGCCATAAGTTTCCCACCATTGATCTGTTTATACCATGTGATTAAATAAATTTATAAACATATTGAAATATAAAATAAAATATATATCAAGAGTTAGAAGTTATGAAATTACCTGCCCTCACAATACACCGTTCATCCACGGCTGATTTCCTTCCAAAATCTAATTCACCGTCTTTGAATATTCTCATCTCATCTGTTAACTTCAATCGAAGTTCAGAATTTCCATTAGCATGCTTTTCAATGACATCTAAAAGTCCTGATGTTGTGGATGCATGTTTTTAAAATTCTACATCATTATATCTACAAGCCGGATTCAACCAATAACCGACAGCATGAAGATTTTTGCGGAGCTGTGAATCCCAATGTTTATCTAAGATTTTCAAGTAAGGATCCACTTTCTTCTTATTTCTTTGAAACCTCATCACCATCTCCTCTCTAGCTTTGACTATAGATTTGTATAGAAGGCCCATAGCAGGTTTATCTTCACTATCAACAATACGTAACACACGCATAAGTGGTTCAGTGAGTTTAACTACATTAGCACATTTACTCCAAAATCCAGAATCTAAAACTTGATCCACAAACTATTTTGCCTTTGCTTCTTTGGCATATGCTGAGCTTGTCCATTATTTAGATGTTACCATGGCTCTTAGTGAGTTTTTGTGAGACAAAATACTTTGCAAAGCAATGAAATTAGTGTCAAACCGAGTTGGAGCAGGACGAAAGATTTCTCTTCCACCTGTTTGCTTTCTCATTAAATACAATGCATAACAATTGTTATAAATATATTTGGTAACATTAGAAGCATGTGACACTGTCTCACTTATTTCCTCTAATTTTCCCATGTCTTGCAACATCAAGTTAATGCAATGTGCCGCACAAGGAGACCAAAATAAAGTAGGAAACTCATTTTCTAATAACCTTCCAGCAGCAACATAATTTGCAGCATTATATGTCACTATGTGAACTACATTTTCAGGCCCAACAAATAAAACCACCTCTCTAAAAAGCTTATACAACATATCTGCAGTTTTTGAAGCATGAGAAGCATCAACGAATTTTAGAAAAATAGTACCTTTGGGACAATAAACTATAAAGTTTTTAAGAGTTCTTCTTTTTCGATCAGTCCATCCATCGGCCATTAGAGTACAACTAGTTTTCTTCCAAATCTCACGATACTCCTCTATCAATTTGTTCAAATCTTCAACCCATTTATTTGACAAATAGCCACGAAGACTATGCATAGTTGGAACTTTATACCCCAGACTCATGCTGCAAAGTGCATCATCCATAGATTGAAAATACGCAGAATTAGCTGCATTGAATGGCACAGAAGAATCAATGAACCATCTTGCAATAGCTAGATCACACTTCTCCACTAATTCCTTACTTTGTAATACACTTTTTAAAGAAGGTTGAGCTCCAGGAGTTGTTCTAGGCATAAAATAATTACCAATACGACTAGTATTCTTTCTCTTTTGAGACACAATCACCGAATTTGATCTTGATTATTCTACATCCATTTCTACTACACCACCCTCTTGAGTAGTAAGACCAACATCAAAATTTTGTGCTTGAGTCTTTCTTCTCTTATTTGCACCTTCATCAAGATTTTGTTTCATTTGATATTGAACATCTGGAGGCACCTTTTTACATGTTTCAACTTGACCTTTTATTCCAGCCAAATGGAATTTGAACCTATTAATCCCCCCTCCTCTAATAATTTTATCACAGTAGATACACAAATTAACAAGTTTTCCTTTCTCTTCAATTTGTTTACAATGACCCCAAGCTATATCAGTTTTTCCCCTACTGCTCTGGAGTTGGGTTGGATTTTGAGATGTAACTTCTTCCGAAGTTATTACTTCAGCGGGTGATGCCATATCTAATATCAATAAAAATTTAAAAATACAAAACTATATTACAAAATATTAACAAAACACAATTCTAAACAAAAATTATTGAATTTATAAAAACATTATAAGAAACATTAAATATGTAGCATATCTAAATTCAAAATATATGAATATGTTGTTGTATATTACATATAGGCTACCAAGCATCGTTACTGTGCATCACTATATATAGTAAAAAAAATAGAAATTTTGCTTTCCAGCCTTTGTTATATATTTTAGATTAATAAAATCCTGAAACTTTTCTTTGTTATATAATTTAAATTAATAAAAAACAGAAAACTTTGTCTTACTATATAATTTAGATTACATAGTTTTAAACCCAATTTCTATCTCCATAATATATACAACGACTATTACAATAATATATATCTATCCCAATTTATATCTCCAATATACAACAACTTCATTACCAGTCTATAATAAGTTAATTCATAAAAGTATAAAACTGCTTCATTCATACAAATTCTATCTCAATTTGTTAAACTAAAAGACCCAATTTTATAGAAAATGATCAAATTTAATCATTTATTTTCTATATCAATTAATCAACAAAATGAAACAATAATATTCATATTGAAAAACATCAATGCAAATTAGACCAAGTAAAAAAGAAATAACATGTTTTTGATGTTTTGATGAATTTTTTTACGGCAAACAAGGAATATCAAATAACAGCAGCAAGTGAGAGTTTTTGTTGGTAGAGAAAATTGAGAATATGAATTCAATTAGAAAAAGAAAAGACAGAATAAAAAAGAAAACATTTCAAATGCCTAGGTTTGGGAAACGAGGAGGCAAAGCGTTTATGTTAATTTTTTTTCAAAAGCCCTAAAAAATAAAATAAAAAGTCAAACCCGCCGGTTCAGTAAAAACCACCGGTTCACTGGTTTAACCGGTGATCCGGCCGGTTCACACCGGTTTCATCCGGTCTAAATGTAATTCCGGTCTTATCACTTAATCGGACCGTCTGACCCACCGGTTCTCGGTCAGATCGGTCTGACCGGTCGGGTCGGGCAGGGTTTTAAAACACTGTTTTGGTGTTTTTGATTAATAAAAATAATTATAATAATAAAAATGATAAAGTAAAGAAAATGAGATAAAGATATAACATTAACGTCATGGGGGGTTCATAAAATGGAAAGGATGTCAAGGCCCAGTCAATGGAGGCCCGAGCGCGCTTCCTGCAAACAAACAAAAAAGTGAGAAAATTTGGAAAAATGATAAAAGGTCTCGCTCTGGCACCCAAGACCTTCTGCATGGAAAGGCTTTAGCGCGTGCTATTTGTACCATTGGGGTGGTCTGTTTCATCCGTTAGTTATACAACCTGCACTAAATATAAAATGAACTCATTTTTGAAAATTTGAACATGGCTTCATCTTCATCCTTCGCGCGCGCAAGTATGTACATCACCATTGTTAACCTTCTAAAAATTTCATTTCTCATCCAAATCAAAAATTGTAAACATCAAACCTGGTCAAAATTTTAATACGAAACTAACCATGTAACTTTTAAAAGTTATGGATCAAAGGTTAGCACGAATTTTGTTTGGTACCAAAATCAAAACCTAACTGGTCAGAGTTAAAATTCTTAAAGACACAAGCAATGAAAATCAAAACTAAGAGCATGGTCAGCTTCCTAGATATGACATCTACATCTTTTCTTTTATTTGTATATGCTGAAAATGCTTGTATCAAGATATCATAGTTAAGAAATCTTACCTCTTGAAGTGAAAATCAAATGACCGCTATATGACTTCCAGAAATGGTTTGATGATGGATTAAGTTTGTAGGGACCTTCCTTGAGCTAGTGGGATCACTACTTTGCTTTGAAAGCCAGAAGTATTTTGGAGTTGGCTCTTCAAAGTCAGAAATGGCAAACAATGTGGCTTTGGATGCAGATTCTGAGTTCAAGGAGTTTTGAGAGGTTTTGAGGGCTTATGCATTCACATTCTCTCTCTTCTCCTCCTTTTTTCTCCTCTTTCTCCCCCTTTCTGCTTGTCAAAGACTTGTATATATGTATGTAAAAAGGTTAGAGATTGCTTGCATACCATATTTTTTAGTTCTAGCCTTTTGGCTCTATAACTTGTTTTTTCAAGGAAAGTGAGATGACAGGTCCCAAAGTATTATACAAGCATGATCTGAGTTGGTAGAAGCCTTAGACATGTTGCTTTTAGTTTGTAGGGGTTGTGTGTGCAGAAAGAACAAGTGCAAGGCTCAATACAAGTTGACTTTGTATAAAGCTTACTTTTCTAAAATGGCAATGGTAACTTTGTGCCATTAAGGGAAAATTGACTTGGATAATACTTTAAATACTTGGGTAAAAGCTTAAGTAATTGTGTGAACAATTAATTATGGAGTGAAACACAAGTTTGAGGTCTGCAAAGCAAGATCACGTAGCATGGCCTATGAATTTGACCAATGTTCTTCAAAATTTTGTCTTCAACTTGATTCCTTCTACAAAGATCTTGAATCTCTGTAGTACTTTGATCTTTTTCTTACTCTGGTTTCCGACAAGCATCTTGAATCTTTTACAGATGTTGAATACTCCGTCCTTTCGTTTTGATAACATAGATCCACAACTTTCGACCAAACTCATCAACAGGAAAAATAATATTTGTTTCCACCAATTGCAAGTTTTTCGAATGGACCACATTCATCTGAATGTACCACTTTAAGTATGCAAGATGATCTCATTGGCATAGTCGAAACAAAAGAATTTCTGGATTGCTTTCCTACTAAAAAAACTTCAGAAAGTTTTTTTCAGGCATCTCAATACTTGGAATACCAATAACCATATCTTGAGTAATCAGTTGATTAAGTGGTCGAAAATTCAAATGTCAAAACTTCAAATCCCACAACCAACTATGCTTCTGGTCGAACAATTTTCAAACATTGAACTTTTGTCGAATTTATCATTGTCTTAAATGTCCTGCTTTTTGACAACAAAGATTTTAAGACCTAATTGTTCTTGGTGTCGAACAATCTCAAAACTCCATTTTTCATGACAACTGAGAAACTTTTTTCGACTAGTTGTCCAACACTTAGCAAGTTGCACTTTATTCCAGGTACATAGAGCACATATTTAATCATAACTTTTCCTCCATTACTCATTTGAAAGACAATGTTTCCAGTACCTTCTTTTTGCAATGACTATTATCAGCAAGTTTCTTTTGTTAAATTGTAATTCATAGTGTCGAAACTATGTGTGTTAAAGGGTTTATAAGTGGATAGAAGCAGGTTTCTCGAAGAAGTCATTGCCCAGTCGAAGCTTGGAGATCGAAGCAAGCATGAAGATAGAAAACATGTCAGCTATCAATCTGGCGAAGAACACAATAGTACATGGTCGAATCAAGCACATCGAAATGAGGTTCCATTATCTCTCAGAGTATGTAGCAGATGGGAAGATGAATTTGTAACACTGGAAAAATGATAATCAGATTACAGACATCATGACGAAGGGAGTGCAGGTCTAATTATTCAGAAGACTAAGAACCATGATGAATATAGATTGTTTAGACACAATGAATTAGGTGGTGTGTTAAATTGTAATTCATAGTGTCAAAACTATGTGTGTCGAAGGGTTTAGAGGTGGATCAAAACAGGTTGCTCGAAGAAGCCATTGCCCAGTCGAAGCTTGTGGATCGAAGAAAGCTTGATCTTCTTTGACTTGTCAAAAATCTACCAACCACTCCTTTCGATCAGTCATGTGGTTTGAACAACCTGAACCAGATTTTGAATTCGACATGGTTATCTGCAACTGCACACCTTTTTTTTATCTACTTTGCCCTTTCGACGGTTTCCTCTTCCTCCTTTCGAGGATTCAAAAGTTCCATCTTCGACCTGATGCTTGAGAGCCCAATATGATCCATGGAAACTATATGGGGAATTAAAAGTCCAATTGTACTCGTGCAAACTCAAACCCTAGTTTTGAATCGTCAGTGTTTGAGGAGGTATCTTGAGTTGATTAAACCTTGTGCAATCTTGAACCAATAGAGATCTTGTGAGAAAATTCTTGAGAAATGAGAGGGAAAATTTTGGGGTACAACAACTGCCCCTGTTCAATCTTCTTGAACCTAAAGAGTTAGATTGGCGGATCCGCCTTTCGTGGCTTGAAGGTGAAAGATGATTGAACACTAAAGTTCCTAAAAATTTTCACTTGATGATGTATTGATTTGGGAATGGGCTTATAGATGCCATTTAGAGGTATAATGGTAGAAACTAGAGGAAATATCAGCATGAATATTTGGTCGATTCATACTGAAACTAGATGTCTTGCATGTCTTTAACTGGGAGAATTAATTCTGGTCCAGAAGAGGTCTTCATTCTCTTGTCTTTAATCTGGAAGAATTGAATCTAACCAGAAGAGGTCTTTGTTCTCCTGTCTTTAATCTAGAAGAAATAAATCCATCTAGAAGAGGTCTGTTGATTGATGATTGATTTTTTTTTAATATTTTTTTTTGCCAAGGAAAGGGTTAGTTGCATGCAGATGTATGCATGGTGTAATGATGTTCTCAAAATAAATGAGATTATGCCATATGTATTTGTGATATAATGTATGAACGTGGCATGTTTTAATTAAATGCATTTTTGTATGGAAAATAAATCCTTGACAAGTGTTGGGGAACCTTGGGAAGTTTAAATTCTAGATTGCCATGAGGGATGAAGAATATGTGTATCTTCAAGTTTCACTTAGAATACTTCCACTGGGAAATCCTTTTTTGTTGAGAAGAAACTCCGCTAAGGAATATTTACTTTTCTTAAGAAGACTCTGTGGAGAGTGTTGATTTCTGCTTGGGAACCAAAATTCAGGAGTTTTAGTTGTATGTCGCTCTGGTGGGGAATTATCTCTTGAAAGTTAGTTGTTATTTGGTCGGATTCTGGACTTCACAACAACTTGCTGGGGATAAAGAAGTTAACTGTTATCTGGTCGGATTCCATGCTTTGTAGCAACTCGCTGGAATAGTGGCAAACTCTACTAGGGAAGAGGAGTTTTATTAGTGATTTGAAAAAATCAAACTGTTATCTGGTCGGATTCCAGGCGTTGTAGCAACTCGCTGGAATAGTGGCAAACTCTACTAGGGAAGAGGAGTTTTATTAGTGATTTGTAAAAATCAAACTGTTATCTGGTCGGGTCCAGGTTTCAGCAACTCGAACTGTTAACTGGTCGGGTCCAGGTTTTGCAGTAGATATAGAATTTAAGTTACTATATGGTCGGGTCCAGGCTCTAGCCACTTGAAATTGAGGTTTACTGTTATCCGGTCGGGTCCAGTCTTCAGCAATTTGAACTTGAGATCAACTGTTATTTGGTCGGGTCCAGGTTTCAGCAACTCGAACTGTTAACTGGTCGGGTCCAGGCTCTACAGTTGAGGGAGCTAAACAAATATTTGGTCGGGTCCAGGCTTTAGCAACTGAATTTTAGATTTACTATTATCTGGTCAAGTCTAGGTTTCAGAAATTGGAGTTGTTATCTGGTCGGGTCCAGGCTTTAGAAACTATTATCTGGTCGGGTCCAAGTTTCAGAAATTAGGGATGTTATCTGGTTGGATCTAGGCTTCAAAATGTTTAACTGGTATCTGGTCAGGTCTAGGCTTGAACTGTTGACTGGTCGGGTCCAGGATTAAGCAATTTGAGAAGTTAAACTAATATCTGGTAGGGTCCAGGCTTTTAGTAACTTGGAATTAAGGTTTACTGTTATCTAGGCGGGTCCAGTTTTCACAGTAAGTTGAGAGTAGGATAAAGTTGAACTAGTATCTGGTAGGGTCCAGGCTTCGTAGTAACTTGCTTGAAAGGATGAAGTTGACTGTTATCTGGAAGGGTTCCAGGCTTCGCAGTAACTTACTGAGGATAGCGACAAACTCTACTAGGGAAGAGGAGTTTTGTTAGTGATTGAAGAAGTTAAACTACTATCTGGTCGGGTCCAGGTTTTGTAGCAACTCGAACGGTTATCTGGTTAGGTCCAGGTTTCAGCAATTTGATATTAAGGTTAACTGTTATCTGGTCGGGTCCAGGTTTCAACAACTCAAACTATTATCTGGTCGGGTCCAGGTTTCAACAACTCGAACTATTATTTGGTCGGGTCCAGGTTTCAGCAATTTAATCTTAAGTTTAACTGTTATCTGGTTGGGTCTAGGTTTCAGCAACTCGAACTGTTATCTAGTCGGGTCCAGGTTTCAGCCACTCAAACTGTTATCTGGTCGGGTCCAGGTTTCAGTAATTAAAGAAGTTAAACTATTATTCGGTCGGGTCCAGACTTTAGTAACTTAAAATTGAGATTTATTGTTATATGGTCGGGTCTAGGTTTTAGCAACTCAAATTGTTATCTGCTAGGGTCCAAGTTTCAGAAATTGAAGAAGTTAAACTATTATCCGGTCGGGTCCAGGCTTTAGTAACTTAAAATTGAGATTAACTATTATCTGGTTGGATCCAGGTTTCAAAAATTCAAACTGTTATCTGCTCGGGTCCAGGTTTCAGCAATTGAAGAAGTTAAACTATTATCTGATCGGGTCCAAGCTTTAGTAACTTAAAATTGAGATTAACTTTTATTTGGTCGGGTCCAGGTTACAAAAACTCAAACTATTATTTGATCGGTTCCAGGTTTCAGCAATTGAAGAAGTTAAACTATTATCCGATCGGGTCCAGGCTTTAGTAACTTAAAATTGAGATTAAATGTTAACTGGTCGGAACCAGATTTTAGAAACTCAAACTGTTATCTGGTCGGGTCCAGACTTTACAGCAACTTTTAGAGATAGAAATGACTCTGTTGGCGACTTCATCGAGGATTAGGGGTTGTGGTCCTTAAATAGTGTGAGAGGAAAACTTAAACTGGGGAATCTGTAGTTTTTTGGGTAAATAAACCCTATTGAAGAAAATATTTGACGAACTGCTGGGGATGTATTCTCTAGGAAGGAACTCCATAAGACTTCTTCTTTTGGACCAACTTAGTTGGGGAGAGAGTTCTCTGGAGATTGAGACTATGGCTGAGGATTTCATGAATCCAAATTTGTGGGGATAATGTGATTGGCCTTGCGGGGATTTGTAGACAGTTTGAACTTTGTCAGAGTGACAAATCTTTTACTGATAGACAAAATGATGAGATATCGAGACATAGTCGTACGCTTCAATCCCTAACTTTTTCCTGGACTGCCCTCTCGGGTTTTCAGCCCATCAGGATACCCATTTTTTCCCAAGCCGCCTTTTCAGGTTTTCGACTTGTCGGGTGTACAATCTTTTGCAATATATCCCTAATTTTTTCCCGAACCTTTTTGGTTCCCCGAGATGCCCTTATTTTTGCCTAGGCGTGTCAACCTAGCGGGTCTCTTTTATGCATAGTATTTTCCGATTATGTCCGCGTAGAGAATTGTCAATGTCTATGATAGCAAGTGTTGTAGAAATAACATAAAATGTTTTCTTAGCCGTATGTGAACCTTGGCTGGAATCCATGTTCAATGCCTCAAGTGATTCAGATGGAGACCTGCCCCTGGCTATTCAACATTTCTTGAGAGATTCTTTGAAGACTGCCCCAGATGTGCTAGACAATGATCATGCCGTGCCCCTTGATTATGAGAGATTTGTAATTGGAAGTGTTTTTCAATATGAAGTGATTATGTTTATTGAGAGAATTTTCATTCATTGGATATTCTTCGTGCGAATTTCTCTGTTTGTCAAACAATTGGCTATATGAAAATAGCGGTATTCAAACAATGCAAAGTTTATGTTTGTCTTGAGAAATTTTTTTGAAAAATGCATTTTTAATAAGCAACAAAATTTTGTAAGATTATGAATTTAATTCAGGATTTACAGTAAGCCTTACAGGAGTCAGGATACCTTTTGCAATAGTATTCTTTCGAACTAACCCATGCTCCAATTAGGACTTTTAAGGGGTTGTAACGTGGCCTGGTTCATAGTTTAAGAAACAATGGATAATGCTCAAAGTTTATTTGTACCCACTCGTTCTTCAGTCCTATACTCAGTTAATTGCATGCTTGGATTCCAATTGAGTGTTGGAATGGTTTTTAGTTGATGGTTCAGAAACATGGAAGTTTATTTTAGAAGGCAGTTGTTTTTGCAACATTTTTCTATTGTTGAGGATTGTAACAACCTCCTTTTTTTTATTATTGTCCCTACTTTTTGCCTGACTATTTTTTGTTTTGTTTTTGAGACTACAGTCAGCGGGATGCCCCAGTTTTTCTTAAGTCTCCTTCGTAGGTTTTGACTTAGTGGGCTTTTCTTTCGGAGATGTAAAGACTGCCTATTTCATGGGGGACCAACACCATCTTTTGATTCAGAAGGATATTTTCGTTGTGAAATGACAGCTTGTGGCTGAATGCGCCTTTGAATCAACTGAGAAAACTACCCTGCCCCAGGTTATGATTAGAGGTTTCAGTTTGTACGGAAAAGAAAACTCCTACTTCTTTGGCTCAAAGGGGTTGACTAGGGATTATCTTCCTTATAACTCCACTATTTTGGGTTTGAAACAACGCCTGTACATCATCAGCAAAGTCTGTTCAAAAGCATATTGTATGAGATTATGGTATTATTTTCGTCATCCTCCCTCTAAAGGCTTATAGCTTGTAATCCAGAGTTGAATATCATACAAAAAGAAATAAAAGCATAATTTTCTTATAGTGAAAATGAATGGATTAACTCAAGACAAACATATGCAATGCATTATTGAGAATAACCAAAGTCTGACATTAGGACAAATGTTTGAGCAAACAAATAAATTACAACTGAAAATTCGAATAAACAAACGTTTCTCCACCTAAACTTCTCGCTTCAGATTGTGCGTCTTTGAGGGGTGACAGAAGAACTCCAGTTGACCATCTTGTGTAAATTCTAACAACCCTTTCTCGATCAGGTCTTGAATCTTGTTCTTCAATGCCCAACAATGGTTAGTGTCGTGTCTCCGACTGTTGGAGGGGTATGCGCACTTTTCATTGTATTTATAGTTGGGAGCAGAAGTGTTAGGCTTTTGAGGAGGCACCCTTAATGCAACCAGCTTGGCTTCCAGCATATGATGTAACGCTTGAGCCAAGGACATGTTGATATGGGTAAATTGTATTTTGGGCATATCTTGCTTATGCTGACCACCCTGTCGTGGTTGGCGAGGACGTTGTTAGACTCTTGGTATAGTAGCCATTTTGAAAGGTATTTTTTTGATGAAACCAACTTCTTGTCTTAACGGAGGCTGATTAATGACTCGATCCCGAATTATAACTGTTTGTTCCATATGGTTGCATCCGTCTTGATGAAACTTGTTGACGAGGGCTCTCAACTCTTCTTGTCCCCGAGCCAAGTTTTGAATAAGAGCCATCTGACCTACCATCTGGCCCATCATCTGGATTTTCATTGTTGCAATTTCAGTTTGTAACCGTTCCAACTGGTCATCCATGTTGTCTTCAGGATTCCTCTTGGTCATGCTCTCAATAAGGAGTGCTTTCACTTCTTCTTGTCCCTTGGATAGGTTCAATAACATTTCTTGAAGTCAAGCGTTTTGAGTCTGATGGTCCTTGATAGTCTGTTCTAGAGCCATCTCTACTGAAATAACCAATAAGCATATGAGAAACCTGTATAGGGAAAACCTGTTATGATGACATGCATGATATGCGGGTGCAATGTTTTCAAGGATCTCACGGGGTAAACACAAGAAAATGTCAGAAGTTGAATTTTGATCACAACTTTGAAGAACTTCGTATCATTGAATGTCCTTCTTCGAGAATCAAGCTCACCATGTCAACTGGGTCCTAGCCCTTAACTCAAGTTATTGCGTTTTGGTTTTTGACGGTATTTGGTTAGAGGAAAATAAATCCTCTTGCCCCATGGTAGACATCTGGTTCAACATGTCCCTACATCACAGGCTCTTGAGACCCTTGAAATGGTTATTGACAATGTTATAGTAAGATGTTATGATGTTATGTACAAACAAACATATACACACAAAAGCAAACAAGTCGTTGTGTATAAACAAAATAAATAAATCCTTAGGTTTAGGCTTGCATGAGGTTCATTGGTAAGTACCATCTTGAATTTTAGTTGGTTCATCCTGTCCTAGAAAGTAACCACGTTCTAGGGAGTCTCAATATCACCGATCTTTCTTCATCGGGCATTGTTTCAGCATAAGCCTCTTTATTGGAGACCTGAATATCCCGAAAGACCAATCTCAATGAGCATAGTATCGAGTATCAACCAACTTCGGACTGCACCAAAGCAGGCTATCTCACTACTTTCTAATGGCTAAGTTGTTCAATTAAAGGTTCTAAGGCCAGTTAGTGCTTCATGACACCACACAACGTCCCCGTATTCTCCTTGTCTAAACTCAAGGGCTACCGGTATGAACAAATGTGTCACACTAACATAGCCATCACTTCAACCATGTCGGCATACCCCGCATAGTTTCCATAATCTATTGCTACTTACCTAATGGTGTTCCCTGATCCAGGTAGAGGATCAATACAAACCCAAACAAGGACCCATAAATGTAAAGCAAACAAATCAAACAATGAAAGCAAGTAAATGTGATCTAGCTCTAAGGTAACCCCACTTTTAAGTATAAATCCCCAGCAGAGTCTCCAGTTCTGTAATACGGTGGGAGAACTGACTTGGATGTTTTGCGTTTGATCGAAATTGTTGCGGATAGCAAGAGTCACCACCGACTTTTCTTTTATCCAATAAGGAAAGGGTGAAAAGAACAGGAAAGACCTTTGAGATATTTTCTTGAGTTCAGGAGGTAGGTTATGAAAAGGGAAGGTGTTAGCACCCTTTTCATCCATAGTTATCTATAGGCTCTTAGTTTCTTTCTAGATCACTTTTGAAATTGCTTTGTTTTAAATGTGTTTGTGGTGGATTTTGAAAGTATTTTTGAAAAGCGCCTTCGTTTAGGAAAACATTATAGTGATTCTCGTCTCTATAAGAATGCATACAAAGTGTTGGACTTTTTGAAAATATTTCATGTTTTGAAAGTGTTTGGTGTGTTTGAAAAGATGTTTGTTTTTAGAGATGGATTGTTAGCAAGCAACTAAGAACGTTCTACCTACTCAAAAGTCTTTTGTTCATTTCTATCTTCCTTTGACATTTCCATCTTACCATTGATTGGTAAGAAGCCTTATCTTTGGTGTAAAGGGACGGGTGTGAGTCATCGTATAGTCATGAATAGCAATGTTGTGAGATATCTTAGCATTTATCTTAAGGGACTAAGATCATTTGTAAGGCAACATTCTAAGCGTCATCGAGGGACTATGATCTTGTATTTTTTATTATTTTCACTAAGATGTATCACATGCATATCATGACCATTTTTTCAAGGCAACAAGTGGAGTTAACCCTAGAGGTGCAAAGTGTGCAAGTGTTTGTATTTCATGCTTGGTTTATCTTGAATTAGGGTTTTCTAGGCATTTATTTTATCTTTCCATACAAACCCTAATAACTAGCATTTATATGAAAGCGATAAATTGCAGAAAGTAAATATCACACGCTATTACATCACTTGGGGACGGGGTGTACAAATTTAAAAATGGGGATTGCAAGAAATTAAACCTAATTATCTATTACAACCATATTGAACTTGAATAATATACAAGAATTGAAATGTATATAATGTACAAGACATGAATGAAAATAAAATGATTTTTTTTTATCTTGTTAAAGAAAGATCTTGGCCTATTTAACTAAAAGGAAATTTAATTAAACTAAAGAAAAGTTAAGATTAAGTTAAAGAAAAGAAAATAAATAGGAAATTTTTTTTTGTCTTTTTCATTGTAAGAAGTTAACTAAAAATAAACTAAATAATTTAAATATATTATTGGTGTTTTTGATTAATAAAAATAATTATGATAATAAAAATAATAAAGTAAAGAAAATGAGATAAAGATATAACATTAACGTCAGATGGGGTTCAGAAAATGGAAAGGATGTCAAGGCCAAGACGCGCTTCCCGCAAACAAAAAAAAAGTTAGAAAATTTGGAAAAATGACAAAAGGTCTCGCTGGGGCTCGAACCCAAGACCTTCTACATGGAAAGGCTTTAGCGCGCGCTGTTTGTACCACTGGGGTGGTCTGTTTCATCTGTTAGTTATACAACTTGCACTAAATATAAAATGAACTCATTTCTGAAATTTTGAACATGGCATCATCTTCTTCCTTCGTGCGCGTAGGGATGCACATCACCATTGTTAACCTTCTAAAACTTTCATTTCACATCCAAATCAAAAATTGTAAACATCAAACCTGCTCAAAATTTTAATATGAATCTAACCATGTAATTTTTAAAAGCTATGGATCAGAGGTTAGCACGAATTTTGTTTGGTACCAAAATCAAAACCTAACTGGTCAGAGTTGAAATTCTTAAGACACAAGCAATGAAAATCAAAACTAAGAGCATGGTCAGCTTCCTAGATATGATATCTATATCTTTTCTTTTATTTGTATGTGCTGAAAATGCTTGTATAAAGATATCACAGTTAAGAAATCTTACCTATTGAAGTGAAAATCAAATGACCTCTATATGACTTCTAGAAATGGTTTGATGATGGATTAAGTTTGCAGGGACCTTCCTTGAACTAGTGGGATCACTACTTTGCTTTGAAACCCAGAAGTATTTTGGAGTTGGCTCTTCAAAGTCAGAAATGGAAAACAATGTGGCTTTGGATGCAGATTCTGAGTTCAAGGAGTTTTGAGAGGTCTTGAGGGCTTCTGCATTCGTATTCTCTCCTCTCTCCTCCTTTTTTCTCCTCTTTCCCCCCTTTCTACTTGTCAAAGACTTATATATATGTATGGAAAAAGGTTAGAGATTGCTTGCATACCATATTTTTGAGTTCTAGCCTTTTGGCTCTATAACTTGCTTTTTCAAGGAAAGTGAGAAGTCAGGTCCCAAAGTATTGTACAAGCAAGACCTGAGTTGGTAGCAGCCTTAGACATGTTGCTTTTAGTTTGTAGGGGTTGTGTGTGCAGAAAGAACAAGTGCAAGGCTCAATACCAATTGACTTTGTATAAAGCTTGCTTTTCTAAAATGGCAATGGTAACTTTGTGCCATTAAGGGAAAATTGGCTTGGACAATACTTTAAACACTTGGGTAAAAGCTTAATTAATTGTGTAAACAATTAATTATGGAGTGAAGCATAATTTTGAGGCCTACAAAGCAAGATCATGTAGCATGGTCTATGGATTTGATCAATGTTCTTCAAAATTATGTCTTCAACTTGATTCCTTCAACAAAGATCTTGAATCTCTGTAGAAATTTGATCTTTTTATTACTCTGGTTATCGACAAGCATCTTGAATCTCTTAAAGTGTCGAATACTCCGTCCTTTCATTTTGATCACATAGATCCACAACTTTCGACCAAACTCATCAACAGACAAAATAATATTTGTTTCCACCAATTGTATGTTCTTCGAATGGACCACATTCATCTGAATGTACCACTTTGAGTATGCAAGATGATCTCGTTGGCATAGTCAAAACAAAAGAATTTCTGGATTGCTTTCCTACTATACAAACTTCACAAAGTTTTTTTCCAGGTATCTTAAGACTTGGAATACCAATAACCATATCTTGAGTAATCAGTTGATTAAGTGGTCGAAAGTTCAAATATCCAAACTTCAAATGCCACAACCAACTATCCTTGTGGTCGAACATTTTTCAAACACTGAACTTCTGTCAAATTGATCATTGTCTTAAATGTCTTGATTTTCGAAAACAGAGATTTTTAGACCAAATTGTTCTTGGTGTCGAACAATCTCAAAACTCCATCTTTCATGACAACTGAGAAACTTTTATCGACTAGTTGTCCAACACTTAGCAAGTTGCACTTTATTCCAGGTATATAGAGCACATCTTTAATCATAACTTTTCCTCCATTACTCATTTTAAAGACTATGTTGCCAGTACCTTTATTCTTGCAATGAACTATTATCAACAAGTTTTTTTGTTAAATTGTAATTCATAGTGTCAAAACTATGTGTGTTGAAGGGTTAGAGGTGGATCTAAGCAGGTTGCTCGAAGAAGCCATTGCCCAGTCGAAGCTTGGGAATAGAAGAAACCATGAAGATAGACAACATGTCAGCTATCAATCTGGTGAAGAACCCAATAGTACATGGTCGAAGCAAGCACATCGAAATGAGGTTCCATTATCTCCGAGAGCTGGTAGAAGATGGGAAGATGAATTTGGAACACTGCAGAACTGAGAATCAGATTACAGACATCATGGCGAAGGGAGTGCAGGTCGAAGTATTCAGAAGACTAAGAACCATGATGAATATAGATTGTTTAGACACAATGAATTAGGTGGTGTGCTAAATTGTAATTCATAGTGTCGAAACTATGTGTGTTGAAGGGTTTAGAGGTGGATCGAAGCAGGTTTCTCAAAGAAACAATTGCCCAGTTGAAGCTTGGGGATCGAAGCAAGCTGGCTCTTCTTTAACTTTTCAAAAATATGCCAATCACTCCTTTTGATCAGTCATATGGTTCGAACAGCCTGGACCAGATTTTGTATTCGACATGGTTATCTGCAACTGCACATATTTTTTTATTTTCTTTGCCCTTTCGACAGTTTCCTCTCCCTCTTTTCGAGGATTCAGAAGTTCCATCTTCGACCTAATGCTTGAGAGCCTAATATGATCCATGGAAACTATATGGGGCATTAAAATTCCAATTGTACTTGTGCAAACTCAAACCCTAGTTTTGAGTCATCAGCATTTGAGGAGGTATCTTGAGCTGGTCAAACCTTGTGCATTCTTAAACCAATAGAGATCTTGTGAGAAAATTCTTGAGAAATGAGAGGGAAAATTTTGGGGTACAACACCTAACTTCAAGTTGAATCAATTATAGAAAGCATAATTAATTCTACAAAAAAGTAACTAAACATGTTAAAATCAATTACACACATTCAGAATCAAATGTGATTGCTCTAAATGTGAAATCAAACATATGTGTCTTTAAAGATGTAATTTTTTATTTGGGGATGATAGCACAAATAAGAATGATGTTGAGGACATAAACCTAGAAAGTTACAAAGAATGTTACGAGTTGACTCACACTACTTATTTAGAAGATCTTCAAGTTCATCCATTTTTTCTTTAACATAGGTGGAGTGTCAAACTTCTTGAAGTGTTCATTATAGTCAGTTTTCCATTGAGAATAATCTATAATAAACTTTTGGGAAACATCAAGCTCATTGAATGCCTTTTCTTTCTTTGTACTGGAAGACTCTAATTGCTTCCTCAAGGCATCCTCTCTTCACAAAGCCTCCCTAATGTTAGAATGTTCTCTTTCCAAGCAATTATCAGAGAAGCCATAGTAGAGAACATTTCCATATGGTATACAGACTCCACCATTACCTCATGTATGGAAGTCTCACTTAACTGGGACAAATTAGTAGTGTTGCTCTCTATATGCCCATTATCATGTAGATGTTATTCATAATGCATGCAAAAAGAAACAACATGTATAAGATCACAAGAACAAAGACAACTTTAAATAAAATAAAACAACAAAGGAAATAATGGATTCACTTTTCATCAAAGAGATGCTTCCTTTACTATGGGAGCCTTAATGTAGCAAGGTTTCATTTTTGGTGATTTGACACCCTCCAGGTTAACTTCTTAGTAAAATCAAAATCACCCCAGAAATTTACAAAGGCACTCTTTAAACTCATTAATTCTTTATTCTATTTCCTTGCATATGTACATTCTAGGACGCTGGATGAAAAGGCTATGTTGTCAACAAATTTGAAACTTAATTGTTATACCCTAATTTTTGCCCCTAAGATCTCTAATCATCTCATATTATCAATACATGAAGATCACACACTAGGACTGGTTCTCCCTTCTACTTCATCATATCTTTAAGTTTTCTCTTAAAGGATCACCAAGCACCTTGAATTGTATATCTTGTACATGTGTTCTTTTAACTCCCATCAAAATATGTATATATGTTTCTTTGAATGTTCATATTGTAGGTGATGACACATTTGCATCCATCTCACCATCTAACCTAGGGTTTGAGGTTTGATCCTAAGTCAAATGGTTCTTAAATGGACGAAAAGAGCTCAAGCTTCAAGGTTATGTCTATGATATCAATTTTTTTGGTTCAAAGAGCTCTCTCAATTTATTTAGGTCAAGTTTTCCTCAAGGACGGTGGTGGTATTCATCAAGAAGATTCATAGGTTCATGTGTTTATTTCCATGTCTTTTCAACAAGCTTCATTGAGACTTAAGCTCCATATTTAAGTGTGCTTTAAGACAACATCATTTCAAGGGCTAATGTGATTCATCATGCTCTATTTTTCAAAGATATTTCAAAAGATTCAAGGTTGATTCAACAAGTTTGACCTAATTGAGTAAGCGTTTGATTCAGCGATCACAAGTGCATAACTCTCTCAATTTTCAATATTTTGAGTTGGTTATTTTTGCTATGGGTTCAGTGATACGGTGGCAGAACCGACTATTTTGAAATGATGGTTTGTGTTTTGCGTTTTGTGTTTGCAAAATGTCGCGGTAAGCAAGAGTCGTCACCGACTTTTATTTCATCCAACCGGAAAGGAAAAAAGTACAGAAAAAAAATCCTTTTTCGAGATATTCTGAGTACGGGGGGTAGATTATAGAAAGGGAAGGTGTTAGCACCCTTTCTATCGATGGTTTTCCATGGGCTCTTAGGTACTTTCTCATCTTTAAAATTGCTTGTGTACGTGCTTTGTTTTGAAAAGAGTTTTAACTTCGTGATAACCCCTATATCAGTCCTCAAGGGTGTGACAAAGTTGTTTTTTAAGGTTGTTTTGAAATGTGTAAGTGTGGAAAGTTTTGATTTGAGCAAGTACCTACTAGCATCTACCTACTCGAAAAAAGATCGTTTATATTCTTGTTTCCTTTAGACAGCGCTATCCCACTATTGAGAAGTAGGTAGCACCGTCGTTGGATTTGTGAGGGTCAATTCGAAAGGGACGTACGATCACTAAAGCAATGTTAAGACACCTTAGTAATTACCCTAGAGTCTTAAGATCATATTCGAGGCAACATTTCCGAGGCAACATTAAAATGGGACGTTTGATCTTTTTTAGATAGGAGGGCAACCACTAAGATACCCTATACTTAATGATTGTTTACCGAAGGCAACCGAACTGAGAGTATACCCTAAGAGTGATATGTGAGAATGATTGGTTTCGATTATTTATCTTTTCACATTAGGGTTTTCTAACTGGATTAATTTTCCATACATTCTTGTCATACACTTCTATTATCATACATCTAAATAGTCAAATATTTGCGAGAATTAAAATGCGAGAAAGTAAATCTATGCTATTACAAGGCTTCGGGGAGGGGAATTAATTACATAGCTAAAAACCCAGGAAAAGTGGTAAATAAAAGCCCTAGATTAAACTATTACAAACCATGAACAATTACAACAATATTGGCAAAAATAAATAATCAGCGCACGACGAACTAAATGCGAAGCGACTAGGGTTTTGACCCTTGACTGAACCTAATTGTAATTGATTAAAGTAAACATTTTTTTCTTCATTTTTTGTTATTTAAGAAAATAATGAAATGATTTAATTAAAAAAAGAAAATCCTAAATTCTAATTAATTTTAATTGTGAAAGAAATTAGAATTGCCTTAAATTAATTAAACTAATTACTTGGAAAAACATTTATTAAGCAAATAAGTCTTGCTTCTGTGATTTTTTGATTGGTCAATTTTAGAAAATAATTTTGGTGTTGATAAATAAATAAAAAGAATAATTAAAGAAAAAGAATTAAAAGAAATAACCCAAGGGCCTGCTGTCAGCGATTCTGATCAGAGGACGATGGTCCAGAAGATGGTGGCCCTCAGAAGATGGGGACACTAGGTCTGATCCTGGCAGGTGGATCCAGCAGATGATGACCCTCAGAAGATGGGGTGCGCTGGATCTGGCTCTGAATGGGATCCAGAAGATGATGGCCTGCACGTGCTGGATCTAGTTCTGACTGGGATCCAGAAGATGATGCGTCAGATCAGATCCTGGCTAACGGATCAGAAAGATGGTGCACTGGATCTGATGCTGGCTAGTGGATCCAGAAGGTGATGATCCTCAGAAGACGCACGTGCTGGCTCTGGCAAAAAAAAGGAGAAAATACCAAAAGCTCACGCCTAGGATCGAACCCAGAACAATGAGCTTCTGACTTCTTTCTTCTGACCAACTGCGTTGGATGTTAGTTTATTAATATAATAAAAACAAACAATATATATCAGAACTACAGGTTTCTGGCCAGAATAATGCGTTAGAATTTGAATCAGCCAGTCAGGCTGTGACACGCTATTGTCTTCTTCCCTGGAACCGTCGTTTAAAGTTCTGAACTTTTACCTACAGACACGTCACTGTAGCTACAAACCTGTAACTTTCAATCATCAAGAAAACGCGTGCTAAATGAATTCTAATTACATGGTTCTGTTCGTCTTAAACCCATGAACACTATGGTACTATTTTCTTGGACTAATTTTACTGATACAGAGAAACCCTAAAACATAAGATCAAACCCTAACAATGGCAACCTCGTGAACAAGCATTAGAAAGACAATTAAATGGTATCAAAAGCTTGCAAACTCAAAGACAAACACAAATATATCATTAAAATATGCAAAGGGTGAGTGAATCAACGAAACTGAATTCGAATTTGGAGGCATATCGTGATACCTCTATCTTGCAATTCCAGGCGTGGAAAGGCTTGAATCTGATTGGAAATTGCTCCTGGAACGTCCAACAACCTACTGGCAACCTGAGAATGGCACGAATCGACCTCTAACACAGAAATTGGATCACCACTTTTCTTGCAATTTTTGAGTTTTCCTTTCACCTCTGCACGACTGCTTTTTCTTCTCTTCTGCTTTGGGAATGTTCACTATCTATAATAGAGTGCATTAGGGTAAAAACTTGCATCAAATCTTTACCATTTATGAAGATTGACCATTGATTTATTCCTTGCACCAAATCTTTCCAAAACAAGCATTTTCAATCTTTTTCTGTCCATATGAAGCCTTGCACAATTTGATCTTGCCACCAGCTGTATAATAACTCTAATGATGCACAAAATCTTGAGGTTTAATTGATTTTTGATATTTTCATTATTTTATATTGATTTTATTTGATTTAAGTGAAATAAAATAAAAATAAATAATAAAATAAAAAGGATGACAAGTGGAAGGGCTCATGGGTCGTGGATCTCATCACAAGCTCAGTGCAAGCATAAAAAGTTAGGCTCATTTAGCAAAAAATGCAATTTTGGACATTTTTGACTTTTGGCAAATTTTCAAAAATGGTCAACTTTGACAAGGCATATCTCTTTCAATTTTCACCTATGAGGGTGCTCTTGGACTTTTTAGAAATTTTAGGATGTCCCCTAAGCAAACTTTTTGGTCTCATCTCAAATGAGTCTTCCATACTCATGTTACGAAGTTTTGACCCAAAAGGTGTTTTTGTTGACTTTTCAAAATGACCTAGAATGTCAAAATTCATATCTTTTTGTGAGTGCATATTTTGAACTTTGGAGATGAATATGCATTGTAGGGGATTGCATCCTCTTCAAAATGAGCTTTGGATGGGTTATATCTGATAAAGTATGGGAAAGTTATGCTTGGTCAAAGTTGAGTTGACTTTTCCTACAAAACCCTAACTTAGCAACTTTTGGGCTTTGATGAATTGTGAGCAAATCCTTGAGGAATCACGATCAACCCTTGATCAAATGATGAATGACACTTCAAAATGAGTATGTTGACCAAAAATCTTGAGGTCTGACTGTATGTGAGCCACAGTTGACTTTTGACCTAACACAGTCGACTTCTAGGTATTTAAGCAATTGACTGAGCAAATTTCTTTTGCAAGGTTTGAAACTTTACATGGATGATCTTGAGAACATATTAGAACAATGGTGAGCATTTGGGATCCTTTGGACTCAAGTATCTTGATGCAAAATTAAACCCTAATTTGAGGTAGACTGCCTTAGGAGAGAGTTTGTCGGGTCAACTCTTGGACCTCCTTGAGCAATTTGAGGACCTCACTTGACATGTATTGAGAAATATGAGAGGGAAAATTTTAGGGTACAACAGCTGCCCCTGTTCAATCTTCTTAAACCTGAGGATGTAGATTGGCGTGTCTACCTTTCGTGATCTGAAGGTGAAAGATGATTGAACACTAGAGTGCCCAGAATTTGCACTCGAATGAAGTGATACTTGATTTGTGATATTCGGAATGGGCTTATAGACGCCATTTGGAAGTTTCTAGAGAATTGTCAGAGATGGGCTTAAAGATGCCATCTGAAGAAGTGTCGATCTCATAAGAGATTCCTTTGCGAGAACCCGTATACCTGTTATTGAGGAGGATTTCGCTGGGGAGTGTAGGTCTCTGTCTTGAGAGAAATAGAGTTTTAGGAGCTTCAGTTGTTCGTTACTCTACTAGGGAATGATTCCGGTTTGGGAAGCGGGAGTGAACTTGTGTTTGGTCGGGGTATATGTTGCACCACGACTTACTGGGGAAATGTGAAATTAAATGTGTTTGATTGGGTCCAGGTCTTACAGTGTTGTGGACTGCTATCTGGGGATAATAGGGGAAAAACCCGGATAGTAAGATTATCAGAAGGAACCTGGATAATAAGGTTATTTCGAGATGAAAGCCTGCGTAGTAGGGCTGTGAGAAGGAACCTGGATAGTAGGGTTACTTCAAGATGAAAGCCTGGGTAGTAGGGCTGTGAGAAGGAACCTGGATAATAGGGTTACTTCGATATGAAAGCCTGGGTAGTAGGGCTGTAAGAAGGAACCTGGATAGTAAGGTTACTTCGATATGAAAGCCTGGGTAGTAGGGATGTCAGAAGGAACCTGGATAGTAGGGTTACTTCGATATGAAAGCCTGGGTAGTAGGGTTGTGAGAAGGAACCTGGATAGTAGGGTTACTTCGATATGAAAGCCTGGGTAGTAGGGCTGTGAGAAGGAACCTGGATAGTAGGGTTACTTCGATATGAAAGCCTGGGTAGTAGGGCTGTAAGAAGGAACCTGGATAGTAGGGTTACTTCGATATGAAAGCCTGGGTAGTAGGGCTATGAGAAGGAACCTGGATAGTAGGGTTACTTCGATATGAAATCCTGGGTAGTAGGGATGTGAGAAGGAACCTGGATAATAGGGTTACTTCGATATGAAAGCCTGGGTAGTAGGGCTGTGAGAAGGAACCTGGATAGTAGGGTTACTTCGATATGAAAGCCTGGGTAGTAGGGCTGTGAGAAGGAACCTGGATAGTAGTGTTACTTTGATATGAAAGCCTAGATAGTAGGGCTGCTTTTGTTGCACTGATGATTACTCTGTTTAGCTTTGAGTGTTGATCATGGGCTTGCTGGAAATAGATAATAATATCCTTCCTGAAAGAAATACAAGGTTGGCCATATGTGATGCATGAGATGCATTGTGTGTTGGAGTTCTCAAAATAAATGAGACCATGCTATATGTAATGTATGCACGTGTCATGATGTATGAACATGAAATGCTGACGTGATAATCTGAATCTGGGAAAATAAATCCATGATTTCTATGAAAACCATAGTTCCTCCACCTCTGTTGGGGATGGTGAACAAAGATGACTGTGCTGGGAATTTGCCCCTTGGCTGGCGAATATTCTGCCGGAAGAGACCCTGTCTGAGGATAACTCTGCGGGGGATAACTATGTTGGAGAGGAGATACTCTGTTGATAGATCTGCCAACTTGGAGAAATAACTCAGCTGGGGATGAATTTCTGTTTGCTGGTGATAATGAATTCTGTTGGAGATTGAATTTCTGACTGTGGGAGGAATAAACTCTGCTTGGGAAAAATTTACCGACTCACTCGCGATTGCGAACTTCAGTAAGGGAGAGTTATGTCCTGCTCGGGAAAGCTAACATCACGGTCTTTGGATACCTTTTACTCTGTGGGGAGTGTATGTACCACTACTCATGTTCTCAAGCGGGCTCTATCCATGTACCTGATGAGCAGAGTAACTGTAAGGTTTGGGGCACTTCTTGTTTGTCCCTGTTCTTGGAATTACAAGTGATTGTCTTTTGTTTCTTATGTGAATATTTGTGAGCAGCAATCATTTTCAAATGCATATATAAAAAATAAATCATTGGACGTTCTTGTAAAACAAAACAAAAAAGAAAAAACAATTTGGAATTTCTGGTGAAAATGAATTGTATTGATTTTTGAAGTTGGCCTGTAATAGGAATTTTGTACAACGAGGCTGACGTCCTAGTAAGAGAATGCCGTCGAAAGTCAGAAATTATACAATTTGTGAAAGAAAGAAAAACAACTATGTGAAACGACCCCATTGAGTTCCAACTCTGCTATTGCCTTTATATCTTTAAGAATCTCATCACTTTGCCGCTTGGTCGAAGGTGGATCAGATTGATTGGTGCCGCCTGAGCTTGATAGTCGATACCGAAGTCTGGTTACAAGATGATCCAATGAGACATAGTGTTACACTTCAATCCCTGATTTTTTCCTGAACCGCCCTTTCGGGTTTTCAATCCACCGGGATACCCTTTTTTGCCCAAGCCGCCTTTTCAGGTTTTCGACTTGCCGGGTGTACAGTTTTTTCATTTTCATCCCTTACTTTTGCCTGAACCCTTTTGGTTCGCCGGGAAGCCCTTATTTTTTCCTAGGCCAGTCGACCTAGCGGGTCTTTGATTATGCGTAGTATCTTTTCAATATGTCTGCATTGACGGGGTGAGGAAGGTCGTCACCATCCATGGTGGTTAGAATCATAGCTCCCCCCGATAAAATATTCTTAACCACAAATGGGCCTTCGTATGTGGGGGTCCATTTTCCTCTGGGATCACCTTGCGGCAGTATGATGCGTTTGATCAATAGATCCCCGACTTGATATTCTTACCGTCTGACCTTCTTGTTAAAAGCCTTGATCATTCGCTTTTGATACGTCTGACCATGACAGATAGCAGTAAGTCTCTTTTCATCGATTAGATTCAGTTGATCAAGACGGGTTTGGATCCAATCGTCCTCGTTCAAACCTGCATCCTTCATAATCCTGAGAGAGGGTATCTTAACTTCGATGGTTGGACTGCCTCCATGCCGTACACCAAAGAATAGGGTGTTTCCTCTATTGACGTACGTGTTGAGGTACGGTACCCATGCAGAGCGAATGGTAACATCTCATGCCAGTCTTTGTAGGTCACCGTCATCTTCTACACAATCTTCTTGATGTTCTTGTTAGCTACTTCAACAACCCCATTCATCTTTGGCCGATAGGGAGAAGAATTATGATGCTGTATCTTGAACTATTTGCAGAGCTCGGTGATCATTGTATTGTTGAGATTTGTACCATTATACGTAATGATCCTCTCGGGTACACCATATCGACAAATCAAATTATGTCGGATAAACCGCACCACGAAGTTCTTGGTTACTGTAGCAAAGGAAGCTTCCTCAACCCATTTCATAAAGTAATCAATAGCCACCAGAATGAAGCGATGCCCGTTAGACACAGTAGGTTGGATCTCGCCGATTATGTCAATGCCCCACATTGCAAAAGGCCAAGGCGTTGTCAAAACATTCATGGGAACCGTGGGTACATGCACCTTATCAGCATTGACTTGGCACTTATGACAGGTTCGAGAATGCTGATAACAATTGGCTTCCATAGTGGACCAATAATATCATGCCCGTAGGATTTTCTTCGCCATAGTATGTCCACTGGAATGAGTTCCGAAGGTACCTTCATGTAACTCTGCCATGATCCTTTCGGCCTCGCTCTTGTCCATACATCATAGTAAGGTTGAATCATGGTTACTGTGATACGGTGGGAAGCACTGACTGTTTTTTGGAATGATGGTTTGCGTTTTACGTTTTGTGTTCGCAAAATGTCGCGGTAAGCAAGAGTCGCCATCGACTTTTATTTTATCCAACAAGGAAAGGAAAAAAAGCACAGAAAAATTCCTTTTTCGAGATTTTGAGTACAGGGGGTAGATTATAGAAATGGAAGGTATTAGCACCCTTTCTATCCGTAGTTATCTACGGGCTCTTAGGTACTTGCTCATTGTTTTCAAAATTGCTTTCTTTGTGCTTGTGGGTTTGAAAAAGTTTTTGTTTGAAAACTTCGATTTAACTCTTGCTTCTGTCCTCAAGAGCGTATGAAGTGTTTTTAAAAACTTTGTTCGAAAAGTGTAAGTGTGAAGAGTTTTTTGTTTTTAAAAGAGCAAGTATCTAAGAACCATCTACCTACTCGAAAAAGGAATCGTTTTATGCTAACGTCCTTTAGACAATGTTATCCCACTATTAGTGAGTAGGTAGCACCGTCGTTGGAGTTTTAAGGGTCAATTCGAATGCGGGACTTACGGTCACTAAAGCAATGTTAGGACGCCTTAGCGGTAACCCTAATGTCTTAGATCATTCGTTTTGAGACAATCATATATGAGGCAACCGTTTCGAGGCGACTATGATCTTTAGACAAGAGGACGACCTCTAAAGCGACCTATACTCAATGACCGTGTACGAAGGCAACCAAGTGGGGTGTACCCTAAGAGTGCGCATGTGCGAGTGTGTCGTTTTCATTTATTTTTATCTTTGTACATGTTAATGGTGATCTAAGTTGATTTTAGGTTAAAACATTCAGTCTTGTCATGTCATCCTATTATCAAACATCTAGCAGTTATATTTTGTGGGAAATAAAAATGCGGAATTTAAATTACAAGGCGTCGGGTATTTACATCGCCAAAGACAAACCCTTAAAAAATAAATAAAGCGGTTAAAAAATAAATAAAGGTTCTATTAATTATTACAATCCAGGAGCAAGTACAATATTGGATGAAAATAAATAAATCGCGTACGGAAAATTAAATCGAGTGCGAGCTAGGGTTTTGACCCTTTTTTGTTAAAGAATAGATTTTTTTGTTATTTTTTGTTATTTTAAAAAAGAAGTTAATCTAAATTAATTACTAAATTAAATTAATTAATAAAAATAAATTATTTTTGGTATTTTTGTTATTTTAAGAAAGAAATAAAAAATTAATTGAATTAGTAGAAACCTAATTAAATCTAATTTACTTTTAATTGTTAAAAAAGGAATTAAAGTTATTCTAATTAAAACCTAAGTTAATTTATTAGTATTTATTAATAAAAATAAAAATTAAAAGTTTATTTGATAAAAAATGTTTTTTGTGATTTTATTTTAAAGATAAGAATTTTTTTAATTGGTTAGTTAATTAAATAAAATATAATAAAACAATTAAATAAAACAAGAAAAGTAAATATAAGATAAAAGAGGTATGGGCCTGTTTTTGGAGGTCAGAATAGCAATCCTGAGGCCCATTTGAATCTGGCCTTGTTTGACTTTCCTTGATCCAGCGTGCATGTGCTGACTTGGTCTTTGGTGGTCCATCAATTCTTGGCCACCAGATTTAGCCTATGGCCATTTGGCCATCAGATGCGTGAGGGTGTATGATGGGCTTCGCGCTTGGATCTGCCCACAATCACCTGAAGAAGAAAAATAAATGGAAACTGGGGGGACCTGGGATTCGAACCCAGGTCCTGTTGGATGTTGCCAATGCTCGCTTGCCACTAGGCTGTTTGGTTTCAATTGTTAATGATATACACAATAATAATAATAAAATAAAATGAATTATATGCCAAAAAAGACAAAACAAAGCGCGCCATATTTGAATGGGCGAACCACGCCTCGCCACGCATCATCTTCAACCCTCGTCCGTAGATAAAAAACCTGTAGAAACTTATAGCTACGGACACAAGCCGTCGCTACAAGTCGTGCCTCCTCCAAAATCTGCTGTAGGCCACAAAAATAAATTCTAAGGGCATGGTTGTACTCGTCTTGACCTCCCGGTCCTAACCATGCCCTTCTTGATGGGCAATTATCCCTGAAATAAAAATGCCCAAAAACGACCAAGAAACCCTAGCTATGGCATCTCACAGTATAGGTCACATAAACAAATTGAGTAATGCAAAAAGCTTAGAGACATTGTGAGGATCACGAATATGCAAGTAATTTGTGCAAAGGATGCAAGAATGATGATTTATGAATTCAAATACAGAGCTAGGTAACGTGATGCTTACAGCGTGTTTGGGCGTGTATGGAAGCCTGCTTTGGATTGGTTTCAACTCAGTGAATCTCCAGGAATCGATTGGGATGCTTCTTGGCTTCTGAAAACACCTCTAGGCACAATTTTGATCTCAAGCTTTTTACCACTTTTTCAAGTTTTTGTTCTCTCTATGCTTGCAGCCTCTAACCTCTTATTTTTGTCCCTTTGTCTTGCTTATGTAATGTATAGTGTATTAGGGTAAGAAAATTGATCCAAATCTTCTCCAATCAATGCTCATGAATTGGATTTGATTCCACCATTACAACCTTCCAAATTTGGCCTAAATCATATCTTCTTGTAACCAATGCACTTGATGCGAATTTGATTCACATAATAGTTGTATTCAAAGCCTAAAGCAACCAAAAAATCATGAGTTATAAATACTTTTGATTTTATATGATTTTATTTAATTTAAAATGAATAAATTCAATTAAAAATCAAATTAAATAATAAAAATAAGATATGGGCTCATGGTTGAAGCTAGGACACATGGAAAATGATGCAAGATCAAATCAAGTGGAAAAGAATGGGCCCATTTGACAAAATTTGAAGTTTTGGGGATAGTTGACATTTGACAATTTTGCAAAAATGCCCAACTTCAACAATGCATAACTTCTACAATTTTGAACTTTTGGAAGTGTTCTTGGACTTTTTATAAAGCTTGAGATGTCCTCTAACCAACAATTTTTGTCTTATCTCATTTTGATATTCCATTCTCAAGTTATAAGCTTTGGAAAAAAGATGTTTTTGTTGACTTTCAAAAATGACCTATAATGTCCAAATTTGTAACTTCTTGTGAGTGCATTTTCTGATCTTGGGGTATGAAGATGGATTGTAGGAAATTTCATCCTATTAAAAATGAGATTTGGATGGGTCATTTCTCATAAAGTATGAGAAAGTTATGCTTGGTCAAAGTTGAGTTGACTTTTCCCACAAAACCCTAATTTAGCAACTTTTGAATCTTGATGAATTTTGAGCAATCCTTGATGAATCATGATCATCCCTTGATCAAATGATTAAATATCCTTCAATATGAGAATGTTGACAAAAAATCTTGAAGTTTGACTATTTGTAGGTCACAGTTGACTTTTGCCCTAGCACAGTCGATTTTTGGACCTTTGAGCAATTGACTGAGCAAACTTCCTCTGCAAGGCTTGAAACTTGACATGGATGACCTTGAGAACATATTAGGAAATTTGGGAGAACTTGAGGTCATTTGGATATAAGGACCTTTATCCAACACAAAACCCTAATTTGGAGTTGACTGCCTTAGGAGATAGCTTGTCTGTCCAACTCTTGAGCAACCTTAAGCCACTTGGAGAATTTTCTTGCAATGCCTTGAGAAATATGAGAGGGAAAATTTTGGGGTACAACAGTTGCCCCTGTTAAATCTTCTTAAACCTGAGGATGTAGATTGACTTTCGTGCCTTTCGTGATCCGAAGGTGGAAGATGATTGAACACTAGAGTGCCCAGAAATTTGCACTCGCATGAAGTGGTATCAGCCTTGTGATGTTGGGAATGGGCTTACACATGCCATTTGGAGATTGGTGGAGGGAGGATTGTCTTAAAGATGCCATCTGAAGGAGTGTCGATCGCATAAGAGATTTCTTAGCGAGAACTTGCATACCTGTTGTTGTGGAAGATTCCGCTGGGGAAGCCTGGTTTTTGTTGAGATTTAGGAATTTGCCTGTACTTCAACTGAGAGAATGCCTCTGCTGAGTTTTAAGAACTTGTCCGTAATTCGACTAGGGGAAATTTGTCGAGATTGAGAACCTTATCTGTAATTCAACCGAGAATAATTCAGTTGAGATTTAAGAACCGGTCAGGTCTTCGACTGAGGGAAACATCTTCATCAAGATCTAGGACTGTCTGGTCTTCAACGGAGGATAATTCTGTTGAGATTTTAGAACTCGTCCACACTACGACGGAGGAAATTGTCGAGATTGAGAACCTTATCTGTAATTCAACCAAGAATAAATCAGTTGAAATTTTTAGAGCCGGTCAGGTCTTCGACTAAGGGAAACATCTTCATCAAGATCTAGGACTGTCTGGTCTTCAACGGAGTATAATTCTGTTGAGATTTTAGAACTCGTCCACACTACGACGGAGGAAATTGTCGAGATTGAGAACCTTATCTGTAATTCAACCGAGGATAACTCAATTTAGATTTAAGAACTGGTCAGGTCTTCGACTGAGGGAAACATCTTCATCAAGATCTAGGACTTCCTGGTCTTCAACGGAGTATAATTCTGTTGAGATTTTAGAACTCGTCCATACTACGATGGAGGAAAATTGTCGAGATTGAGAACCTTATCTGTAATTCAACCAAGAATAATTCAGTTGAGATTTAAGAGTCGGTCAGGTCTTCGATTGAGGGAAACATCTTCATCAAGATCTAGGATTGTCTGGTCTTCAACAGAGTATAATTCTGTTGAGATTTTAGAACTCGTCCACACTACGACGGAGGAAAATTGTCGAGATTGAGAACCTTATCTGTAATTCAACCGAGAATAATTCAGTTGAGATTTAAGAACCGGTCAGGTCTTCGACTGAGGGAAACATCTTCATCAAGATCTAGGACTGTCTGGTCTTCAACGGAGGATAATTCTGTTGAGATTTTAGAACTCGTCCACACTACGACGGAGGAAATTGTCGAGATTGAGAACCTTATCTGTAATTCAACCAAGAATAAATCAGTTGAAATTTTTAGAGCCAGTCAGGTCTTCGACTAAGGGAAACATCTTCATCAAGATCTAGGACTGTCTGGTCTTCAACGGAGTATAATTCTGTTGAGATTTTAGAACTCGTCCACACTACGACGGAGGAAATTGTCGAGATTGAGAACCTTATCTGTAATTCAACCGAGGATAACTCAATTTAGATTTAAGAACTGGTCAGGTCTTCGACTGAGGGAAACATCTTCATCAAGATCTAGGACTTCCTGGTCTTCAACGGAGTATAATTCTGTTGAGATTTTAGAACTCGTCCATACTACGATGGAGGAAAATTGTCGAGATTGAGAACCTTATCTGTAATTCAACCAAGAATAATTCAGTTGAGATTTAAGAGTCGGTCAGGTCTTCGATTGAGGGAAACATCTTCATCAAGATCTAGGATTGTCTGGTCTTCAACAGAGTATAATTCTGTTGAGATTTTAGAACTCGTCCACACTACGACGGAGGAAAATTGTCGAGATTGAGAACCTTATCTGTAATTCAACCGAGAATAATTCAGTTGAGATTTAAGAACCGGTCAGGTATTCGACTAAGGGAAACATCTTCATCAAGATCTAGGACTGTCTGGTCTTCAACGGAGGATAATTCTGTTGAGATTTTAGAACTCGTCCACACTACGACAGAGGAAATTGTCGAGATTGAGAACCTTATCTGTAATTCAACCGAGAATAAATCAGTTGAGATTTTTAGAGCCGTTCAGATCTTCGACTAAGGGAAACATCTTCATTAAGATCTAGGACTGTCTGGTCTTCAACGGAGTATAATTCTGTTGAGATTTTAGAACTTGTCCACACTACGACAGAGGAAATTGTCGAGATTGAGAACCTTATCTGTAATTCAACCGAGAATAATTCAGTTGAGATTTTAGAGCTGGTCAGGTCTTCGACTAAGGGAAACATCTTCATCAAGATCTAGGACTGTCTGGTCTTCAACAAAGGATAATTCTGTTGAGATTTTAGAACTCGTCCACACTACGACGGAGGAAATTGTCAAGATTGAGAACCTTATCTGTAATTCAACCGAGAATAATTCAATTGAGATTTTAGAGCTGGTCAGGTCTTTGACTAAGGGAAACATCTTCATCAAGATCTAGGAATGTCTGGTCTTCAATGAAGGATAATTCTGTTGAGATTTTAGAACTCATCCACACTACGACGGAGGAAATTGTCGAGATTGAGAACCTTATCTGTAATTCAACCGAGAATAATTTAGTTGAGATTTTAGAGCCGGTCAGGTCTTCGACTAAGGGAAACATCTTCATTAAGATCTAGGACAGTCTGGTCTTCAACGGAGGATAATTCTGTTGAGATTTTATAACTCGTCCACACTACGACGGAGAAAATTGTCGAGATTGAGAACCTTATCTGTAATTCAACCGAGAATAATTCAGTTGAGATTTTAGAGCCGGTCAGGTCTTCGACTAAGGGAAACATCTTATCAAGATCTAGGACTATCTGGTCTTCAACGGAGGATAATTCTGTTGAGATTTTAGAACTCGTCCACACTACGACGGAGGAAATTGTCGAGATTGAGAACCTTATCTGTAATTCAACCGAGAATAAATCAGTTGAGATTTTTAGAGTCGGCCAGGTCTTCGACTAAGGGAAACATCTTCATCAAGATCTAGGACTATCTGTTCTTCAACGGAGTATAATTCTGTTGAGATTTTAGAACTTGTCCACACTACGGCGGAGGAAAATGTCGAGATTGAGAACCTTATCTGTAATTCAACCGAGAATAAATCAGTTGAGATTTTTAGAGCCGGTCAGGTCTTCGACTAAGGGAAATATCTTCATCAAGATCTAGGACTGTCTGGTCTTCAACAGAGTATAATTCTGTTGAGATTTTAGAACTTGTCCATACTACGACAGAGGAAAATGTCGAGATTGAGAACCTTATCTGTAATTCAACCGAGGATAATTCAGTTGGGATTTAAGAACCGGTCAGGTCTTTGACATAGCTGAGAACTTAACTGCATCCTTCGTGAAAGGTAAAGGTCAGTCGTATGCAATGCATGATATATATCAAGCAATGATGTTCTCAAAATAAATGAGATTGTGTTATATGATGCGTATATGCATGTATCATGATGTATGGAAGTATAATGTTTTAGTTGGGGAAAATAAATCCCGGATAGCTACTTGAGAAAAGAATGGAATCCTTTGTTTCCGCTGGAGATGCCGAACGAAGATGATTGTGAGAATAGATCGGCATGAGAGGATAACTCCGTTGAGGAATAAACTGATGAGGGGATTACTCTATAGGGAAGATATGCTCTGGTGAGGATTCCACCGATAAATTCCACTAGGGATGAATTACCGTTGCTGGTGATACTGAATTCTATTGGGGATTGACTTCTTGTTTGTGAAGGGAAAGAACTCCGCTGGGGATGATCTTTCAGTTGCGACTTCACTGGGGATAACCTTTTAGACTCTTATGGGGATAATCCTTTAAACTTGCTGGGGACAATATTCCAAAGTTTACTGGGGATGATTCTCCAAACTCCACTGGGGCAGCTTCTTCAGACTACGCTGGAAAAATTTCAGACTCCACTGGCGATATCTTGTATTCTGCCGGGGAATATTCTTATACTCCGTTGGGGAATATTAAGACTGTCGGGGATATTAAGCCTTTTCAGTGCTGATGGTAGATAAACTCTGCTTGGGGAGAATATTATTGATTCATTCACAATTGCAAGTCTCAGCTGGGGAGAGTTAACATTACTGTCTTTTCTTTACTCTACGGGGAGTGAATGTACTGGGACACATGCTGAGGATATGACGACGACTTTGCATCGAGACTTTTCTGCCCCTGTTATCTGCGGGACAAGGTGCCTGCGGAGGCCTTGTGGATCGAGCATTATCCCAACCTATGAGGTGCTTAGTATCTTTCGATCGAAACGACAAGTCTTCTTCTAGTAGGCAAGTGACGAGATGACGAGACATAGTCGTACACTTTAATCCCTAACTTTTGCCTGGACTGTCTTTTCAGATTTTCAGTCCACCGGGATACCCTTTCTTGCCCAAGCCGCCTTTTCAGGTTTTCGACTTGCCGGGTGTACAAATCTTTTTTTGTTTTTATCCCTAATTTTTGCCCGAACCCTTTTGGTTCGTCGGGATGCCCTTATTTTTGCCTAGGCCTGTCAACCTAGCGGGTCTTTGTTCATGCACAATATTCTCTGGCTATGTCCATGCTTTCAGGGTGTAGGGAGTTGTCACTGTCGGCAGCATTGTGTTGCCATACTACCAGAAGATGTTCGTTTGATCATGCAAGATTCATTGCTGGAATTTATGTCCAATGCCCCATGTGATTCAGAGGGAGATTTGCCCCTGGCTATTTGGAATTTTTGAGAGATTCTTTGAATCTTGACTTGACTGCCCCAGATGATGGACACTGATCGTGTCTGCCCCTTGGTTGGAAGTGTTTTTTTCCACTTGAGGTGACCCTTTTTATTGAAAAGGTTTTTGTTCACTAGATATTCTTCGTGCGGATTTCTCTGTTGTTGAACAAATAGTCATATGCAAACAATGTTATTTCAAGAATGCAAAGCTTATGTCTGTTTTGGAGTTCTTTGAAAATGCAGTTTTCAATAAAACAAGCGAATTTTTGTAAAATGTGATGTCAACTCAGAATTTACAGCAAGCCCTACAGGAGTCAGGATACCTTTCGTAACAATATGATTTCGAACTAACCCATGCTTCAGCTAGGACTTTTAAGGGTTATAATGTGGCCTGGTTCACGGTTCAAGAAACAAAGGATAAAGGCTCAAAATTTATTTGTACCCACCCGTTCTTCGTGATGTTCTTCGATCCTAAACTCAGCTAATCGTGCATTAGATCCTGTTTGAGTCTTTGCTTTGATATACCAGTGATGGTTCGTATACTGACAATTTATTTTGAACAGGCAGTCATTTTTGTCGAGAGTTGGTAGGACCTCTTTCTTTTTTATCTTATTATCCCTGTCTTTTGCCTGAGTTGTTTCTTTTTGTGATTACAGTCAGCAGGATGCCCCTGTTTTTTTCTTAAGTCTCCTTCACAGGTTTTGACTTAATGGGCTTTTATTTTTGAGAGATAATGACTTCCTGTCCTTACGATTATACAAAACCATCACCGTCTTTTGTTTCGGGAGGACTTCTTTGATGCCATTCATTATGTACCTGGATTAACTGAGAAAACTACCCTGCCCCAGGTTGTGATTAAGGTTTTTAATTTGTGTGAAAAGAAAACTCCACCTTCTTTGGCTCAAAGGGGTTGACTAGGGATTATCTTCCTTATAACTCCACTGTTTAGGATTTGAAACAATGCATGTACCTCGTCAGCGGGGTCTGTTCAAAAGCATACTGTAGAGATTTTGATATCATTTTCGTTATCCTCCCTCTAAAGGCTTAGAATTTTTTTTAATCGAGATTTGATCATCACAAAAATGAAAGAAATTTGAATATAGTGAATACGAATGGATTGATTCAAAACAGACATATGCAATGCATTGATAAAGTAATAAAGTTTGACATGAATAAATGTTCGAACAATCAAAAGAAAATTACAACTTGAAAATTCTAATGAACAAAAAGTCTTCTCGTCTCAGTACTTGTCACTTCAAATGGTGAGCCTTTGAAGGATGGTAGAAGAATTCAATCTGATCGTCTTGTGTGAGTTCCAATGCTCCTTCATCAATTAGGTCTTGAATTTTGTTTCTCAACACCCAACAACTGTTAGTATCATGCCCCGGGCTGTTGGAGTGATATGTACACCTTGCATCAGGATTGTACCTTGGGGAGACTATTTGGGGATTCTTAGGAGGGTCCCTTAACGTCACCAGATTCAATCTCAACAGGTGTTGTAAAGCTTGAGACAGCGGCATGTTGAGCTTGGTAAACTTCCTCTTGGGTGTATCCGGCTTACTCTGATTAACCCGTTGTTCTTGGTGAGGTTATTGTTGGACCCGTGAGGTAGTAGCAACTTGGAGAGGTTTATTCTTCATCAAACTAAACCTTTGACTTCTTGGAAGTTGATTAATGACTTGGTCCCCGGCCTTGACTGTTTGCTTCATGCTGTTGTATCTATCTTGATGAAGCTGGTTGATAATGGTTCTCAGCTCTTCTTGTTCCCGAGCTAAGCCTTGGATAAGAGACATCTGCCCCAGCATCTAGGTTTTCATGGAACTGAACTCAACTTGCAGTTGTTCCAGCCGTTCGTCCTTATTGTCTTCAGGACTTTTCGTGACCAAGTTCCCAACGAGGAGTGTTTTCAACTCTTCCTGCCCCTTGGATAGGTTTAGGAATACGTCCCTGAACTGAGCTTCTTGAGTTTTAAGATCTTTGTTGTCTTGTTTGAGAGCCATTGCTGAAATAAACAGCAAGGACATGAGAGACCTGTATTGGAAGACCTGTTATGTAATGATATGTATGATATATGTATGCAATGTTTTCAAGGATCTCGCGGGGTAAACAAGAAACTGTTAGAATTTGTTTGCAGATTGATTGAAGAAGCTTTGTGTCGTTGAGAGTCCTTCTTCAAGAGTCAAGCTCACCATATCTAGTGGGTCATAGCCACCGACTCAAGTCATTGTGTTTTGATCTCTAGACGACATTGGCTAGAGGAAAATAAATCCCCTTTTCCCCTTGCTAGATGTTTGATTTACCATAACCTGCAGCACAAACCCTTGAGATCCTTGAAATGGTTAAGGAAATGTTAAGGCATGATGTTATGATGTGTATGCTATGCGTTTAAGCAAAAGTGTGAGGTGCTATAAGTAAACCCTGCAATAAATCCAAATTATTGGATAAGGATTGTAAACAAAACCTGCAAGGAACTCATGTTGTCAGATAACAAGAATGTGTAAGTAGTTCAAGTTTGGAAGCACGCAAGTCACACAATAGCCCTTAAATTTCAGGCTAGCATGGAGTTTAGGTATTACCCTCTTTCAGTTTAGTTGGTTCAAACCTGTCCTAAAAATAGTAACCGGGTTCTAGAGGATCTCAATATCACTGACCACCCTCGATCGGTCATAGTTCCAGTTTAGCAACCTTTTCTTACAGCCGGAATCATCGCGAGAGTTTAGTCTCAATGAGTGTGGCATACTGCTACAGTTCTATGGCCGAGTTGGTCAATTATAGGTTCTAAGGTCAGTTGGTGTTTAATGACCCCTTAGAAGACCCATATTCTCCTCGTTGCGCCACAAGGGATATCGGTACAAACTAAAGTGCCACACCAATGTAGCTACTGCTTCAACCGTATCGGTCTATGCCGTACAGTTCCCTTACAGTTTATTTCTACTTACCTAAAGGGTATCCCCCAGATCCGGGTTAGGATCTATAGTAACTCCGATTCAACCCACAAAGATAAAGCATACAAGTCAATCAATTGAAAACATTATGAACTATTCCTAAGGTACACCCCATTTATAGATATCCCCAGCAGAGTCGCCAGTTCTGTGATACGGTGGGAAGAACTGACTGTTTTTTGGAATGCTGGTTTGCGTTTTGCGTTTTGTGTTTGCAAAATGTCGCGGTAAGCAAGAGTCGCCACCAACTTTTATTTTATCCAACAAGGAAAGGAAAAAAAGTACAGAAAAATTCCTTTTTCGAGATTTTCTGAGTACGGGGGGTAGATTATAGAAAGGGAAGGTATTAGCACCCTTTCTATCCGTAGTTATCTACGGGCTCTTAGGTACTTGCTCATTGTTTTCAAAATTGATTTCTTTGTGCTTGTGGGTTTGAAAAAGATTTTGTTTGAAAACTTCGATTTAACTCTTGCTTCTGTCCTCAAGAGCGTATGAAGTGTTTTTGAAAACTTTGTTCGAAAAGTGTAAGTGTGAAGAGTTTTTTGTTTTTAAAAGAGCAAGTATCTAAGAACCATCTACCTACTCGAAAAAGGAATCGCTCTATGCTAACGTCCTTTAGACAATGCTATCCCACTATTAGTGAGTAAGTAGCACCGTCGTTGGAGTTTTAAGGGTCAATTCGAATGCGGGACTTACGGTCACCAAAGCAATGTTAGGACGCCTTAGCGGTAATCCTAATGTCTTAGATCATTTGTTTTGAGGCAATAATATACGAGGCAACCGTTTCGAGGAGACTGTGTTCTTTAAACAAGTGGACGACCTCTAAAGCGACCTATACTCAATGACTGTGTACGAAGGCAACCAAGTGGGGTGTACCCTAAGAGTGCGCATGTGCAAGTGTGTCGTTTTCATTTATTTTTATCTTTGTACATGTTAATGGTGATCTAAGTTGATTTTAGGTTAAAACATTCAGTCTTGTCATGTCATCCTATTATCAAACATCTAGCAGTTATATTTTGCGGGAAATAAAAATGCGGAATTTAAATTACAAGGCGTCGGGTATTTACATCGCCAAAGACAAACCCTTAAAAATAAATAAAGCGGTTAAAAAATAAATAAAGGTCTTATTAATTATTACAATCCAGGAGCAAGTACAATATTGGATGAAAATAAATAAATCGCGTGCGGAAAATTAAATCGAGTGCGAGCTAGGGTTTTGACCCTTTTTGTTAAAGAAAAGATTTTTTGTTATTTTTTTTATTTTATGAAAGAAATTAATCTAAATTAATTACTAAATTAAATTAATTAATAAAAATAAATTATTTTTGGTCTTTTTTGTTATTTTAAGAAAGAAATAAAAAATTAATTGAATTAGTAAAAACCTAATTAAATCTAATTTAATTTTAATTGTTAAAAAAGGAATTAAAGTTATTCTAATTAAAACCTAAGTTAATTTATTATTATTTATTAATAAAATTAAAAATTAAAAGTTGATTTGATAAAAAATGTTTTTTGTGATTTTATTTTAAAGAAAAGAATTTTTTAATTGGTTAGTTAATTAAATAAAATATAATAAAACAATTAAATAAAACAAGAAAAGTAAATATAAGAGAAAAGAGGTATGGGCCTGTTTTTGGAGGTCAGAATAGCAATCCTGAGGCCCATTTGAATTTGGCCTTGTTTGACTTTCCTTGATCCAGCGTGCATGTGCTGGCTTGGTCTTTGGTGGTCCATCAATTCTTAGCCACCAGATTTGGCCTATGGCCATCTGGCCATCAGATGCATGAGGGTGTATGATGGGCTTCGCGCTTGGATCTGCACACAATCACCTGAAGAAGAGAAATAAATGGAAACTAGGGGGACCTGGGATTCGAACCCAGGTCCTGTTGGATGTTGCCAATGCTCGCTTGCCACTAGGCTGTTTGGTTTCAATTGTTAATGATATACACAATAATAATAATAAAAGAAAACGAATTATATGCCAGAAAACACAAAACAAAGCGCGCCATATTTGAATGGGCGAATCACGCCTCGCCACACATCATCTTCAACCCTCGTCCGTAGCTAAAAAACCTGTAGAAAATTATAGCTACGGACACAAGCCGTCGCTACAAGTCGTGCCTCCTCCAAAATCTGCTGTAGGCCACAAAAATAAATTATAAGGGCATGGTTGTGCTCGTCTTAACCTCCCGGTCCTAACCATGCCCTTCTTGATGGGAAATTATCCCTGAAATAAAAATGCCCAAAAACGACCAAGAAACCCTAACTATGGCATCTCACAGTATAGGTCACATAAACAAAATTGAGTAATGCAAAAAGCTTAGAGACATTGTGAGGATCACGAATATGCAAGTAATTTATACAAAGGATGCAAGAATGATGATTTACGAATTCAAATACAGAGCTAGGTAAAGTGATGCTTACAGCGTGGTTGGGCGTGTATGGAAGCCTGCTTTGGATTGGTTTCAACTCAGTGAATCTCCAGGAATCGATTGGGATGCTTCTTGCCTTCTGAAAACACCTCTAGGCACAATTTTGATCTCAAGCTTTTTACCACTTTTTCAAGTTTTTGTTCTCTCTATGCTTGCAGCCTCTAACCTCTTATTTTCGTCCCTTTGCCTTTCTTATGTAATGTATAGTGTATTAGGGTAAGAAAATTGATCCAAATCTTCTCCAATCAATGCTCATGAATTGGATTTGATTCCATCATTACAACCTTCCAAATTTGGCCTAAATCATATCTTCTTGTAAACAATGCACTTGATGCGAATTTGATTCACATAATAGCCGTATTCAAAGCCTAAAGCAACCAAAAAATCATGAGTTATAAATACTTTTGATTTTATATGATTTTATTTGATTTAAAATGAATAAATTCAATTAAAAATAAAATTAAATAATAAAAATAAGATATGGGCTCATGGCTGAAGCTAGGACACGTGGACAATGATGCAAGCTCAAATCAAGTGGAAAAGAATGGGCCCATTTGACAAAATTTGAAGCTTTGGGGATAGTTGACATTTGGCAATTTTGCAAAAATTCCCAACTTCAACAATGCATAACTTCTTCAATTTTTAACTTTTGGAAGTTTTATTGGACTTTTTAGAAAGCTTGAGATGTCCTCTAACCAACCCTTTTGGTCTCATCTCATTTTGATATTCCATGCTCAAGTTATAAGCTTTGCAAAAAATGTGTTTTTGTTGACTTTAAAAAATGACCTATAATGTCCAAATTTGTAACTTCTTGTGAGTGCATTTTCTGATCTTGGGGTATGAAGATGGATTGTGTGAAATTGCATCCTCTTTAAAATTAGCTTTGCATGGGTCATTTCTCATAAAGTATGAGAAAGTTTTGCTTGGTCAAAGTTGAGTTGACTTTTCCTACAAAACCCTAATTTAACAACTTTTGAATCTTGATGAATTTTGAGCAATCCTTGATGAATCATGATCAACCCTTGATAAAATGATGAAATATCCTTAAATGATAATGTTGACAAAAAATCTTGAAGTTTGACTATTTGTAGGTCACAGTTGACTTTTGTTCTAGCACAGTCGATTTTTGGACCTTTGAGCAATTGACTGAGCAAACTTCCTATGCAAGGCTTGAAACTTGACATGGATGACCTTGAGAACATATTAGGACATTGGAGAGCACTTGAGTTTATTTGGATTCAAGGACCTTGATGCAACAAGAAACCCTAATTTGGAGTTGACTGCCTTAGGAGATAGCTTGTCTGTCCAACTCTTGAGCAACCTTGAGCCACTTGGAGATTTTTCTTACAATGCCTTGAGAAATATGAGAGGGAAAATTTTGGGGTACAACAGTTACGCTTATAGAGGATCCCGTTGCTGGTGAAGAATTTCGCAGCGAACCTTCTTAGAAACTTCTTATCATTAACAGATGCCCCCTCGGGGTATTCTTGAGCCTCAAGATACCTCTTTATTTCATGAAACTAGGGTTTATCCGCTACCTCTTCAGTCTCAATGTCACAACAAGGTGCGGGTTCATCCAACCTCTCAATGGTAATCTGGGGAGCTTCATTGTCCCACCTTACTTTGAACATAGAAGACATAGTAGCTAGCACGTCCGCTAACTGGTTCTCCTCTTTTGGGAAGTGTTCAAAGGTTATCTCCTCAAAGTGTGGGAGCAATGTCAGTAATTATATTCTTTGTAAGGAACAAGATTTGGGTGCTTCGTATCCCACTCGCCTTTGATCTGACTTATCACCAGAGCGGAATCTCCGAATACACTCAAGAACTTAATCCTCAGGTCAATAGCAGCTCGAAGACCCAGGATACACGCTTCATACTCCGCCATATTGTTGGTGCAGTTAAAACATAATCGGGCGGTGAATGGAGTATGACAGCCCTCCAGAGATATAATTACAGCGCCAATGCCATTACCCAATGCGTTTGATGCTCCATCAAAATACATAAACCATCGGGATCCCTCCTCGGGTCCTTCATTCGGTCTAGGTTTTTCGCAGTCGGTCACCAACATGATGTTCTCATCCGGGAACTCGAAATTCATGGACTGGTAGTCATCCACAGCCTGATGTGCCAAATGATCCGCCAATACACTCCCCTTGATTGCTTTTTGGGTTGTGTATTGGATGTCGTATTCGGTTAGGATCATCTGCCATCTCACTATTCTTCCGGACAAGGCAGGCTTTTCGAAAATATACTTGATTGGATCCATCTTTGATATCAACAAGGTGGTGTGAGTCAACATATACTGTCTCAGTCAGCGAGCAGCCCATGCCAAAGCGCATCAAGTTTTCTCAAGAAATGAGTATCGGGTCTCACAGTCGGTAAACTTTTTGATAAGGTAATAAATGGCATGCTCTTTTCGGCCAGACTCGTCATGCTGCCCCAGCACACACCCCATTGAATTGTCTAGCACTGTCAAGTATAATATCAAAGGTCTTCCTTCAACTGGAGGCATCAAAATTGGTGGTTTTTGAAGGTATTCCTTGATTCTCTCGAAATCGGTCTGGCATTCATCATTCCACTTTACTACTTGATCTTTCTTCAGCAGCTTGAAGATTGGCTCACAAGTAGCAGTCAGATGTGAAATGAACCTGGCGATGTAATTTAGGCGTCCCAAGAAACCTCTAACTTCTTTTTCTATGCGGGGAGCCGACATCTCTTGCATGGCTTTTACCTTTGCAGGGTCCACCTGAATACCCTTATCATTGACGACGAAACCCAGAAGCTTACCAGACCTTACCCCGAAGGTACACTTGTTCAGATTCAACCTTAGCTTGTATGTCTTCAACCTGTCAAACAGTTTCTGGAGATGATCAAGGTGCTCTTCCTCAGTTTGGGACATGGCTATCATGTCATCAACGTAAACCTCGATCTCATGGTGAATCATGTCGTGGAACAAAGCGACCATGACATGCTGATAAGTTGCCTCGACATTCTTCAACCCGAAAGGCATTACCTTGTAACAGAAGGTGCCCCACTGTGTAACAAAGGTTGTCTTCTCCATGTATTCAGGAGCCATCTTGATCTGGTTGTAGCCATAAAAACCATCCATGAAGGAGAAGATCTTGTGTTGCGCGGTGTTGTCGACCAGAACGTCAATGTGAGGAAGCGGGAAGTCATCCTTGGGGCTTTCCCTATTCAGATCTCTGTAGTCCATACACATTCATACTTTACCGTACTTCTTAGGTACCAGAACAACATTGGCAACCCATTGCAGATAAGAGGTGACGGCTAAGAACCCCGCGTCGAACTGTTTCATGACCTCTGCTTTGATTTTCTCTGACATTTCAGGGCGCATACGGTGGACCTTCTGCTTTACTGGAGGACATTCTTCTTTGGTCGGCAGGCGGTGTACCATAATATCAGTGTCCAAACCAGGCATATCTTCATAGGACCAGGCAAAGATCTCAACATAGTCGTGTAGCATCTGTATTAACCGTTGTTTGACACTAGGCTCCAGTTTCGCACTTATTTTGACCTCTTTCCTGTCTTCCTCTGTACCCAAATTTATTGATTCAACCGGCTCTTCATGAGGCTGTATGACCCTCTCTTCCTGCTGTAATAGTCTAGCAAGTTCTCCAGGAACCTCACAATCATCCTCACCTTTGTCCTCGCCTTGGTTGATCGAATTTTCGAAGTCATAACTGGCAGTAGCAGAGCTGTTATCAATGGGATCCAGAGTGGATATGGATCTGCATTATGATACGTGAGTGTGTAAGAGAATAGTTGTTTTGATAAAGTGAGAGACAGAAAAGAAAAACAAGGAGCGCAAAAATTTGTAATGCAAGAAACGTCCAATGTTTTATTAATGATATATGAAATGACAAATAATAAGCCCTCACAAGCAAAGCCAAGGTACCTCGGGCAAAGCACCGGGCCACAAAGTTCTAAACTGTTTATTATAAATCTTAAAACAAAAGTCAATTACTGCGTAATAAAAGAAACAGGTATGAAGTCCTTCGCCATCCAGTCCACCATTGGTTGTTGGGTAGATCCAGCTGTCGATGTCTGAATTTTCTTCATTATCTTCAATTGCATTAACTCCCTGACTACTGATGTGCAAATGAGGTCTTCCAATCCGTGCATGCCTAACATCCCTTTGAGCCCCTGTAGTAAAGCCCAAACCAAATTTGTCAGTTTTGTGAGTGAAATCAGGGAGCTGACCCCAATTGGTACACCCACCTTCTTCAACCACGGCCCTGGCGTCTTTGAGAGAATCCATATTCAATGAAGGTTTGTTGGTAGCAACTTCAGTTGATGCCGAGATCTGAGGGACCTCTTCGAAATTTTGACAAGGCGTTTCTATGAATTCCCCATCCATCTCTACATAACGGAAGGAATTGAGATGGCTCACCATATACTCCTCTTCACCTCGTACCGTGATAATCTTTCCTTTCACTGGGTATTTCAGCATTTGATGGAGCGTGGAAGTCACTGCCCCGGCCTTATGAATCCAAGGACGACCCAGCAAGCAAGAATATGATGGTCTGATATCCATTACATAGAAGGTGGACCCAAAGGTCTGAGAACCCACCTTGACAGGGATGTCCACCTCCCCGTGCACCATTCTTTTTGACCCATCAAAGGCCCTTTCCATAATATTACTTGGCTTTAAAATCAAACCTTCACAATCCAGATGGTCTAGCACTTTCTTTGGCAGAACATTCAGTGAGGATCCAGTGTCTACTAGCACATGGGCCATAGTGGTACCCCTGCACTCGATCGAGACGTGTAGAGCATCATTATGATTTCTCCCCTTAGGGGTCAGGTCCGCATATGAAAAACCTAGCCCATTGTCAGCAGTCAGGCTGGCTACGCAATCTTTGAACTGATCGCCTGAAGTTTCCTGCGGCACATGCGCAGTTTTGAGGAATGCAATTAAAGCCTTTGCATGGGCTTCAGAACACAACAACAGGGACAACATGGAAATCTTTGACGGGGTCTTCCCCAGCTGTTCGACCATGTTGTAGTCGCTCTTATTGATAATCTTTAGTATTTCCTCCATCTCTTGTTTAGAGGTTTCCACGATGATTTTCTTAGGTGCCTCCGTCTGGGCAGGCTCACCTATGATTTCTTTTCCCCGAGTCCCAGATGGCTCGGCGGAAGGGGTGATGACTGGAGTGGGAACTGGGACAGTAGTTGATGTACTAGCATACATAATGAAAACAGGTTTGTGGACAGTCGGAGGGGAAATCTCGGGAGAAAAGAGTCTTCCACTTCTGGTGACCTTGCTTGTCCCAACAATTATTACTGATATCCATATTGGCTTCTTCAGTCCTCAGATCTTGTTTAACACCATAGCAATATACATCAGCACCGTAATGCCATGGGATAGCCTTATCTGAGGTATATGGGATGGGACCTGGAGCAGTGATTATTAATGGAGCAATTCTTGGAGCGGGTGTAACCCTAACAGGTTTTCTCGAGGAAACCTTGGAAGGGTTGGCGGAAATGGTGATAATGGCAACATCTTCAAATGGAATCATAGTCTTCTTAAACAAAATTTCCTTATTATCCATCATGTGCTGAACACCTGTCTTCAATAAGAAACAACCGAAAGGCAGAATAGTACACATGTGGCGACCTTCACCACAACCCGGAAATAAACCGGCCGACAACAAATTCTTCTTAACCGTCATCAAAGGAGTAGAGATCTCTTCCACAGAGGTCACAAACGAATCAGTGTCCATAACATTGACTCCACGACCATGTTTGGGCATAGGGGCAGTTATAACGTTGGGATTTTCTGGAGCATCAAACTCAATCTCTTTAGTTTCCAGCAAATCTTGCACTTTATTCCTTCGAGCCCAGCAATCGTTTGTACCATGGCCTGGGCTTTCCGAATGGTAGGCGCACCGCGCTTGGGATTGTATCTGGGAGAAGCAGTGTTTGGATTCTTGGGGGCCTCTTTCAAGGTTGCCAAGTTGGATTTTAACAGATGAGGCAGAACTTCAGCCAAAGTCATATTGATGCGGGTAAACTGTCGTTGTGGTCTTTCCACCCTTTGCTGATTGTTGCATTGTGGAGCAACTGTTGGTCTTGATATCACTATAGCATTTACCGCTTAACGATGTTTAGGTCTACTTTGTCCCCTCGGGCCGTAGACTACGCTAGCTTCCTTCTTACCGGTGAAAGGCTTCTTTACTGCACTCGATGAAGCATCCTTCTGTATTTTACCACTTCGAATGCTAGCTTCTACTCTTTCTCCAGTCAAAATCAACTCAGTAAACCTAGACGACGAAATGCCGATCAGGTGATTGAAAAATGGACCAGATAGCGTCCCTAGAAACATGTCAACCAACTCCCTATCAGACAAAGGGGGCTGGAGTCTTCCAGCTAAGTCTCTCCACTTCTGAGCATAATCCTTAAAGTCTTCACCTGCACCCATGGACATACCCTGGAGCTGAGTACGAGTGGGAGCAAGGTCGGCGTTATACTGATACTGCCTGTAAAAAGCAGCAGCAAGGTCTTCCCAGTTTTGGCCACTGGCTCCTTTCAACTGATAAAACCATTCAAGTTGAGTCCCTGACAAACTATCTTGAAAGAAGTGTACCCACAAATTTCTATCAGCGGTGTGGGGTTGGATTTTTCTTACGTAGGAGCGGAGATGGAGTTTTGGACAGGATACTCCACCGTACTTGGCAAAAACTGGAGCTTTGAACTTATAAGGGATTACCATCCCCGATACTAGTCCTAGCTATCCGAAATCCAAACCAGTGATCTTCTGAATCTCCATAGCACTCAGATGGTCTTCTAGCTGCTTGTACCTATCCTCAGTAGGAGGATATTGCTCATCATCGTAATCTGTATCGTTATCAGAAACTGCAGGACTAGGGTCCTTTGTCCTTTCTTGGTTCTCCCCATCTTTGGATGAGGAGGTCAGATCAGCTGATTGTCTTATCCTTTCTCCGAATCTTCTACCCATGTTCAGAATACCGACCTTCTTCTTCTTCTTCTTCTTCTCTTTCAGAATCAAGGTCTTCAGATCCTCTTGCCCTTTAGCCAGACTTAAGAACATCTGTTGGAATTGGGCGTTCTGCGCCTGAAGATCTTTGATAGCTTGATCGGAAGACATTTCTGCTGAAATAAACAGCGAAGAAGATGAGAAACCTGTAATGGTGTGCATGATAATGGGATGCATGTAATGTTTTCAAAGACTTTGGGAGATTTAAATTTGCAAGTAAAAAATAAACAAACTTTATTAGATCAACTTTTAAAGGTTCAACAATACCTTTAAGGCGTTACAAAAGAAGTAAATAAAACACACTCTAAAAACTAGGAAAACAAAATCAAAAGTCCCATGGACGCTTCTTCTTTGTGGTGATGTAGTCATTGATCACTCTTTCTTCCTTGAGCTGCCTGGTGAGCTTCAAAATCTTCCTCTCTTGCTCATGTTACTTTTCCCGATAAGTATCCCGCTCATTCCTCAGCTGAATCCAAGACCTCTGCAGCTCCCCAGGATCAGTGGGCATGTAAGGATAAAGAACCGTGTAAGAAATGCCCTCTTCATTGGTGGGCTCCACAATCACTGGCAATACGGCTTCATATGGCATCCCAAGCTTCTGGGCACGAGCTCGAACCCATTGGAGGTAAGGCTGCATAGAAAGGGAAGTCCTTGGTCCCAGCTCTTGGGGGTCAGATCTGTTCACCATGCCCCAAGCTCGTATAAACCTCCAGCGGTGCTCCTTAACGTCCTCCTTGTAGTCAAATGCAATATCCTCAAGAAGTAGCTCATGGGGACCATCTCTCCGAGCACGACCAAATTGTTGCAACGCTAGACAAGGATTGTAAGTTATACCCCCTCGGATTCCAAGAAATGGGATATTAGGGTATCCCCCACAACAATCAATAACAGCAGTATCTTCCATAGCCCGGGAGCTCCAAAGAATATCTATATGGCCAAGTGACATTATTTTGTAGGACCAACCCAAACCTTCTTCGTTCTTCAGCACAGACTTAGGGAGGTGAGAAATAAAGCACCTCGACAGCAGCGGCATGCAATACAAAAGAGTCCATATTCTTCGCACGGTACGAGTATAAAGGGCATGCAAGATATCACCCAGCAGGGTAGGCACAGGATTACGAGAAAGGAAAATCTTGACAGCATTCACATCTACAAAGGAATCCGGATTCAGGAAGAGAACCAAACCATAGATAAGGAGAGCCAAGATATCTTCGAAAGCCTGAAAATCCAAACTATCCTAGAATAACTGAGCCTGGTCTATCAGAAATTTGGCTAGGAAACCTTCGACCCCGCTTCGTGTTTCCCAATTGGATACTACATCAGCCCGTTTCAAATGAAGAGCTGAGGCAATGTCTTCTGGTCTAGGAACTTATTCCATACCTGTGAAGGTACCTGTTCAAGAATGGATATGCCTAATAGGTGGGAGAACTCTTCCAAGGTTGGAACCAGCTGATAGTCTGGAAAGCTGAAGCAATGATGCACAGGATCGAAGAACTGGAAAAGTACACTCATCATCTGCTCATCAAGATTTGAAGTCACCAAGCTGAGAAGTTGACCGTGTCTCCTAATGAACATGAAAGTCTCTGAAACTCTTGAGGCTAACTCTTTAAGTTGAGCAGGTATTTGCATAAAGTTAACTCGGATGGTATTTCTGCGCACGAAAGCCATAATCTGTAAAACAGAACAAAGATAAATTTCCTTGGTCTTTGAAATGGTTAGTATAATGAAATATGAATGCCATGTTATGATGCATGATGTCATGATAAACCACAGGTATAGAAAACAACAGGTATTGCAAGCACAGCCAAATCACACAAAACCCTTAGGTTTAAGGCTTGCATGAGGTCAAAGGTAGTACCCTCTTGAAGTTAAGTTGGTTTCAACCTGTCCTAGCAAAAGTAAACGGGTTCTAGAGGATCTCAATATCACTGACCATCCTCCATCGGTCATGGTTTCAGCTCACGCAATCTTTTCTTGCGACTGGAACTATCTCGAGAGTATGGTCTCAATGAGTTTAGCATCGAGTATCAACCAGTTCCCAGCTTTACACCGAGGCCGGCTATTTCACTACTTTCTAATGGCCAAGTTGGTCGATTAAAGGTTCTAAGGTCAGTTGATGCTTAACGACACCATGCAGCGGACCCGTATTTTCCTCGTTTCTCCACAAGGGATACCGGTACCAACCAATGTGCCACATCAATGTAGCTACTACTTCAACCGTATCGGTCTGCGCTGTACAGTTCCCTCACAGTTTATTTCTACTTACCTAAAAGGTGTCCCCAGATCCAGGTTAGGATCTATAGTAACTCCCAAACAAAAACCCTTAAAAGTAAATCAATCAAAGCAATCAAGAGAAGCAATTATGATGAACTATATCCTAAGGTATACCCCACTTATAACTCCCCAGTAGAGTCGCCAGTTCTGTGATATGGTGGCAGAACCGACTGTTTTGAAATGCTGGTTTGCGTTTTGCATTTTGTGTTCGCAAAATGTCGCGGTAAGCAAGAGTCGCCACCGACTTTTATTTCATCCAACCGGAAAGGAAAAAAGTACAGAAAAAAATCCTTTTTCGAGATATTCTGAGTACGGGGGGTAGATTATAGAAAGGGAAGGTGTTAGCACCCTTTCTATCCATGGTTTTCCATGGGCTCTTAGGTACTTGCTCATCTTTAAAATTGCTTGTGTACGTGCTTTGTTTTGAAAAGAGTTTTAACTTCGTGATAACCCCTGTATCAGTCCTCAAGGGTGTGACGAAGTTGTTTTTGAATGTTGTTTTGAAATGTGTAAGTGTGGAAAGTTTTGATTTGAGTAAGTACCTACTAGCATCTACCTACTCGAAAAAGATCGTTTCTATTCTTGTTTCCTTTAGACAGTGCTATCCCACTATTGAGAAGTAGGTAGCACCGTCGTTGGATTTGTGAGGGTCAATTCGAAAGGGACGTACGATCACTAAAGCAATGATAGGACACCTTAGTAATTACCCTAGAGTCTTAAGATCATATTCGAAGCAACATTTCCGAGGCAACATTCAAATGGGACGTTTGATCTTTTTTAGACAGGAGGGAAACCACTAAGATACCCTATACTTAATGATCGTTTAGCGAAGGCAACTGAACTGAGAGTATACCCTAAGAGTGATATGTGAGAATGATTGGTTTCGATTATTTATCTTTGCACATTAGGGTTTTCTAACTGGAATAATTTGCCATACATTCTTGTCATACACTCCTATTGTCATACATCTAAATAGTCAAATATTTGCGAGAATTAAAATGCAAGAAAGTAAATCTACGCTATTACAAGGCTTCGGGGAGGGGAATTAATTACATAGCCAAAAACTCGGGAAAAGTGGTAAATAAAAGTCCTAGATTAAACTATAACAAACCATGAACAGTTACAACAATATTGGCAAATATAAATAATCAGCGCGCGACGAACTAACTGCGAAGCGACTAGGGTTTTGACCCTTGATTGAACCTAATTGTAATTGATTAAAGTAAACATATTCTTTGTTGTCATTTTTTGTTATTTAAGAAAATAATGAAATGATTGAATTAAAAAAAGAAAATCCTAAATTCTAATTAATTTTAATTGTGAAAGAAATTAGAATTGCCTTAAATTAATTAAACTAATTACTTGGAAAAACATTTATTAAGCAAATAAGTCTTGTTTCTTTGATTTTTTGATTGGTCAATTTTTGAAAATAATTTTGGTGTTGATAAATAAATAAAAATAATAATTAAAGAAAGAGAATTAAAAGAAATAAACCAAGGGCCTGCTGTCAGCAGTTCTGATCAGAGGATGATGGTCCAGAAGATGGTGGCCCTCAGAAGATGGGGACACTGGGTCTGATCCTGGCAGGTGGATCCAGCAGATGATGACCCTTAGAAGATGGGGCGCGCTGGATCTGGCTCTGAATGGGATCTAGAAGATGATGGCCTGCACGTGCTGGATTTGGTTCTGACTGGGATCTAGAAGATGATGCGCCGGATCTGATCCTGGCTAACGGATCAGAAAGATGGTGCACTGGATCTGATGCTGGCTAGTGGATCCAGAAGGTGATGATCCTCAGAAGACGCACGTGCTGGCTCTGGCAAAAACAAAGGAGAAAATACCAAAAGCTCACGCCTGGGATCGAACCCAGAATAATGAGCTTCTGACTTCTTTCTTCTGACCAACTGCGTTGGACGTTAGTTTATTAATATAATAAAAACAAACAATATATATCAGAACTACAGGTTTCTGGCCAGAATAATGCACTAGAATTTGAATCAGCCAGTCAGGCTTTGACACGCTATTGTCTTCTTCCCTGGAACCGTCATTTAAAGTTCTGAACTTTTACCTACAGACACGTCACTGTAGCTACAAACCTGTAACTTTCAATCATCAAGAAAACGCATGCTAAATGAATTCTAATTACATGGTTATGTTCGTCTTGAACCCATGAACACTATGGTACTATTTTCTTGGACCAATTTTACTGATACAGAGAAACCCTAAAACATAAGATCAAACCCTAACAATAGCAACCTCTTGTACAAGCGTTAGAAAGACAATTAAACGGTATCAAAAGCTTGCAAACTCAAAGACAAACATAAATATATCATTAAAATATGCAATGGGTGAGTGAATCAACGAAACTGAATTCGAATTTGGAGGCATATCGTGATACCTCTATCTTGCAATTCCAGGCGTGGAAAGGCTTGAATATGATTGGAAATTTCTCCTGGAACGATCAACAACCTACTGGCAACCTGAGAATGGCACGAATCGACCTCTAACACAGAAATTGGATCACCACTTTTCTTGCAATTTTTGAGTTTTCCTTTCACCTCTGCACGACTGATTTTTCTTCTCTTCTGCTTTGGGAATGTTCAATATCTATAATAGAGTGCATTAGGGTAAAAACTTGCATCAAATATTTGACATTTATGAAGATTGACCATTGATTTATTCCTTGCACCAAATCTTTCCAAAACAAGCATTTTCAATCTTTTTCTGTCCATATGAAGCCTTGCACGATTTGATCTTGCCACCAGCTGTATAATAACTCTAATCATGCATAAAATCTCGAGGTTTAATTGATTTTTGATATTTTCATTATTTTATATTGATTTTATTTGATTTAAATGAAATAAAATCAAAATAAATAATAAAGTAAAAAGGATGACAAGTGGAAGGGCTCATGGGTCGTGGATCTCATCACAAGCTCAGTTCAAGCATAAAAAGTTAGGCCCATTTAGCAAAAAATGCAATTTTGGACATTTTTGACTTTTGGCAATTTTGCAAAAATGGTCAACTTTGACAAGGCATATCTCTTTCAATTTTGACACTATGATGGTGCTCTGGGACTTTTTAGAAAGTTTAGGATGTCCCCTAAGCAAAAATTTTGGTCTCATCTCAAATGAGTCTTCCATACTCATGTTATGAAGTTTTGACCCAAAAGGTGTTTTTGTTGACTTTTCAAAATGACCTAGAATGTCAAAATTCATATATTTTTGTGAGTGCATATTTTGAACTTGGGATCTGAATATGCATTGTAGGGTATTTCATCCTCTTCAAAATGAGCTTTGGATGGGTTATTTCTGATAAAGTATGGGAAAGTTATGCTTGGTCAAATTTGAGTTGACTTTTCCTGCAAAACCCTAACTTAGCAACTTTTGGGCTTTGATGAATTGTGAGCAAATCCTTGAGGAATCACAATCAACCCTTGATCAAATGATGAATGATACTTCAAAATGAGGGTGTTGACCAAAAATCTTGAGTTCTGACTGTATGTGAGCCATAGTTGACTTTTGACCTAGCACAGTCGACTTCTAGGTATTTGAGCAATTGACTGAGCAAACTTCCTCTGCAAGGCTTGAAACTTGACATGGATGATCTTGAGAACATATTAGGATAATGGTGAGCATTTGGGATCCTTTGGACTCAAGTATCTCGATGCAAAATGACACCCTAATTTGAGGTAGACTGCCTTAAGAGAGAGTTTGTCTTGTCAACTCTTGGACCTCCTTGAGAAATTTGAGGACCTCACTTGACATGTATTGAGAAATATGGGAGGGAAAATTTTGGGGTACAACAGGTTCTTAACATCATCTACAATAAATTCTCTTCACATGACAAGTTCCAATTGTGCAAGAAAAATCATTAAAACTTGAAAGGGGTTACAAGTAATTTTGACACTCTCTCAGCTAGGGTTTGTTGACTTCTAAGGACCATATCTTGCTCATTTTTTTGAGATTTTTGATTGATTCCAAAGCCATTGTTCTCTTTGAAAAGTCCTTAACAAGTTAGCTTCAAGGATCAAAGGCTAATTTAGCATGGAAGACAATTTAAGGTTGAAGATTACAAGTCTCTTTGAAAAGCCTTTGAATCTTAGGGTTTGACTTCAAATGATCATAACTTGGTCAATTTTTATCTCTTTGAGCTCATTATTTTTCCATAATAATATTTGGGATGTCTACTACAACCTTGGTTTAATATGAAAAACTTGAAAATGCTTGGAAAGTTGTTTAAGAATTGAAAAGATTATAGGTCTTTTGTGAACTTCTCCAAATTTGTTCATCATCTTCCAAAGACTATAAGTATTTCAATTTTTATGATTTTTGAGTTACCTTAATTCCACAATTCAATTCAATAGGTCTACTTCATTTCATCCTCAAGGATCAAGAGCTAATTTTTGAGTGGAAGGTTATGTAATTTTGAAGAACAATATAGGTCATTTTGAAGCTCAACACTTAGAATTTTTCTAAGTACAATATACCTGTGTGTTTTCCTGATTCCAAACTTGAATAAATATTTTCTTAAGCATCCAAATGCTACCTTTCTCGGAAAATTGTGAAGTTTGTTGTGAGATCTTTCCATTGCAAAAAGAATGTGACCATAAAGCCTCCTACATTGTGTGTCCCATGCTTTTGAAGTTGCTTCCATGAAACTGAGTTTTTGCTTGAAGTCAGAGTTTGATTTCCATAATGTGGCTACTAAACACCTATTTTGTGCGTGTTTTCCACTTAAACATGTTTAACAAAGTTGCTAAGGTTGAATTAAGGGTTGAAACATAAGAATTAGCTAGGTTTTGATGAGTTAGAAGTCACATTTTTTCCATGTTCAGGGTGCACACGATTTCATATAATTATTTATCATTCACCCTCTCTCAGTATTGCATCACATTCTCCTATAAACAGAGACCTCCTCTACTTCATTTTACAAGCTTTTGAGAGCCAAAAAACCTCTATCGAACTTCCTCCATACCCCACAATTCTGCAACTTCGAATTTGGTTTTAAAGCACTTACATATCCAAATTCTTTGTTCATTCCTTATCCTTTAACTTCACTAAAGTTTACAGAAGAATAACTAAGCCTTGAAGTGCTCTAAATCGTGCTAGCCAACTTAAGTTTCAGAACAATTTCTTCATACTTCGTTCAGGTAGTTTAAGGCATCAATTCTTCTAACTCAAATTACTGGAATGGTCTATGATGTTTGATTGATACTTGCTGATGGTTTAATTTTGAATAATTGATGCATTTGATGCATCTGTTTTCGATTTCAAAAATCTTTAAAACTCTTTGGGTTTTTTCAAATCGAGCTACATTTTAAATAAATTTTTTGCGAGCATGTGGTTGTGATCGTCTCAAGTAGACGCATCTAATGGTACCACTATGAACGCGTACATTTACAAATTTATGAATATGCGTTTTGCCCTAGTTTCATGAGGCTGGAGGTTGAAGACGACCTACGTGTCGTTCTTCAACCAATGATACACAGCCAAGCGTTTTAATCTGATTGGTTGGAGCTTTTTGTGTTTCCTGCGCGCGTTTCAGTAATGATCACCATACAGACTAGCTTCAGCACCTTTGGATCTGACACGGTGGATAAGTGAGCTGAATCCAACGCACCACATTATTTTGATATTATTTTTATTTTTGGATTTTTGATTTAATTGTTTTCAACTTCAAAAATTCATAAAAAAATTCATTTAAACTTCTAAAATTCTGATAAAATCACCAAAAAATACTTTTGATTTTTCTCTTTCTGATTTTATTTTTTCACAATTTTATTTTGTGATTTGGTATTTTTTATGATTTTTCACTTTATTTGATTTTTTTTAATTATTTAAAAATACTTTTCTTAATTTTTAAATTCTGGAAAAATTATAGAAGGATTCAATGACCTATTGACAAATATTGGTGACATCATTTTATTTTTATTTTTTATTTTACTATTTTCAACAAAAATTGGTTTATTTTGCTTATTTCTTTAAATTTTAAAAATAGTTTTTGACTTTAAAAAATTATGAAAATTTTTTTGAACGCTTATTGACTCATGTTTGACTTATGATATTTCTTTAAATATTGGTGTTTTAATACATATGGTGTATTTTACCAATTATTTCCTTTTTAAATCATTTAAATTTTGTTTTATATTAAATATTTTTTTATTGGTCCTAATTTGGAGACACTTGGGTGTTATTTTGGGACAAGTTCCTCAACCTCATTGGATCTTGGGTGTTGATAGGTTAAAAACCCAAATCCACCAAAATGGATGAAAAATGTTGATGATATTTGAAACCCTAATTTCATCTGATACATTGGTTATACTATCATTCCCCTCCCACTTTACCTTATCTTTTTCTTGTTTTTAATTGTGTTACATGTTTTTGGAGAATGATCTACATATCATTTCTCTATCATGTTGGTACATAGATTGCTATTGATCGGTCTTAAAATAGGTTTGGCTTCTACATAAGTCAACTTACGATTGCTTAACATAATGCTAAATTTGTCCCAATTCAAAAAGTGATAATTTGTGGCCCAAACCTATGTTTGAAAGCCCAAGTACGTTTAATTTGAAACCTTAGTTTTAATAACTTTGAATTTCATTGATATGAGGCTTTGATTCTATCAATCCACTAATGAATTTCATGAATTTTGGTCAAAGTGAATCATTTGAACATCGTTGATCAAATGTGGTTACTTTAAGTACTTGAAGTGAATGATTAACTTGACAAAAATCAAATGAGACTTATTATTGAGAAGTTTTGATTTTATCAATCTTCTTATGAGTTTTCAAATGCAAGCTTCAAGATGGTCATTCAACTAACTCTCTAACTTCTAATTCACTAACAATTAACTTTACTTTATGCCTTTATTTTGTGCCTTTACTTTTATATACCATTTACTTTAGCATTTAAATTCTATGCTATTTTTTCTTTTTCTCAACTTGAGCATTTATCTTTATGTCATTTTATATTTTCTAATTTGAGCTTTTTTTATTTTCTTTTAAAGACACTTAATATTAAACTTGGACTACTTAGTTACTATCCTTGGTATTATGGAGTTGTGGATCTCTCGGACTTAGGATTAGAAGCCTTGATACCTGGGGACCTTGTTGCTCTGTTGTTATTTTTCTGAAGTTCTTGGGGTTTACTCCAATGCATTGTGTTGATTTTCTTTGTATGCATGTGTAATACGGTAGGAGAACTGACTTGGGTGTTTTACGTTTTATCGCAATTGTTGCGGATAGCAAGAGCCGCCACCAACTTTTCTTTTATCCAATAAAGGAAAGGGTGAAAAGAACAGGAAAGACCTTTTGAGAATTTTTCTTGAGTTCGGGGGGTAGGTTATGAAAAGGGAAGTGTTAGCACCCTTTTCATCCGTAGTTATCTACGGGATCTTAGTTGTTAGCTCACTTTGAAATGATTTATAAGATGTGTTTGTGTTTATTTTGAAAGTATTTTTGAAAAGTGCCTTTGTTTAGACGAACTTTGTAATGATTCTCGTCTCTATAAGAATGTATACAAAGTGTTGACTTTTGAAAATATTTCATGAAAGTGTTAGTGTGTTTGAATGATGTTTTGAAATTTTGTGAGCCAACAACTACAAACATTCTACCTACTCAAAATGTCTTTGTTCTTTTCCTCCTCCTTTAAATAGTGCTTTTCTACCATTAGTTAGTAGGAAACTTTATCATTGGATGTGAAGGGATAGGCTTGGGTCATCGTACAATCATATAAAGCAAAATTGCGGGATACCTTAGAAATTTATTGTAAGGGTCTAAGATCATTTACCAAAGACAACATTGAAGGGACATCAAGGGACTACGATCTTGTATTCGAGAGTTTTTGCTAAAGTATCCCACGTTCGAAGGATATGACTGTTTTATTCGAGGAAACAAGTGTGTGTTAACCCTAGAGGTGCAAGTGTGCAAGGTGTATTATTTTCATGAATTTATCTTGAATTTAAGGTTATCTATTGTTTGATTTTAAGTCTTACCATACAAACCCTAGTTACTAGCAATATTGAAAGCGATAAATTACGAAAATTTAAAGTTCTACGCTATTACATCATTTAGGGGATGGGGATACAAATTAAAAATGGGAATGAAAGAAATTAAAACCTAATTACTATTACAACCAAATTTAATAATGCAAAAATAAAATATACAAGAACATAAATATAATATAAAAGAAAAGAAATTTGTTTTTGTGGTTTTTGTATGAAAAAGGATTTTTTAGTTAACCTAATTTAAACTAATTAATTTGAAAATAAGTTGATTAATTAAAATCTTGAAGTCTAAGTTAGTTTAATTAAAAAAAGAAAATTAGAATGAAAAACCTAAATCTAAAATAATTTGAATAATTAGAAAGAAAAATGTATTTTTAGGGTTTTTGTTATTCATCAAGATAAAGTAAGTCAAAAGGTCTTTTCATTTAATTATTTAAGAAAATAATATATTTTGTGTTTTTTAATTAAGAAATAAAATAAAGTAAGAAAATGAAATAAAATAAAATTAAAAATTAAAATAAAGGTTAGGGGGGTTGAAAAGGAAATGGAGGGTTTGAAAGTAAAAATAATTTACTAGGCCCAAAGCCCTTTTTGTTTGTATCAGAAAAATAATGAAATAAAATAAAAAAACATGGGCCCGCGTGATATGAGTAAATAGGGGGTGAGAAGGAGTAAAAATGCATGTCCTAGTGGAGGGAGGCCCAGGTGCGCCTCTTCAAACAAAAAAGAAACAAATGAAAATATGAAAAATGTAAAAGGTCTCGCTAGGGCTCGAATCCAGGACCTTCCATAGTAATGCCTTATGCGCACGCTTCTTGCCACTAGGGTGGCTGTTTCATCCGGTATAGAAACAAGTTGCAATAAATATAAGATAAAACAATTCCATGATTGTACTTCGTCTTCTTCCTCACGTCGGCCATTACTCTATAACGTTCTCAACCCTTAACCATTCTCAAAAGTATGAACATCAAACTTGTTAGAAATTTCACCATGATTTCAAATATATAACTAACTTAAGAAACAAATCAAAGATGAGCACGAATTTTAAATGGTACCAAATTTAACCTAATTTTTTCAGAAAGTTCAGGCTCAAAATTCTCATTGCTCAGGCAACATAAAAGAATTCTAAGGACATGATTAGTTTCAGGGTTATAATGTCTACATTTTATCTTTTAAAATGGAAGCCAAATGATGCTTGTATGAAGAGTTAGAATTCCAGAAAACTCACCTTGCAGATGAAGATCATGTTTTGAGTTAGAGCTTACTTCAAGGTGCTGCAATGATCTGGTTAGCTTCCTTGAACCTTTAGGAAGCTAATGTAATGCTTAGCTTGAGCTGAGAGCGCCTGGAATGTTCCGGAGAAGTCAAGTTGCAGAGGTGAAAAATGAGGTTTGGAAAATGGTGATGGAGGTGTTATGGTTATGAAACAGGGAGGGGGTGAGTTATATTTTATGTGAGGAAGCTTTAGGATTGATTTGGAGAAGAAACACACGAGTGGTTTATGAGATGGAAATTCCTGGGCAGAAATGACAAGTTATGGTGTTATTTAGAGAAATTTTTGGTTTGAGGGAGTTTTAGAGAGATTAAAGGCTTCTCCTATCGTGTACCAAGTTGCATAATAGTGTATTAATTTATAGGAGAAGGTTTGGAGGCTTGAGGTGGTCAGAAGCAAAAGTTCACATGTTATGGCCACTTGACTTGTTTTTGAAGCAAGCTTAACAAGCATTGTTCCAAGGCAAGGTACAAGGCTATATAAAGTGGTTAGGCACTTTAAACATGTTTATCTGATTGTGTAGAGGATGCTTGTGCAGAAATAATAAGTGCAATGCTCAAGACAAGTTGGCTTTGTTATTGAAGCCAATTTACTAGAATGACAATGTTACTTTGTGCCATTAATGGAAATGCAACTTGGATAATGGTTCAAATGCTTGGAAAATGGCTCTATAAATTGTGTAATCAATTAATTATGGAGTGAAACACAAGTTAGAAGCCTTAAAAGTGAAGTTATGCAGCATAGACTAGGGTCTGGATCAAGTGTTTATCATAAAAATGCCTTGTAATTCAAGAATGGATGCCCAACTTCTTCTCTTAGATTCTATTAGCTCAAAAATAATCTCATCAAGTTCTTGGATATTTTGGAAAACTTGAAACATCATCTACAAATTTCACGTTTTCCACTTTTGCAAAATCCAATTGGAACTATGTGAAAATGGCCAAGAAGTTGGGACAAACATATGCCTAAACTAGGACAAAATTTCACTAAGTGTTTAAGAAAAAGTGCATGACTTCATGGGCTTATAACTTAAAATCTAAGCATTTTTTTGGATATGAGACCTCTAATACAAAGTTGTAGATCTCATCAAAATCTACAACTCTCATGTTAAAAGTTTCCTTTGAATCATCTTGCATCTTGGTGAAAAATTGGCATGAAGTAGTGAAATTATCATGTACAAAAACACTTAGAAAAATTTCTAAGTCTTGAAAATTTTGAATTTCTAATTTGACTTTTGAATTTCTTGATTTTTTATGATGAAGATTCATATTTTTTGAATGTCTTGATGAATTGTGATCTTTGAAACTCAAAAAGCCAAAGTTTGACTTTTGGTGTATCAGTTGACTTTTCAGCAGTTGACCAAATTTCATCTATCAATTGCTTGATCTCGAGGGATGAATTGAATCATGAAATTAGGTCAAAATGATGTAATTGACTCCTTGAAATGATGTTTCAAAACATAAAGTCATGTATTAGGTCAAAAGTCAAAAATCAGTCATTCTCAATCAAAACCCTAATTTGACCATTTTGCCCTTTTGATGAATTTAACACTTTTCTTGAGGAATTATGATCCAAACTTGATCAATTGATGCACATGACTTCTAAATGTTGATATTGGTTCAAAATCTTGAAGTTTGACTGCAATTTGACCACAGTTGACTTTTTACCCAATATAGTTGATTTTCAGTCATCTGGTCAATTGACTGAGCAAAATTATGATTCAAGGCTTGAAACTTGACATGAGTATTCTTCGAGGTATATAATGATCCATTAAAGTAACTTGAGGCATTATAAGTCCAGTTGTCCTTTTGAAAATCAAAACCCTAATTTGGGGCATCAATGTTTATGAGGTAGTTTGACCTAGTTAATACTTGTGCAAACTTGAGATATTTGAAGATCTTGTGAGAAATGTCTTGAGAAAAGAGAGGGTAAATTTTTTGGCACAACAATTGCCCCTATTCAATCTTCTTAAACCTGAAGAGTTAGATTAGCGTGTCCGCCATTCGTGACTTGAAGGTGGAAGATGATTGAACACTAGAGTGCCCAGTAATTTGCACTCGCTGATGCATGAGGTAATGTGTTGGTTGATTTTATCGTGAATGGGCTTGGAGATGCTGTTTGGAGAGGTGATAAAGAGTTCTAAGAGACGGGCATATAGATTCCATCCATAGGTGACAGAAAATTGTCGGAGATGGGCTTATAGATGCCATCTAGAGCGACTGTTGGTAGATATTGGAAGAAGTACCAGAATGAATCTTTGGTCGATTTATACTGAAACAAAAGATGTCCTTCGTCTGTTTTTAACTGGAAGAAATAAATCTAACCCATAAGAGGTATTTTATCCTAAGTCTTTAACTGGAAGAAATAAATCTAAACCAGAAGAGGTCTTTTGTCTGACTGTCTATAACTGGAAGAAATAAATCTAAACCAGAAGAGGTCTTTTGTTCGCTTGTCTTTAACTGGAAGAAATAAATCTAAACCAGAAGAGGTCTTTTGTCCGCCTATCTTTAATTGGAAGCAATAAATCTAAAACAGAAGAGGTCTTTTGTTCGCATGTCTTTAACTGGAAGAAATAAATCTAAACCAGAAGAGGTCTTTTGTTTTCCTGTCTTTAACTGAAAGAAATAAATCTAAACCAGAAGAGGTCTTTTGTTTGCCTGTCTTTAACTGGAAGAAATAAATATCAACCAGAAGAGGTCTTTTGTCCGCCTTTCTTTAACTGGAAGAAATAAATCTAAAGCAGAAGAGGTCTTTTTTTTGCTGATTGATTTTTCCTAAAAAGGAAGAGAATTAGTTGTATGCAATGCTATGATGCATGCATTGCGTAATGATGTTCTCAAAATAACTGAGATTATGATATATGTGTTTTGTATGCATATGTCATGATGTATGAATGTGTAATGTTATTGAAATATGTCTTAAACTGGGTAAATAAATCTCTGACTACTGCTGGGGAGTTTTGGGAAGCTAAATCCCAGACTTTTGCTGGAGAAGAAGAATCTGTGTATCTTCAACTTTGTTTAGAGTGTTTTTCCTAGGGATTCATGCTGATTTGTTTGAGGAAACTCTGTAGGGGATGTTGATTTCTGTTCAAGGAGTAGGGTTCAAAAACCTTGGTTGACCATTATTCTACTGGGGAATTTAATTCTCAAATACCCTGACTGGGGATAAAAGAGATGACTAAACTTCTAGTTTGTCTGGGGAGGATAAAGTTAACTGGTATCTAGTCAGATCCCGGGCTTTGCAGTAACTTTCTGGGGATAATATCAAATCTACTGGGAAACAGGAATTTTGTCAGTTGATCTGTAGTAGTCTGAGGAGTAAACTCAAGCTAGGGGATATTGTAGTCCATTGAGGAAGGTATTCTGAAGAACTAACTGAGGAAATGAATTCATCAGGGGAAGAACTTTTTGCAAGGTTTATTTCTCAGCTTTGGAAGATCAAACTCGGCTGGGGAAGAGAATTTCCAGGAGATATACAGATCGGAATTCTGGATGGAGAATGTATGAATTCACTCTGTGGGGATAATCTCATTGAAGTGACTCTGTGGAGACATCCCAAATCTTTAAGTAAATTCTTATTACTGTTCTTGTGCGTACATTTGTTAATAATTAATTATGCTCATATGCATATGTTCATTCAATTTTAGTTATTGTACATTTTTGCACTCAAAACATAAAAACAAAAAGTTTGCACTTAAAAGTATATTTGTATTGATAATTTGCCTAAAAACAGGTGTTTTTGTACAGGGAGACAGAAATACTAGTAAGAGGTAGTCGTCGAAAAATGAAAAGAAAACAAACTGAAAACAAAAATTGTATAGCCATGCGGAAGTGATCTCACTGGGTTCCTACTCCGCTATTGCCCCTAAGTCTTTGAACATCATCCCTTGTCGTCGAAAGAAGTTGATTGAATTGATCTCGTACCATTTGAACTTTTGACCTTGGTAATAAAGCTTGCTACTAGTGATGCAACAAGACATAGTCATAAGCTTTAATCCATAACTTTTTCCTGGACCGCCCTTTCGAGTTTTCGATCCACCAGGATACCCTTTTTGCCCAAGCCTCCCTTTCAGGTTTTCGACTTGTCAGGTGTACAGTCTTTTGTATATATCCCAAATTTTTTCCCGAACCTTTTTTGGTTTTTCGGGATGCCCTTATTTTTGCCTAGGTATGTCAACCTAGTGGGTCGTTTTTTACGCGTACTATTTTTTTTACTATGTTCGCATTCACAAGATGTGTGAAATATTCGCCGTCCATAGTGGTTAGCATTATAGCACTACCAGAGAATAATTTGTTGACAATGAATGGCCCTTCGTAAGTGGGAGTCCATTTGCCCCGAGGATCACTTTGTGGCAATATGACGCGCTTTATTACCAAGTCGCCAGCCTGGTATACTCGAGGTTTGATCTTCTTATTGAATGCCTTGATCATACACTTTTGATACATTTGACCATGACAAACACCAACCAGTATCTTCTCGTCAATCAAATTCAACTGATCCAAACTTGTTTGAATCCATTCACTTTCACCTAATTTTGCTTCTTTCATAATCCTTAGAGAAGGAATTTGAAATTCGACAGACAGGACGACTTCCATACCATAGACTAAAGAAAATGGGGTTGCCCTAGTTGATGTTCGTGTCGAGGTACGGAAGCCGTGAAGAGCGAATGATAGCATCTCATGCCAGTCTTTATAGGTCACCACCATCTTTTTCACAATCTTATTTATGTTCTTATTAACAGCTTCCATTACGTCATTCATCTTAGGTCTGTATGAAAAAGAGTTGTGATGCTTGATCTTGAACTACGTACAAAGTTCAATGATCATAGAATTGTTGAGGTTAGTTCCATTGTCGGTGATGATCCTTTCAGAGACTCTGTACTGACAGATAAGGTTATGCTTGATAAATCAGGCTACAACATTCTTAGTAACTGAGGCAAATGAAGCAGCTTCGACCCATTTGCTGAAGTAGTCAATGGCGATGAGGATGAAACGATGTCCGTTGGAGGCAGTGGGCTTGATTTCTCCGATCATCTCAATGCCCCACATTGCAAATGGCCACAGAGAAGTCATGACGTTTAAAGGTATTGGAGGTACATGAACCTTATCGGCATAGATATGTCACTTATGGCAAGTCCTCGAATGGTGGTGACAATCAGTTTCCATAGTTGTGATCGGTGGATCTGGAACTGACTGTTTAACGCTGGTTCGCGAAATGTCGCGGAAGCAAGAGTCGCCACCGTCTTTTATTTTCTCCAAATGGAAAGGACAAAAGCACAGAAAAATTCCTTTAAGAGATTGCTCTCGGTTCGGGAGGTAGGTTATAGAAAGGGAAGGTGTTAGCACCCTTTCTATCCATGGTTATCCATGGGCTCTTAGATACTTGCTCAATGTGTTCTCAAAAATGTTTGTTTGCTTTTCAATATGGGTTTAAAAAAGTTTCTTTGAAAAATTTCAGTTCGACTCGTACGTCAGAGTGTTTGAAAAATTTGCTTTGAAAGCTTTTGAAAAGTGTTGGTGTGAAAAGATTTCAGTTTGTTTTGAAGAGAGCAAGTATCCTTGAGAACCTACCTACCCTAAGGAATTCGTCTGTGTAAATGTCCTTAAAAGTAGTGCCATCCCACCATTGAGAGGTAGGTAGCACCACCGTTGGAGGTGTTCGGGTCAATTCGAGTTTGTAGGGACATGGTGATCACCAGAGCAATGGGAAGACACCTTAGAAGCTACCCTCATGCCAGGTTCCCGGATCATGAGGACTTACTAAGACATCCTCTACTCGACGATCACCTTTCGAAAGGTAAGGCAACAGTGAGGCGTACCCTAGGGGTGGTGTGTGCGATTTGTGTATCAGATTCAGATATTTTATCTTGTCATGTTGAAGTGATCTACGCTTGATTTTAATTATGGCCATTCATTCTTGCATGCTTTGTTAACAGTTAAAAGAATATTTGCGGGAAAGTAAATCTAAGGCTATTACAAATGGCGCGGGTCCACATCGCCAAAATTAAATCGGACCCGATTTGACGAAAAGTAAAGAAATCAAATAAAAGTGCGAAAAGTTAAGTTACAACGCTTTGGGAGAGGTACATAATTGATTAAGCGAAAGAAAATAAATACGCGAATTAAATAAGTTACGAACGAGGGCGTTGGACCCTTTTGCAAAAAATTAAAGTTAATGAATTTAATTAATTAGAATTAATGAGGAATAAAAAATTAAAAATTAAAAAGGAATGTTTTTTTTGGTGTTTTTGTGTTTTTTTGAGATTTAATGGAAAAGAATTAATTAAAAGTAAAATAAAAAGCTAAACCTAAGTCTAATTATTTTTAAGTTTTTTTAAGAAAATATTAAAGTTTTTAACCTAATTTAAACCTAATTTTATTGTACAATTTAATTATAAAATAAATAAAATAAGCAATATTATTGTAAAAAGGGAAAATTAAAAAGGAATAAAATTAACAATTAAACCTAAATTCTATATTTTTTATATTTTATTATGAAAAGAATTAAAATTGCAAAAAACCCTAATTATACTAAATTCAATTATACAATTTATTTATGAAAATAATTAAAATAAAAATATTTATTACATTTTGTCTTTTTCTGATTTTTTTGTATATTTTTATATTTTGTAAAGAAATAATTAATTAATTTAACAAATAAAGAAAATAAAATCATTATTGAAAATAAAATTAAAAAAATGTATAGAGAAGCAAACCAGAGGGGTTTTCTGTCCTAACATGGAGGTATTGATCCAATAATTTAGGCCCAATAAGCTGGAAATTCGCTGACTTTCCCAGGTTCCATATGGTGCGTTGACTAAGGCATAATGTGTTCTTTGAATCCCTGCCCTTGATTTGAAGCAGCTAGACGCGTGGCTCTTTGGATGTTGAGGCAACATGATGCGCTTTAAGGTTATGCCTGCATAGGAATTGCAATGGAAAAATAATAGTGAAATTATACAGACCTGGGGTTCGAACCCAGGTCTTGGACGTTGCAAGCTCAACACCTGTGCCACTACGCCATGTGAATCGCGTTTAATATATAATAGCTATTAATCAATATAAAAGAAAGTTGGTTAGTTATCTGAAAAACGCGCGCAATTCAAAAAGAGCCAATGGTTGTTGGCCACGAGGTCTTCTTCTTCGTTGTCTTTTTTATTTTCTGAAACATAAGAACAATAAGCAACGGTTTTAACCCGTTGCTATAGATGACCTATCAGAAAATAGCGAATAGGATTCTGTTAGTCATAAATTTATCGCGAGATTTGAACTTGCTTTGTCTAAGCTTGCTGAGTCCAACGATGGAACTGTGGTGGTCCAATTTTGCGTTATTAGGAAACCCCTAATTGGGAACCCAAGAAACCCTAGACTGCATCAATGGCCAAATCACGTATATAGCACAAAAACGAAATTAATTTGCATGGTTAGTTTCAGAAACTCATAACAAACATGAATCAATAGACGAAAATTGCAAATTATGCACAAATCATGATGAATGATTCTGAAAATTTCTTGACACAGTTGAGGTTCTCGTTACCAATTCCTTGCGTTTGGATGGATGATATTTATTGGAATGCGTTCAGGAATGCTTGAGGAAGCTATTGGAATAGGTTTTGTGTCTTGAATCAATCTCTAGCACTGATTTCAGTTTTGCTTTCTTTGACCAAAATTCCAAATTTGCAATGGTATTTTCAGTGCAGCTTTTTTGTCTAATGCAATTAGGTTTATGTTCCTGGTTATGTAGTGAATGAATTAGGTTAAAAAGATTGATCAAAATCCATTGCTTTTATTGTTTTCAATATTTGATTTCTTAAGAATCCTTTTCATATCTTTTCACATGGTTTTTGTATCAATTAGGTTTCAATCAAGCCAAATCTTTCCATAATTGGCTAAGCACGAAATATCAAGTCTAAAACATGTATAAAAAGATTCATTTGGTTCATTTAGATATTTTCCACATATTTAATTGATTTAATTGAATTAATATGAATAAAAATTCAAATAAATAAATAAAAAATGAGAAAATACTTCCCTTTGGGCCAAGTGGTCGTGCACATGCTTGGAATGATGAATCTTGGAAGAAAAATGGGCCCATTAGCAATTTTAGGTCATTTGGATCAAAGTTGACTTTTCAAAATATCCAAAAATTTCCCAACTTCCACAAGGCATAACTTGCTCAATTTTTAAGCTTTTCACATGTTCTTGGACATTTTGGAAAGGTCTTTGAGTCCTCTAACCAATGCCTTTGGTCCCATGTCATTTTGATTTACCAATCTCAAGTTATGGCCTTTGACTTAAAGTCCCTTTTTGTTGACTTTTGAAAATGACCTATAATGTTGAAATTGATAACTTTTTGTGAGAGCATTTATTGGACTTGGAATATGAAGATGAGTTGTAGGAAATGTCTTTCTCTTCAAAATGAGCTTTGGATGGAATTTTTCTGATAATCCATGTGAAAGTTATGCCCTGGTCAATTTCAGTTGACTTTTTCAACTGTCCAAATATAGTAACTTTTGCATCTTTGATGATTTTTGAGCCAAATTTTGAGAATCATGATCAAGCATTGATCAAATGATGTTTGTGGCTTCAAAATGATATGTTGACCAAAAATTTGAACTTTTGACTGCCAAATGACCATTTTGCCCCTACAGTTGACTGTAGTGCAATTTAGGGTTTTGACTGTGCAACTTTGAGCTGAATGTCTTGAAACTTGATATGAGGATACTTGACCTTCTTTGTAAGCATATGAGACTTTATTGGGCCTTTTAAAACTTCATTTCTTTGATCAGAACCCAAACCCTAGTTTTGACTGTATAGGAGACCTTTACACTGTGCAACCCTTGGGGAATTTTGTGACTTGGCTTGGAAATTTCTTGAAGAATATGGGAGGGAAAATTTTGGGGTGCAACAGTTGCCCCTGTTCAATCTTCTTAGACCTGAGGATGCAGATTGGCTGACGTGCCTTTCGTAATCCGAGGGTAGAAGATGATTGAACACTAGAGTGCCCAGAAATTTGAGCTCACATGTTGGCAGTGTGATGGGGGAATGGGCTTATAGATGCCATTTGGAGATTGCTGGATAGGATGATGGGCTTATAGATGCCATCTGGATGTTGATCGCGTAGGAGATTCCTTAGCGAGAACCTGCATACCTGCAAAAGAAAAATGAGTACCTGACACGTTGCAGGAGCTGATTTTAGATGCTTGGCATAGATATGTCCTGACTGGTTACAGGAGCTGAGTCTGGAGCTTCAAAAGATGATGAATGAACCAGGTATGGTTACTGCCTTAGCATGAATGATAAGAGAACCTTGGGCGACTTTAACCTCAACAACGCTCGTTGAGAAAAATCTTGGCGGGAATTACCATTTTTGCAATATCGGGAAGAGAACCATAGAAAATTATAATCTGAAAGGGAATCACCTCACTCGCCGTCGGAGAGGGGAATCATAGGAAAAGGAATTGTCACCTCACACTCATCGTCGGAGAGGGAAACATCTGAAAAGGACTTACCACCTCACACACCGTCGGAGAGGGAACCGTAGAAGACTATCACCTCACACTCATCGTCAGAGAGGGAAACATCTGAAAAAGGAATTACCACCTCACGCACTTGCCGGAGAGGGGACCATGGGAGACTATCACCTCACGCTCTTGCCGGAGAGGGAAACATCTGAAGAAGGAATTACCACCTCACGCACTTGTCGGAGAGGGGACCATAAGAAAAAGGAATTACCACCTCACGCACTTGTCGGAGAGGGGACCATAAGACTATCACCTCACACTCATCGTCGGAGAGGGAAACATCTTGCAAAAGGAATTACCACCTCACGCACTTGCCGGAGAGGGGACCATAGGAAAAGGAATTACCACCTCACGCACTTGTCGGAGAGGGGACCATAGGAGACTATTACCTCACACTCATCGTCGGAGAGGGAAACATCTGAAAAAGGAATTATTACCTCACTCACCGTCGGAGAGGGAACCATAGGAGATTATCACCTCACTCACCGTCGGAGAGGGAAACATCTGGAAAAGGAATTATTACCTCACTCACCGTCGGAGAGGGGACCATAAGAGATTATCACCTCACTCACCATCGGAGAGGGAAACATCTGGAAAAGGAATTATTACCTCACTCACTGTCGGAGAGGGAACCATAGGAGATTATCACCTCACTCACCGTTGGAGAGGGAAACATCTGAAAAGGACTTACCACCTCACTCACCGTCGGAGAGGGAACCATAGGAGACTATCACCTCACTCACCGTCGGAGAGGGAAACATCTTGAAAAGGAATGATCACCTCACTCACCGTCGGAGAGGGACCCATCTGGGATAACTTCTACTGAGTCTTCATCAGAAAAATCTGTTGGGAGTCGATTTAGCTGGACTAGAGAAGGCCTTGGACTGGATAAGAAATCTTTTGAGTCGATTAACTGAACCGGTCTAGGTCTTGCAATATGGTTGAGAATTTAACTGCCTCTTTCCTGAAAGGTAAATGTCAGTCGTATGCAATGCATGATATGGACCATGCAAATGATGTTCTCAACATAAATGATATTTGTATGATATGATGTGTCTATGCATGCTATAATGATGTATGTGATGTTTTATGAATGTATATTTTCGTCTAGGAAAGTAAATCCTTGACGGGTGCCGGGAAGTCACTCCTGGGCTGATGTTGAAGAATAAGCTTTTACTCCTGCTGGGGATGATAATTGCAAGAATACCGGTAGGAGAAGATGCCTCCGTTGAGGAATAAACTTAGCAAATGGAAGATTCTACGGGGAGAAAAAATACTCTAGCGACCATGCTGGGGAGTGATACTCTGTGGGGAGAGAGATGCTTTTGCTGAATTGTTGATAATAACTTGCTGAGGATATCTTTGCTGTATTGGAAGTGCTGATAGACTTCGCTGGGGAAAGAACTGTGTTGACGACGACCTTTCCGTGGCTTTTGGCTGAGGATAACCCAGTTATATCCCGTTAAGGAAATAACTCTTTAAATAAAGCCGGTCGACGCGTTCGCGCTTTGCAAGGGATAAGCTTCCAGAATCTACTGGGGATAAGCTTACTGCTTGGGGGAGATGGATTCCAACTTTCCTTGGGAAACTGGATTGGACTTTCTGGGGAAGTTTTGATATGCTGGGGAAGTGATTCCTTTGAATATTGAGATACCGCCGGGGAACAATCTTTAGGCCAAGACTGCCGGGGATGCTTGTTAAGAACATATATATGCTGCTGCTGGGGGAGTATTGAGATCTACTGGAGGATATTCAATTTCCTTGAGATTTGATAGCTCTGCTTGGAGAAGAATGCACTTTTGTTGGCTCACTCCCTGGGGAATTAGGATGTACTGGTCGCGTTCTTTAGCTGAACCTACCTTGGTACCTTGGAGGATAGAACAATTAGACTGCTCAGACAACTCTTTGTTGCCCCTGTTTCTAGTGTCACCTGCAATTAATTCCTTTGTTTCGTATGCAAATATTTATGAGTTAGCAAATTATTGTCAATGCATATATCACAAATTGAACCTTGGAAGTTCTTCGCAAAACAAAACAGAAAAAGAAAAACACTTGGCACGTTTAACTGAAAATATATTTGTATTGATTTTTGAATGGTCTGAATAGGCGTTTTGTGTACAAGAGGCTGGCGTCCTAGTAAGAGGTACGCCGCCGAACAAAAGAGTTTATATAAATTTTGTACAAAAGAAAATAAAACAGCTGTGTGAAATATGAATGATCCACTGGGTTTCAACTCTGCTATTGCCTTTATAACTCCGGGCGTCTCATCACTTGATGACCTTGGTTGAAGGTGAAGCTGACTGATCGATGCCGTCTGAGCTTGATGTAGATACCGGATTCTGGATGCAAAGTGATCAATGAGACATAGTATTACGCTTCATCCCTAATTTTTGCCTGGACCGCCCTTTCGGGTTTTCAGTCCACCGGGATACCCATTTTTGCCCAAGCCGCCTTTTCAGGTTTTCGACTTGCCGGGTGTACAGATTTTTCATTTTCATCCCTTCATTTTGCCCGAACCCTTTTGGTTCGACGGGAAGCCCTAATTTTTGCCTAGGCATGTCAGCCTAGCGGGTATTTTTTCATGCGTAGTATTTTTTAACTATGTCTGCATTGGCGGGGTGAGGAAGGTCGTCACCATCCATGTTGGTTAATATCATTGCTCCTCCTGAGAACACATGCTTAACCACAAATGGCCCTTCGTATGTAGGGGTCCATTTGCCCCTTGGATCATTCTGAGGAAGGATGATTCGCTTGATTACCAGATCCCCAACTTGATATTCCTGTGGTCTGACCTTTTTGTTAAATGCCCTGATCATCCATTTCTGATACGTCTGACCATGACAGATAGCAGCAAGTCTCTTTTCGTCAATGAGATTGAGTTGGTCAAGTCGTGTCTGGATCCAATCCTCTTCGTTCAGATTTGCATCCTTCATTATCCGGAGTGAGGGTATTTGCACTTCGATCGGCAAGACTGCCTCCATGCCATAAACCAGAGAGAAAGGAGTTGCCCCGGTTGACGTCCTAGCTGAGGTACGGTACCCATGCAGAGCGAACGGTAACATCTCGTGCCAATCTTTGTAGGTCACTGTCATTTTCTGCACGATTTTCTTGATGTTCTTATTTGCTGCTTCTACAGCCCCATTCATCTTCGGTCTGTAAGGAGAAGAATTGTGGTGCTGTATCTTGAACTGTTCGCAAAGCTCAGCGATCATCTTGTTGTTTAGATTGGTACCGTTGTCTGTAATAATTCGCTCAGGGACGCCGTACCGACATATCAGGTTGTGCCGAATGAACCGTGCCACAACAGTCTTGGTTACCGTAGCATAGGATGTTGCCTCAACCCACTTCGTAAAATAATCAATCGCCACTAGGATGAAGCGATGTCCATTAGATGCCGTAGGTTTGATCTCTCCGATCATGTCTATACCCCACATTGCAAATGGCCAAGGCGCAGTCAGAACATTCAGGGGAACCGGAGGAACATGCACCTTGTCTGCATAAATCTGACACTTGTGGCATGTCCTGGAATGTTGGTAACAGTCAGCTTCCATTGTGGACCAGTAGTATCCTGCCCGTAGGATTTTCTTAGCCATAGTATGTCCACTGGAATGTGTACCAAAGGTCCCTTCATGTAGCTCTTCCATGATCCTTTCTGCTTCAGTCTTATCCACACAACGCAGTAAGGTTGAATCATGGTTTCGCTTATACAAGATGCCGTTGCTAAGGAAGAACTTGGCTGCGAACCTCCTCAGGAATTTCTTATCATTGACAGAGGCACCTTCAGGGTATTCCTGAGCTTCCAGATATCTCTTCACTTCGTGGTACCAAGGCTTCTCAGTCACCAATTCAGTTTCGAGATCACAACAGTATGCCGGTTCGTCCAGTTTCCAGATGATGATCCGGGGAGCCTCATTATCCCATTTTACCTTGAACATTGAAGACATTGTAGCTAACGCGTCCGCTAACTAATTCTCTTCTCTTGGAAAGTGATCAAAGGTTATCTCTGTGAAGTGGGGAATCAGGGTCAACACACATTCTCTGTAAGGAATCAAGTTTGGATGTTTCGTATCCCACTCTCCGTTGATCTGATTGATCACCAGAGCGGAATCTCCGAAGACACTTAGAAATTTGATCCTTAGGTCGATCACAGCTTGAAGACCCATGATACACGCCTCATACTCCGCCATGTTGTTGGTACAGTTGAAACACAGCCGGGCAGTGAGTGGAGTATGAGTACCTTGAGGGGATATGATGATGGCGCCGATACCATTTCCCAAAGCATTGGAGGCTCCGTCAAAGTGCATAGACCATCGGGACCCTGGCTCAGGTCCTTCATCCGGTCCAGGTACTTCACAATCAGTTACTATCATGATGCTTTCATCCGGAAATTCGAAGTTCATTGATTGGTAGTCATCTACAGCTTGATGAGCTAAGTGGTCTGCCAATACACTCCCCTTGATGGCTTTCTGGGTCGTGTACTGAATGTCGTATTCCGTCAAGATCATTTGCCATCTTGCAATTCTCCCAGACAGAGCAGGCTTTTCGAATATGTACTTTATAGGATCCATTTTTTAGATCAGCAAGGTAGTGTGAGTCAGCATATACTGTCTCAGCCGGCAAGCAGCCCATACCAAAGCGCAGCAAGTTTTCTCAAGCAGTGAGTATCGGGTCTCACAGTCGGTAAACTTTTTGCTAAGGTAATAAATGGCATGCTCTTTTCGGCCAGACTCGTCATGTTGCCCCAGCACACACCCCATTGAGTTGTCAAGCACTGTCAGGTATAGTATCAGAGGTCTCCCTTCAACCGGTGGCATAAGGATAGGTGGTTCTTGGAGATACTCTTTGATTCTGTCGAAGGCAGCCTGACATTCATCGTTCCAACGTACTACCTGATCTTTCTTCAGCAGCTTGAAGATTGGCTCACAGGTAGCGGTCAGATGTGAGATGAATCGAGCGATGTAATTCAGGCGCCCTAAAAAGCCTCTGACCTCCTTCTCTGTCTTAGGAACTGGCATCTCTTGAATAGCTTTGACCTTAGCAGGGTCCACTTGAATACCTTTATCACTGACCACGAAGCCTAGCAACTTCCCAGATCTTACCCCGAAGGTGCACTTGTTCGGGTTCAATCTCAGCTTGTATAGTTTCAACCGGTCAAACAACTTCTGCAGATGATCCAGGTGCTCTTCCTCAGTCTGGGACCTAGCGATCATGTCGTCCACATACACCTCTATCTCGTGATGGATCATGTCATGAAATAAGGCGACCATGGCACGTTGGTAGGTTGCCCCAGCGTTCTTTAATCCAAAAGGCATGACCTTGTAACAGAAGGTGCCCCACTGAGTAACAAATGTAGTCTTTTCCATGTCTTCAGGTGCCATCTTGATCTGATTGTAACCCGAAAAGCCATCCATGAAAGAGAACACTTTGTGCTGAGCCGTATTATCAACAAGGACATCAATGTGAGGTAAGGGGAAGTCATCCTTGGGGCTGGCCCTATTCAGATCCCTGTAATTGACACACATTCTGACCTTACCGTCCTTCTTTGGTACCGGCACCACATTAGCAACCCACTGCGGGTAAGAAGTTACTACAAGGAACCCGGCATCAAACTGTTTCATGACCTCGGCCTTAATCTTCTCTGACATCTCTGGACGCATCCGACGGACCTTTTGCTTAACTGGAGGGCAGTCTTCCTTAGTCGGCAAATGATGGACCACAATGTCGGTATCCAACCCTGGCATGTCTTCGTAGGACCAGGCAAAGATCTCCATATAATCATGCAGCATCTTGGTTAACCGTTGCTTCACGCTGAGCTCTAGGTTGGCACCAATCTTTACCTCTTTTATGTCTGCCTCAGTACCCAAGTTTATGGTTTCCACTGGCTCTTCATGGGGTTGAATTGCCCTCTCTTCCTGAAGCAACAGTCTAGCAAGCTCGCCAGGCACTTCGCAATCATCTTCACCTTCGTCTTCGGCTAAGTTGATCGGATTTTCGAAGTCATAACTGGCGGTAACAGAGTTGTTATCAGTGAGATCCAGAGTGGATTGGAACCTGTATGAGTGAGTGTGTGTGTAAATACAGCTGTTTTGAAAATTATGTAAAGGAAAAGAAAGACAGAAAAGGAACACAATATTTGCAATGCGAAAAACGTCCAAGATTTTCATTCATGATGTATAAAATGACAGTTTGTATGCCCTCACAAATAGAACCACGGTGCCTCGGGTAAGACACCGGACCATAGAGTTTATCATTGTTTATTACAAAATATAACGAAACAAAGAAATTTATTACTGCGTCACAAAGGTAACAGGGGTATGATCCTTAGCAATCCAGTTGTTCAATCCGCCTTCGGTCGTCGGATAAATCCAGCTGTTGAATTCTGCTTCGTCCACTTCATGATCCTCCCCAACAGCATTCACTCCTGAGCTTTTAATAAATACCGGAGGCCTTCCGATCTTCGCTTTCCTCATAGCTCTCTGACCTTCTGTGGTAAAACCCAGCCCAAGTTTATCAGTCTTCTGGGTGAAGTCTGGAAGTCTGCCCCAGTCGGCACATTCACCCTTCTGCACCACAGCTCTGGCATCCTTCAGGGAAGCCATCTTCAAAGGACCACTTGCTTCTGTTGTTTCTGCTGCAATTGGAAACACCTCCTCGAAATGCTGAAAGGGGGTCTCAATGAACTCCCCATCCATCTCAATGTATCTGAAAGAGTTTAGGTGACTCACCATATATTCTTCCTCTCCTTGCACCGTGACAATCTTCCCTCTGACGGGGTACTTCAGCTTTTGATGCAAGGTAGAGGTCACTGCCCCAGCCTTATGTATCCAGGGTCGACCCAGTAGACAAGAGTAAGATGGACGGATGTCCATCACATAAAAAGTGGAGTCGAACACCTGAGATCCCACCCGAATCGGAATGTCAACTTCTCCATGGACCATCCTCTTTGAACCGTCAAAGGCCCTGACGATGATGTTGCTGGGTTTCAATTCCAGGCCTTCACAATCTAGACGATCCAGAGCCTTCTTGGGTAACACATTCAAAGATGACCCAGTATCAACCAACACATGTGCCAAGGTGGTGCCCCTGCATTCAATTGAGACATGCAGAGCATCATTATGGTCTCTCCCCTTTGCAGTCAAGTCAGCATCTGAGAAACCCAAACCGTTGTCTGCCGTCAGACTTGCCACGCAATCAGTGAACTGGACTGCAGAGGTTTCATGTGGCACATGGGCCGTCTTGAGGAATGAGATTAGGGCCTTTGCATGGGCCTCGGAGCACAGCAATAAAGAGAGCATGGAGATCTTGGAGGGCGTATGCCCCAACTGTTCCACAACATTAAAATCGCTCTTCTTTATAATCTTCAGAATCTCCTCCATCTCTTGTGGGGAGGCCTCAGCAGCTATGGGTATGGGTGCCTCTATCTGGGCAGGCTCAACTTCAATTCCCTTGCCCCGAGCATTGGATGACTCGGCAGCAGGAGAAACAATCGGATCAGCAGCAGGAACAACAACTTGATCAGCAACAGGAATAGGTGTACTTGTAGGAATTATCAGGAGCGGTCTTCGGGCAGCAGGCGGTGCAATGTCAGGCGAGAAGAGCCTGCCACTGCGGGTAACTTTGGCTGGGCCAGTGATGTCACAGATGCTGGCGCCAGCGTTGAGCTCTTGTTTAATCCCGTTTATATATACATCTGCCCCATATTGCCAAGGGACAGCTTTATCAGATACATAGGGCAGGGGCCCTGGAACAGTGATAATAACGGGCGCAACGGTCATGATTTGAGTGGGCTTCTTCGGGAGAGCCGGGATTGGGTTATTGAAAATAGTCACTACAGAAACTTCTTCCATGGGAACCAACCGAACAGCAGACTTCTTGAATAGAATCTCCTTGCTATCCATTAAGCTTTGGATGCCTAACTTTAGCAAGGGACAACCAGACGGGGACACAGCACAGAATAGGCAACCCTCACTACAACCCGGAAATAAACCGGCCTGCAGTAGGTTCTTCTTGACGATCTTTAGAGGAGTGGCTAGATCGTCCACAGAAACAGCATAAACGTCTTCATCAACAGCATTTACCCCGTGCTGAGGCATAGGGGCAGTAACTACATTCGGCTTTGCAGGCGCTTCGAATTGTATCTCCTTTGCATCGATAAGGTCTTGCACCTTATTCTTTAACGCCCAACAGTCATCAGTAGAGTGCCCCGGACTTTCTGAATGGTAAGCACAACGAGCATTCGGGTTGTACTTGGGAGATGTAGTATTGGGGAACTTCAGAGCTTCCCTGACAGTCACTAAGTTAGTGGATAGCAACTGTGGCAGGATCTGTGATAGGGTCATGTTTAACCGGGTAAACTCTCGCCGGGGTCTTTCAGCCCTTTGAGAATTGTTTGGCCGAGGAGCGGCAGCAGGCTTAGCAATCATCACCGCACTGACAGATTGGCGGTGCTCAGGTCTCTCTGATTTCCTAGAACCATACACGGCACTAGACTCCTTTTTGAATGGTTTCTTTTCCGAACTAGATGATGCACCCTTCGCAATCTTCCCAGACTTCAACCCAGCTTCAATCCTCTCTCCAGTCAAGATCAAATCAGTGAAACCAGCAGAAGAGTTCCCAATGAGATGGTTGAAAAATGGCCCAGATAGGGTCCCCGAGAACATGTCTACCAGCTCCCGATCAGTCAATGGTGGCTGCACCCTGCCAGCTAGGTCTCTCCACTTCTGAGCGTACTCCTTAAAACCTTCACTTGCACCTAACGCCATACCCTGGAGTTGGGTACGTGTGGGGGCAAGGTCGGCATTATACTGGTACTGCTTGTAGAAAGCAGTAGCCAACTCCTCCCAGTTACGAACTTTGGTCCCATCCAGCTGATAGAACCATTCGAGATGAGTCCCTGAAAGACTCTCCTGGAAGAAGTGGATCCATAAATTCTTATCCGCAGAGTACGGCTGAATTTTCCGAACATAGGACCTCAAATGCAGCTTGGGACAAGACGCCCCGTCATATTTGGAGAAGGATGGTGCTTTGAACTTATGCAGGATAATCACACCAGTTGACAAACCCAGATCTCCGAAATCCAGCCTGGGTGTCTGTTGAACCTCCATAGCCTTCAACCTATCCTCCAGTTGCTTATATCTGTCATCTGCCGGAGGGTACTGCTCTTCATCAAAATCTGTCTCGTTGTCGGAGACGACCGGACTAGGAACCTTTACTTCTGCCTGAGAAGGACTCTTGCCAACAGAAGAACCAGCCTCTTCATGCTGCAGAGTGTTACCAAACCTTCGGCCCGAGTTGAATAGAACAGTTCTTCTTTTCTTCTTCTTCTCCTTCTTCAGGAGCATAGTCTTCAGTTCTTCTTGGCCTTTAGCCTGACCCTTGATTAATTCTTGAAACTGCGCATTCTGCGCCTGAAGAGCCTTGATTGATGTCTCAGTTGATGCAGATTCGGGATTCATGATGCTGAAATAAACAGCGAAGAACTGTAAGCAACCTGAAAAGGGGAAAAACCTGTTATGCACATGATGTATGAAATGCGTATGCAATGCATTCAAGGGTTCGAAAGTTCAAATTTGTTGTAGACAAAAAGGAACACACGTTATCATTAATGAAATCATTGTTTAATACATCAAGCCTCATGGGCAAAGTACAAAAATCAAATCAATCCCAAAATACACTGCGCATCCTCTTCGGAGCTATGTAGGTGTTGAGATTCCTCTCCTCGTGCAACAGGCGAGTGAGCTCCAAGACCTTCTTTTCGCTGGCATGCAGACTAGTCTCAAGAGAACTCCTTTCCTCCTTGAGCTGGATCCAGCTCTTCTGAATCTCTTCCCAGGATGTGGGCGTATCAGGGTGCTGAATAGTGCAGGACACTTCCCCTTCCAAGACTGGTTCTTTGATTACCGGGATCATGTGAGGATAAGGCATCACTAACTTCTGAGAGCGGGCTCGTACCCACTTGAGATAAGGTTCCAACGGGATGGAGTTCCTGTGCCCCAGTGTCTTGCTGTCTATCCTGCTGGGCATTCTCCAAGCTCTGATAAATCTCTGGCGAAGTCCTTGAGTATCGTTGTCGAAATCAAAAACTATGTCAGGAATCAACATGTCATGAGGACCATCCCTCCGAGCATAACCAAACTGTCTCCAAGCCAGGCATGGGCTATAAGTAATACCTCCTCTGATTCCAAGTAAAGGAACATTAGGGTACTCCCCGCAACGATCAATGATAGTGACATCTTCTCTGGACCTAGGGCACCAATGTATATCTGCATGCGTAAGAGTCATCAACCGTTGTGACCATCGTAAACCCCGCTCATTCTTCAGGACTGATTGTGGAAGGTGCGAAATAAACCACCTTCCCAAGAGAGGAGTGCAACACATAAGGACACCTCTTTTTCTCATGGTTCGAGTGTAACATGAGTGAAGGATGTCCCCCAGCAATGTAGGTATAGGATTCCTGGACATAAAGATCTGAACAGCACTGATATCAATAAGCTGATCTGGGTTAGGGAACAACACCAAACCATAAACAAGGAGGGCCACAACCTCTTCAAAAGCTTGCAAGTCAAGGGAGTTCCAACATTCAAGAGCCTTTTCAAACAGAAACCTGGCTAAGAACCCTTTGATACCACTTCTAACTTCCCAATGTCCCTTGAGGTCAGATGACTGTAGGTGCAAGGCTTTAGCGATCTCTTCAAGCTTAGGTTCCTTTTCTGTACTGTTGAAGGGTAGCTGATCAAGGATAGGGATCTTCAGGAGCAGGGAGAACTCCTCCAATGTAGGTACCAACTGATAGTCCAAGAAGGTAAAACAGTGATGCAGAGGGTCAAAGAACTGGAACAAGACCTTTATCATATCTTCCTCAATGTTGGTGTTGACCAAGCTGATGAGGCTTCCATGTCTTTCACTGAATGAAGAGTTCTCGGGAATCCTGGATATAAGTTCCTTACGCTGAGGAGGGATCCTTACAAGACTGACTTGAATTGTCTTTCTACGAACAGTTTCCATGTCCTACAAAACAAGAACAAAGATGAAAATTCGAACCCCTGAAATGGTTAGTCAATGCATATGATGCTGGATGATGTCATGATGCTATGATTAAACACACCACAGGTATTTACAAAGACAAACATGTAAGGCACACAAGGCACACAAGACAAGCCCTTAAGGTTTAAGGCCAACATGGGGTCTGGGTAGTACCCTCTTGAAGTTGGTGGGTTCAACCTGTCCTAATCAAAGTAACCGGGTTCTAAGGTTCCCAATATCACGGGATTGCTTTCATTGTTCATCGTTTCGATTTAGCCACTGAACTGGCGACCGAAATATTCCAGGAAAGCAACCCTCAATTGAGCGTAGTATCGAGTATCAACCAACCTCGGACTGCACCAAAGTCAGTTATCTCACTACCCTAAAGAGGCCAAGATAGTTCAATTAAGGTTCCTAAGGTCTGTTGATGCTTCACGACACCACGCGGAGGCCCCGTACTCTCCTTGACTGAACTCAAGGGTTACCGGTACACACCAAAGTGCCACATCAACGTAGCAGACTGTTTCAACCATGTCGGTATACCCTGCACAGTTCCCTCATAGCCTTGTTGCTACTTTCTAAGAAAGGTATCCCCAGATCCGGGTTAGGATCTATAGAACTCCCAAGCAACCCACAATAATAAAGCAAGCAATGAAGACAATTGAAAACATAGTTATGACCTAGCCCTAAGGTACACCTCACTTTAAGTTTATCCCCAGCAGAGTCGCCAGTTCTGTGATCGGTGGATCTGGAACTGACTGTTTAACGCTGGTTCGCGAAATGTCGCGGAAGCAAGATTCGCCACCGTCTTTTATTTTCTCCAAATGGAAAGGACAAAAGCACAGAAAAATTCCTTTAAGAGATTGCTCTCGGTTCGGGAGGTAGGTTATAGAAAGGGAAGGTGTTAGCACCCTTTCTATCCATGGTTATCCATGGGCTCTTAGATACTTGCTCAATGTGTTCTCAAAAATGTTTGTTTGCTTTTCAATGTGGGTTTAAAAAAGTTTCTTTGAAAAATTTCAGTTCGACTCGTACGTCAGAGTGTTTGAAAAATTTGCTTTGAAAGCTTTTGAAAAGTGTTGGTGTGAAAAGATTTCAGTTTGTTTTGAAGAGAGCAAGTATCCTTGAGAACCTACCTACCCTAAGGAATTCGTCTGTGTAAATGTCCTTAAAAGTAGTGCCATCCCACCATTGAGAGGTAGGTAGCACCACCGTTGGAGGTGTTCGGGTCAATTCGAGTTTGTAGGGACATGGTGATCACCAGAGCAATGGGAAGACACCTTAGAAGCTACCCTCATGCCAGGTTCCCGGATCATGAGGACTTACTAAGACATCCTCTACTAGACGATCACCTTTCGAAAGGTAAGGCAACAGTGAGGCGTACCCTAGGGGTGGTGTGTGCGATTTGTGTATCAGATTCAGATATTTTATCTTGTCATGTTGAAGTGATCTACGCTTGATTTTAATTATGGCCATTCATTCTTGCATGCTTTGTTAACAGTTAAAAGAATATTTGCGGGAAAGTAAATCTAAGGCTATTACAAATGGCGCGGGTCCACATCGCCAAAATTAAACCGGACCCGATTTGACGAAAAGTAAAGAAATCAAATAAAAGTGCGAAAAGTTAAGTTACAACGCTTTGGGAGAGGTACATAATTGATTAAGCGAAAGAAAATAAATACGCGAATTAAATAAGTTACGAACGAGGGCGTTGGACCCTTTTGCAAAAAATTAAAGTTAATGAATTTAATTAATTAGAATTAATGAGGAATAAAAAATTAAAAATTAAAAAGGAATGTTTTTTTTGGTGTTTTTGTGTTTTTTTGAGATTTAATGGAAAAGAATTAATTAAAAGTAAAATAAAAAGCTAAACCTAAGTCTAATTATTTTTAAGTTTTTTTAAGAAAATATTAAAGTTTTTAACCTAATTTAAACCTAATTTTATTGTACAATTTAATTATAAAATAAATAAAATAAGCAATATTATTGTAAAAAGGGAAAATTAAAAAGGAATAAAATTAACAATTAAACCTAAATTCTATATTTTTTATATTTTATTATGAAAAGAATTAAAATTGCAAAAAACCCTAATTATACTAAATTCAATTATACAATTTATTTATGAAAATAATTAAAATAAAAATATTTATTACATTTTGTCTTTTTCTGATTTTTTTGTATATTTTTATATTTTGTAAAGAAATAATTAATTAATTTAACAAATAAAGAAAATAAAATCATTATTGAAAATAAAATAAAAAAAATGTATAGAGAAGCAAACCAGAGGGGTTTTCTGTCCCAACATGGAGGTATGGATCCAATAATTTAGGCCCAATAAGCTGGAAATTCGCTGACTTTCCCAGGTTCCATATGGTGCGTTGACTAAGGCATAATGTGTTCTTTGAATCCCTGCCCTTGATTTGAAGCAGCTAGACGCGTGGCTCTTTGGATGTTGAGGCAACATGATGCGCTTTAAGGTTATGCCTGCATAGGAATTGCAATGGAAAAATAATAGTGAAATTATACAGACCTGGGGTTCGAACCCAGGTCTTGGACGTTGCAAGCTCAACACCTGTGCCACTACGCCATGTGAATCGCATTTAATATATAATAGCTATTAATCAATATAAAAGAAAGTTGGTTAGTTATCTGAAAAACGCGCGCAATTCAAAAAGAGCCAATGGTTGTTGGCCACGAGGTCTTCTTCTTCGTTGTCTTTTTTATTTTCTGAAACATAAGAACAATAAGCAACGGTTTTAACCCGTTGCTATAGATGACCTATCAGAAAATAGCGAATAGGATTCTGTTAGTCATAAATTTATCGCGAGATATGAACTTGCTTTGTCTAAGCTTGCTGAGTCCAACGATGGAACTGTGGTGGTCCAATTTTGCGTTATTAGGAAACCCCTAATTGGGAACCCAAGAAACCCTAGACTGCATCAATGGCCAAATCACGTATATAGCACAAAAACGAAATTAATTTGCATGGTTAGTTTCAGAAACTCATAACAAACATGAATCAATAGACGAAAATTGCAAATTATGCACAAATCATGATGAATGATTCTGAAAATTTCTTGACACAGTTGAGGTTCTCGTTACCAATTCCTTGCGTTTGGATGGATGATATTGATTGGAATGCGTTCAGGAATGCTTGAGGAAGCTATTGGAATAGGTTTTGTGTCTTGAATCAATCTCTAGCACTGATTTCAGTTTTGCTTTCTTTGACCAAAATTCCAAATTTGCAATGGTATTTTCAGCGCAACTTTTTTGTCTAATGCAATTAGGTTTATGTTCCTGGTTATGTAGTGAATGAATTAGGTTAAAAAGATTGATCAAAATCCATTGCTTTTATTGTTTTCAATATTTGATTTCTTAAGAATCCTTTTCATATCTTTTCACATGGTTTTTGTATCAATTAGGTTTCAATCAAGCCAAATCTTTCCATAATTGGCTAAGCACGAAATATCAAGTCTAAAACATGTATAAAAAGATTCATTTGGTTCATTTAGATATTTTCCACATATTTAATTGATTTAATTGAATTAATATGAATAAAAATTCAAATAAATAAATAAAAAATGAGAAAATACTTCCCTTTGGGCCAAGTGGTCGTGCACATGCTTGGAATGATGAATCTTGGAAGAAAAATGGGCCCATTAGCAATTTTAGGTCATTTGGATCAAAGTTGACTTTTCAAAATATCCAAAACTTTCCCAACTTCCACAAGGCATAACTTGCTCAATTTTTAAGATTTTCACATGTTCTTGGACATTTTGGAAAGGTCTTTGAGTCCTCTAACCAATGCCTTTGGTCCCATGTCATTTTGATTTACCAATCTCAAGTTATGGCCTTTGACTTAAAGTCCCTTTTTGTTGACTTTTGAAAATGACCTATAATGTTGAAATTGATAACTTTTTGTGAGAGCATTTCTTGGACTTGGAATATGAATATGAGTTGTAGGAAATGTCTTTCTCTTCAAAATGAGCTTTGGATGGAATTTTTCTGATAATCCATGTGAAAGTTATGCCCTGGTCAATTTCAGTTGACTTTTTCAGCTGTCCAAATATAGTAACTTTTGCATCTTTGATGATTTTTGAGCCAAATTTTGAGAATCATGATCAAGCATTGATCAAATGATGTTTGTGGCTTCAAAATGATATGTTGTCCAAAAATTTGAACTTTTGACTGCCAAATGACCATTTTGCCCCTACAGTTGACTGTAGTGCAATTTAGGGTTTTGACTGTGCAACTTTGAGCTGAATGTCTTGAAACTTGATATGAGGATACTTGACCTTCTTTGTAAGCATATGAGACTTGATTGGGCCTTTGAAAACTTCATTTCTTTGATCAGAACCCAAACCCTAGTTTTGACTGTATAGGAGACCTTTACACTGTGCAACCCTTGGGGAATTTTGTGACTTGGCTTGGCAATTTCTTGAAGAATATGGGAGGGCAAATTTTGGGGTGCAACAATAGTCAACCAATAATAACCAGCCCTCAGAATCTTCTTGGCCATAGTGTGTCCACTAGAGTGAGTTTAGAAGATACCCTCATGCATGTCTTCCATGATCTTCTCTGCCTGCTTATTATCTACACAGCGGAGTAGAGTTGAATCATGGTTGCATTTGTACAAAACCCCATTGCTTAAGAAGAACTTGGTTGAGAACCTCCGTAGGAATTTCTTATTGTTGATTGAGGCTCCCTCAGGATACTCTTGTGCTTCAAGGTACCTTTTCACCTCATGGTACCAAGGCTTCTCCTCATCAGTGTCGATCTCATAACAGTGTGCCGGTTCGTCAAATATTTCGATGGAAATTCTGGGAGCTTCGTTCTCCCAATTGACCTTGAACATAGACGACATAGTTTCTAAAGCATCTGCCAACTAACTTTCTTCCCTAGGGATATGTTCAAAGGTGACCTCCTCAAAGTAGGGGATCAAGGTTAGCACAAGATCTTTGTAAGGGATCAAGTTTGGATGCTTGGTATCCCACTCTCCTTTAACTTGACTTACCACCATGGTTGAATCTCGGTATACACTCAATAATTTGATTCTTAGGTCAATGACAACCTTTAGACCTAAGATGCACGCTTCATACTCGGCCATGTTGTTTGTATAGTCAAAGCAAAGTCTGGCAGTGAAAGGTGTATGGAAACCTTCAGGAGAAATGATTACAACACGAATTCCATTACCTAATGCATTGGAAGCTCCATCAAAAACCATAGTCCATCAAGATCCTTGTTCAGGTCCTTCATACGGTCCAGGCTTTTCACAGTCGATTATCAGCATGATATTCTCGTCCGGGAATTCAAAGTTCATGGATTGGTATACCTCAACAACTTGATGGGCCAAATAATTTTCCAGTATACTTCCCTTCATTTCTCTTTGTGTAGTGTACTGGATATCGTATTCAGTCAATATCATTTGCCATCTAGATATTCGTCCGGAATGAGCTGGCTTCTCAAAGATATACTTGATGGGATCCATCTTAGAAATCAATAGAGTGGTGTGAGTTAACATATACTGTCTTAGCCGGTGAGAAGCCCATGCCAAAGCGTAACAAGTTTTCTCGAGCAGTTAATATCTGGTTTCACAGTCGGTAAACGTTTTGCTAAGGTAGTATATTGCATGCTCTTTTCGACCAGACTCATCATGTTGGCCCAACACACATCCCATTGAATTCTCTAATACAATCAAGTACATAATCAGAGGTCTTCCTTCAACTTAAGGCATCAGGATTGGAGGTTCTTGTAAGTACTCCTTAATCTTGTCAAAATCTGCTTGGCAATCGTCGTTCCATCTGACTACTTGATCTTTCTTTAATAGTTTGAAGATTGACTCACAAGTAGCAGTTAAGTGAGATATGAATCGAGCAATGTAGTTGAGTCGACCTAAGAAACCCCTGACCTCCTTCTCAGTACATGGAGCTGGCATTTCTTGTATGGCTTTGAATTTTACAGGATCGACTTTGATACCTTTGCCACTGACGATAAACCCTAGGAGTTTTCCCGATCTTACTCCGAAGGTGCATTTATTGGGATTTAGCCTCAACTTGTATTTCTTAAACCTTTCAAATAACTTGTGTAAATGATCAAGGTGTTCTTCCTTAGTCTGTGACCTTGAAATCATATTATCCATATAGACTTCTATCTCATGATCGATCATGTCATGAAATAGAGCTACCATAGCTTGTTGATAGGTTGCCCATGCATTCTTCAAACCAAAAGGCATGACCTTGTAATAGAAGGTGCCCCACTGTGTGATAAAAGTGGTTTTCTCCATGTCTTTGGGAGCCATTTTGATCTGACTGTAACTGGAGAAACCATCCATGAAGGAGAACACTTTATATTGGGCAGTATTGTCGACCAAGACGTCAATATGTGGTAGCGGGAAATCATCTTTGGGGCTTGCCCTATCCAAATCCCTGTAGTCTACGCACATACGAACTTTTCCATATTTCTTAGGCATCGGGACCAAATTTGCAACCCACCGCGGATATGACATTACTTCTAGAAAACATGAATTGAATTGCTTCATTACCCCAACTTTTATTTTCTCGAACATATCTGGCCGTATACGACGAACCTTTTGCTTGACTGGAGGACAAACTTCCTTCATTGGTAGACGGTGAACTATGATATCAGTATCAAGCCCTGACATATCTTTGTATGACCAAGCGAACACTTAAACATAGTCGTGCAACATCTGGACCAATCTTCTCTTGACACCGTCTTCCAAGTTGGCGTCGATCTTGACTTCTCTCTTGTCTTCCTCAGTACCTAGGTTGATCACTTCAACTGGTTCTTCGTGCGGTTGAATGGCCTTTTCCTGTTGTATCAGAAGTTTGGTAAGTTCCCCAGGTATTTCACAATCTTCCTCGCCTTCGTCTTCGGCTTGATAGATTAGATTTTCAAAGTCGCAGATGGAAATAGCAGAGTCGTTGTCAATGAGATCCGGAATGGATGTGGATCTGCAAATGTATGTGTGTGCATGTAAGGTCACATGGCTATTTTTGAAAATGCAATAAAGTAAAGAAAGACGATGAGCACAAAATTTGAATGCAAAATAGTCCAATGTTTTTCATTAAAATGAGCATATAGCATATGAAAATGACAAACCCTTAACAAATGGACCACTGTGCCCTGGGCAAGGCACACGACTTAAAGTCATTGTTTCAATAGAGATTACAGACAGATTTCTTAAAATAATAATAACAGTAAATGGCATTTACTCCTGGCTAAAGGTGATTGGAATGAATTCCTTGGTTTTCTAGTTGTTGAGTCTCTTACCAGCAGTCGGGTAGATCCAATCATCAAAGTTGCAATCAGCATCAGAGTCTTCAAGAGCATTAATATCATGGTTACTAATGCGGAGAGGTGATTTCCCTGCACAAGCATGTCGAACCTCCTTTTAAGCCTTAGAAGTGAAGCCCAAACTTGCCTGACTTGAAAGGGATATCAGGAAGTTGTCCCTAAAAGGTGCATCCTTCGTCTTCAACAACAACACGAGCATATTTGAGAGAAGCCATCCTAAGTGTATCTTTAGCAGCTTTGGGAGTGTCAGGAGTGGATTTGGCAACAACGACCATGGGAGAGACCACTTCAAAGGCTTGACAAAGAGTTTCTATGAACTCGCCATCCATTTCAACATACTTGAATGAATTTAGATGACTGATCATAAACTCTTCTTCTTCGTATACAGTGATAATTTTCCCTTTGACCGGATATTTCAAATTTTGATGTAGTATGGAAGTCACCGCACCTGCCCCATGGATCCATGGGCGTCCAAGCAGGCACGAATAAGCAGGACGAATATCCATCATGTAGAATGTTGATTTGAAGACTTGATACCCAACTTTGATAGGGAGGTCGACTTCTCCAGGGACCATCCTCTTTGATCTGTCAAAAGCTTTCACCACGATGTCACTAGGCTTTAGTACCAAACATTCACAGTCCAACCTATCTAGAGCTCATTTTGGTAAAACATTGAGAGAAGATCTAGTAGCCACTAATACATGTGTCTGGGTGGTGCCCTTGCATTATATGGAAATATGGAGAGCTTTGTTGTGATTCTCCCCCATCGGGGGTCAAATCTGCATCAGAGAACCTTAAATCATTGTCGACAGTCAAGCTTGCTACACATTTTTAAAACTGGTCGGCTGTAGTTTCTTGTGGGACATGTGCATTTTAAGGAGTTTTATCAGGGCTTGAGCATGTGCCTCAGTACATATCAACAAAGACAACATGGAAATCTTCATGGGTGTTTTCCCTAACTGTTCCACTATCTTGTAATCACTTTTTCTGATGATTTTTAGAATCTCATCCATCTCTTGAGTAGATGGGTCCTCAATGGTAATATCTTTTGTGGGCGCCTCCGTCACGGCATGCTCAGTCATTTTTTCCTTTCCTCGAGTATCAGCAACAGGTTTAACAACAATAATACAAATGAGTGTAGTTATGGTTGTCGGAGGTGAAATCTCTGGAGAGAAGATCCTCCCTGTCCTAGTAACTTTACTTGACCCAGCAATGTTTGTAATGTCAGCAGTTTCATCTTCATCAATCCGGGAATCTTGTTTGATACTATGGTAATACACTTCCACCCCATAGTTCTAGGGAACAACCTTATCAGAAGAGTAGGGGACTGACCCCAATATGGTGATAATTAGTGGAGCTATTCATGGTTCAACGGGAATCCTAATAGGACCTTCGGAGGTGATCCTTATAGGTTTGTTTGATATAGTAATGATGGAAACGTCTTCAAGCTCTTGAGATACACTGGTCAGACTTTTCACGAATGGAATTTTCTCAAATAGAATCTCATGGCTATTCATCAGGTGTTGGACACCCTTCTTCAGCCATTCACAACCATTAGTTTGTACGGCACAGCAACAACAGTCTTCAAGGCAGCCAGGGAATACCCTAGCTTTCAACAAATTCTCTTTAACAGTCTTCAAAGGAGTGGTTAAATCATTGACAGAGGAAATAAAAGAAACATATTCAATAGCATTAACACCCTTACTATGATTTGGAGTGGGTGCAATTATCACGTTGGGAGTTGGTGGAGGGTCGAATTCAATTGTCTTGTTATCAATTAGGTTTTGGATTTTGCATTTTAACGCCCAACAATTGTCAGTGTCATGTCTGGGACTATTAAAGTGGTAAGCACATTTGGAATTCAGGTTATATTTTGGTGATGAAACATTAGGATTTGAAGGGAGATCCCGCAATTTTATTAAATTAGCTTTCAATCGGTGTTGCAGAGCTTGAGATAGTGACATGTTGATTTTGGTAAATTATCTTTTCAGGATATTAGGCCTTTGTTGATTAGCTTGTTGTTGTGGTATTTGAGTAGAAGTTGGATTAGATATTAGAACTGCATTTACTGACTGACGGTGGTCCTTCCTAGCATAGCTTTTTGACCCATACACGACATTAGTCTCTTTTTTACCAATAAATGTCTTTTTCACAGGATTTGAGGTGGAGGCCATGGGTATCTTCCCGCTTTCAACCCTCTCTTACCAGTTAAAATTAACTCGGTAAATCTGGATGATGAACTTCCAATTAGCAAGTTGAAGGATGGTCCAGTAAATGTCCCCATAAACATATCTACCAATTCTCTATCAGTTAAAGGTGGATGCACCCTGCCAGCTAAATATCTCCACTTTTGGGCATACTCTTTGAAGCCCTCATTTGAACCCATGGTCATGCCTTGCAATTGCACCCGAGTTGGCACAAGATCAATATTATATTGATATTGGCGGTAAAAGGCAGCGGCCAAATCCTCCGAAGTATGGATGTTTGTTCCTTCCAATTGGTAAAACCACTCCAACTGCGTCCCTGATAGACTCTCTTGGAAAAAGTGCACCCATAGTTTCCTATCGGCAGTGTGCGATTGGATCTTATGGACATAACATCTTAAATGAAGCTTCAGACATGAAACTCCATCATACTTGGAAAAGACTAGGATCTTGAATTTGTAGGGAATGACTACCCCAGGTACCAAACCTAAGTCCTCAAAGTCCAAGCCAGGCACAACTTGATTCTCCACAACTTTTAGTCTATCTTCTAGTTGCTTATATTTTTCGTCGGCCGGTGGGTATTTCTCATCAGAAAAATCCATGTCTTCAGAGATTTGATTGTTTCCACCCCCAGCACAGGTGCTCCTAGCATTTTCATCTTGATTTTCATCCTCTTCGGAGGAATCCTCTTCAACTTGGATTTGTCTGGAGGGCCCTTTAAACCTCTTCCCCATGTTGATTACAACTTTCTTCTTTGTCTTCTTCTTTGTAACAAGAAGAGCCATCATTTCTTGCTGCCCCTTTGCTAAGTTGAGCAGAGTCTCTTAGAATTGAGAGTGTTGAGTCTGTAAGTCCTTGACAGTTTTCTCGAGATCCATCTTATACTGAAATAAACAGTAAAAAGATGAGGAAACCTGTGTCGGAAAACCTGCTTATGATATGATGCATGTTATGCTAATGCAAAATTTTCAAGGATTTTAAGAAATTTAAATTTGCTAGACAAAAAAAATAACAAACATTTATTGCATTAATAAATTCAGGAATTAAAAATGCCTCTCGGGCTTATAATGGAAGAAATAAAAAGGCTTCAAAATGATACAAAATAAACTCCTAAAACAAAAAGGGACTCAAGCTTTCCATGGGCGCATCATCTTTGGTGCAATGTAGGCATTTAAACTTTTCTCTTTATGAAGTTTCCTCGTGAGCTCCAAAACCTTCTTCTCTCTTGTGTAGAATTGTGCTTCAAAGGTGTCTTGTTCCCCTTTGAGTTGAACCCACGATCTTTGCAATTCCTTGAAGTCGGTAGGCATGTCCGGATGAAGAAGAGTGTAAGGGGTGTTCCCCTCAGCAACGGGCTCCGTAATCACAGGTAGGATGGCTGGGTAAGGCATCATGAGACTTTGAGCATGAGTTCGTACCCACTATAGGTAAGGCTCAAGAGGGATAGAATTTTTATGCCCCAAAGTTTTTCTATCCACCTTGTTTACCATTCTCCAAGATCGTACGAAACTTTAACGATAACCTTAGACGCCGCCTTCGTAATCGAATACTAAGCCTTGGATGAGTGTATCATGGGGACCATCTCTTCGCGCATAACTAAACTATCGTAATGCAAGAGAATGTTATAGGTAATACCTCCCCTAATGCCCAAGAGTGGAACATTAGGGAACTCCCCGCAATGGTCAATAATGGGAATATCCTCCAAAGATCGGGAACACCAATCAATATCTGAGTGTGAGAGCGATATCATCCTTTGAGACCATGTCAAGCCTTATTCATTCTTCAACGTTGATTGAGGTAGGTGAGAAATAAACCACCTAGACAACAATGGAATACAACACAAAAGAGTCCCTCTCTTCTACATGGTGAGAGTGTGAAAACAATATAGGATGTCTCCAAGTAGAATATGCACGGGATTACAAGAGAGAAAAACCTTGACGACACTCACATCTATGAGTTGGTCTGGATTGGGGAATAGAACCAAACCATATATTAGAAGGGCCAAGAAATCTTCAAAATCTTGAAAATCCATATTGTGATACAGTGGGAAGAACTGACTGTTTTTTGGAATGCTGGTTTGCGTTTTGTGTTTGTATTCGCAAAATGTCGCGGTAAGCAAGAGTCGCCACTGACTTTTATTTTATCCAACAAGGAAAGGAAAAAAGCACAGAAAAATTCCTTTTTCGAGATTATTCTCGGGTTCGGGGGGTAGATTATAGAAAGGGAAGGTGTTAGCACCGTTTCTATCCGTTGTTATCCACGGGCTCTTAGGTACTTGCTCATATTGTTTTAAAAATATTGCTTTCTTTGTGCTTGTGGGTTTAAAAAAGTTTTTGTTTGAAACTTCGATTTAACTCTTGCTTCTGTCCTCAAGAGCGTATGAAGTGTTTTTGAAAACTTTGTTTGAAAAGGAGTGTAAGTCTGAAAAGTTTTTGTTTTTTGAAAGAGCAAGTATCTAAGAACCATCTACCTACTCGAAAAAGGAATTGTTCTATGCTAATTTCCTTTAGACAATGCTATCCTACTATTGATGAGTAGGTAGCACCGTCGTTGGAGTTTGAGGGTCAATTCAAATGCGGGACATACGGTCACTAAAGTAATGTTAGGACGTCTTAGCGGTAACCCTAATGTCTTAGATCATTTGTTTGAGGTAACAATATCCGAGGCAACCATTTCTAGGCGACTATGATCTTTTGGACAAGAGGACGACCTCTAAAGTGACCTATACTCAATGATCGCGTACGAAGGCAACCAAGTGGGGTGTACCCTAGGAGTGCGCATGTGCGAGTGTGTTGTTTTCAATTATTTTTATCTTTGTACATGTTAAGGGTGATCTAAGTTGATTTTAGGTTAAAACATTCAGTCTTGTCATGCAATCCTATTACCAAACATCTAACAGTTATAATTTGCGGAAATAAATTGCGGAATTTAAATTACAAGGCGTCGGGTATTTACATCGCCAAAGACAAACCCTTTAAAAATAAATAAAGCGATAAAAATAAATAAAAGTCCTATTTACTATTACAATCCGGGAGCAAGTACATTATTGGTAAAAGAAAGTAAATCGCGTGCGGGAAATTAGATCGAATGCGAATTTTAGGGTTTTGACCCTTTTGATTAAAGAAAATATCTTTTTTTGTTGTTTTTGAATTAAGAAAGAAATAAATCCTAAATTAATTACTAAATTAAATTAATAAATTAATTAATTGACAAATAAATTATTTTTGGAGTTTTTTATTATTTTAAGAAAGAAAATAAAATTAATTGAATTTGTAATTAAAACCTAGTTAAATCTAGTTAATTTTAATTATTGGCAAAATAGGTTAAAATTATTCTAGAATTAAAACCTAAATTAATTAATTAGTATTTATTAATAAAAAAAATAAAAGTTAAAATTTGATTGAATAAAAATATTTTTTGGTGATTTTATTTTAAAAGAAATTTTGATTGGTTAGAAATTAAATAAAAATAATAAAAACAATTAATAAAACAAAATAAATAAATAGAAGAGAGGAGGGGTTTGGGCCTCAATTTGGGAGTATGAGTAGCAATCTGAAGGCCCAAAAACGCTGGCCTTTGTGGACTTTGCAGATCTAGTGCGCATGCATTGACTAACACCTCAGTAGTCCTTCAACCCATAGGCATCATATCTGGCCATTGGCCATCTGTCTCTTGGATGTATGAAGGTGCATGGTGAGCTGCAGGCCAACACGCGCATTGGAACACCTGAAAGACAAAATTAATAAGAAATTGGGGTACCTGGGATTCGAACCCAGGTCCTGAAGGATGATACACGCTTGCCTTGCCACTACACCATATTGTTTTGTTTGTTAATATAATGAAAAGAGTATATTATATAATAAAACAAGTTAATGGCCAGAAAAAACAAAAAAAAACACACGCGCGGTATTTGAAAGAGCCAATGGGAAGGGGACACCTCATCGTCCCTGTCCTGAAACCTGTAAAAGATTACATGCGGATTTGAATCCGCAGCTAAAAACGCAAGCCTGTCCTAAAATCTTCTCTAGGCCATATAAATCCATTCCAGGAACATGGTTGGGTTCGTTATGGCCTCCTGATCAAAGTTATGCCCTTCTTGTGGATCAATTATCCCTGAAATAGAAAACCCCAAAAACGCTTCCAAGAACCCTAGCTATGGCGTTTTGCATTACAGGTTAGATAAACGAAATTAAATGATGCCAAAAGTTTATAAATAATGTGAGGATTACAAATATGCAGTTATTTCATTCAATGGATGCAAGAATGATGAGTTTCGTTTTCAAAAACAGAGCTGGGTTTCGTGACACTTACAATGTGTTTGGACGTCTGAAAAAGCTTGCTTTGGATTGGTTTAGCTTGAGTGAATGTCCGGGAAGCGATTGGGACAGGTCTTGGCCTTTGAAAATGCCTCCAACTATGATTTCGATCTCAAGCTTTTTTGTGAATTTTTCAAATCTGATTTTGCCTCTCTTTGCAGCTTCCAACCCTTGTTTCGTATCCCCTGGCTTGCTTATGTAACATGCTTTGCATTAGGGTAGAAATCATGGACTGAATCCCTCCAAATCAATGCACATGAATATGATTTGATTCCCATTCACAAACTTGCCAAATTTGACTTGATTCAATCTTTTTGCACATGATTTGCCTTGGTACGAGTTTGGAGATATGCTAGCTGTCCATTGAAGCCTACAATCAATAAAAAATCTTTGGTTATCAATTTTTTTTTTATTTTATATGATTTTATTTAATTTAAAATGAATAAATTCAATTAAAAATCAAATTAAATAATAAAAATAAGATATGGGCTCATGGCTGAAGCTAGGACACGTGGAAAATGATGCAAGATCAAATCAAGTGGAAAAGAATGGGCCCATTTGACAAAATTTGAAGTTTTGGGGATAGTTGACATTTGGCAATTTTGCAAAAATGCCCAACTTCAACAATGCATAACTTCTACAATTTTGAACTTTTGGAAGTGTTCTTTGACTTTTTAGAAAGCTTGATATGTCCTCTAACCAACCCTTTTTGTATAATCTCATTTTTATATTCCATGCTCAAGTTATAAGCTTTGGAAAAAAGGTGTTTTTGTTGACTTTCAAAAATGACCTATAATGTCCAAATTTGTAACTTCTTGTGAGTGCATTTTCTGATCTTGGGGTATGAAGATGGATTGTAGGAAATTTCATCCTATTAAAAATGAGATTTGGATGGGTCATTTCTCATAAAGTATGAGAAAGTTATGCTTGGTCAAAGTTGAGTTGACTTTTCCTACAAAACCCTAATTTAGCAACTTTTGAATCTTGATGAATTTTGAGCAATACTTGATGAATCATGATCAAACCTTGATCAAATGATGAAATATCCTTCAAAATGAGAATGTTGACAAAAATTCTTGAGGTTTGACTGTTTGTAGGTCACAATTGACTTTTGCCCTAGCATAGTCGATTTTTGGACCTTTGGGCAATTGACTGAGCAAACTTCCTCTGCAAGGCTTGAAATTTGTCATGGATGATCTTCAGAACATATTAGCAAATTGGTGAGAATTTGAGGTCATTTGGACTCCAGGATATTGATGCAACACAAAACCCTAATTTTGGGGTAGACTGCCTTAGGAGGTAGCTTGTCTGTCCAACTTTTGAGCAAACTTGAGCAATTTGGAGATTTTTATTGCAATGTTTTGATGAATATGAGAGGGAAATTTTTGGGGTACAACATCTGCCCCTGTTCAATCTTCTTAAACCTGAGGATGTAGATTGGCTTTCGTGCCTTTCGTGATTCGAAGGTGGAAGATGATTGAACACTAGAGTGCCCATAAATTTGCACTCGCATGAAGTGGTATCAGCCTGGTGATGTCGGGAATGGGCTTACAGATGCCATTAGGATATTGCTGGCGGGAGGATGGGCTTAAAGATGCCATCTGCATGAATGTCGATCGCATAAGAGATTCCTTAGCGAGAGCTCGCATACCTGTTATTGTGGAAGATTCCACTTGGGGAAGTCTGATCTTTGTTGACATTTAGGAACTTGCCTGTACTTCAACTGAGAGAGCATCTCTGCTGAATTTTAAGAACTTATCCGTAATTCAACTGGGGGAAATCTGTCGAGATTTAGAACCTTATATGTAATTCAAACGAGACTAATTCAGTTGAGATTTAAGAACCGGTCAGTACTTCGACTGAGGAGAACTGCCGAGATTTAGAACCTTATCTGTAATTCAACCGAGACTAATTTAGTTGAGATTTAAGAACCGGTCAGTACTTCGACTGAGGGAAACATCTTCATCGAGATCTAGGAACTGTCTGTACTTCAACAGAGGATAATTCTATTGAGATTTAAGAACTCGTCCACACTTCGACGAAGGAAAATTGTCGAGATTTAGAACCTTATCTATAATTGAACCGAGACTAATTCAGTTGAGATTTAAGAACCAGTCAGTACTTCGACTGAGGGAAACATCTTCATCAAGATCTAGGACTGTCTGTACTCCAACGGAGGATAATTCTGTTGAGATTTAAGAATTTGTCCACACTTCGACGGAGGAAAATTGTCGAGATTTAGAACCTTATCTGTAATTCAACCGAGACTAATTCAGTTGAGATTTAAGAACCGGTCAGTACTTCGACTGAGGGAAACATCTTCATCGAGATCTAGGACTGTCTGTACTTCAACGGAGGATAATTCTATTTAGATTTAACAACTTGTCGACACTTCGACGAAGGAATTTTTTCGAGATTTAGAACCTTATCTGTAATTCAACCGAGAATAATTCAGTTGAGATTTAAGAACCGGTCAGTACTTCGACTGAGGGAAACATCTTCATCGAGATCTAGGAACTGTCTGTAATTCAACCGAGGATAATTCTGTTGAGATTTAAGAACTTGTCCACACTTCGACGGAGGAAAATTGTCGAGATTTAGAACCTTATCTGTAATTCAACCGAAGATAATTCAGTTGAGATTTAAGAACCGGTCAGTTCTTTGACTTGGGTAAAAAACATCATGGCTAAGAACTTAACTGCATCTTTCCTGAAAGGTAAAGGTCAGTCGTATGCAATGCATGATATATATCAAGCAATAATGTTCTCAAAATAAATGAGATTGTGTTGTATGATGCGTATATGCATTCATCATGATGTATGGAAATGTAATGTTTTGGCTGGGCAAAGTAAATCCTGTATAGCTGCTGGAGAGAAGAATTAAATGTTTCGTTTCCGCTGGAGATAGTGGATGAAGATGATTGTGAGAATAAACCTACAGGAGAGAATAACTCCATTGGGGAATAAACTGATGAAGAGATTACTCTGTGGCGAAGAGATGTTCTGCTGAGGATTCCACTGATAAATTTCACGGGGGATGAATTATCGTTGCTGGCGATATTGAATCCTGTTGGGGATTGAATTCCTGTTTGTGAAAGGAAAGAACTCAGTTGGGGGATGATATTTCAATTGCGACTTCACTGGGGATAACCTGTTAGACTCTAATGGGGATAATCCTTTGAATTTGCTGGTGACAACCTTCCAAAGTCTACTGGGGATGATTCTCCAAATTCCATTGGGGAAGCTCTTACAGACTGCATTGGGAAAAATTTCAAACTCCACTGAGGATATTTTGTATTCTGCCGAGGAATATTCTTATACTCCGCTGGGGAATATTAAGGCCTTTCAGTGCTGATGGTAGATGAACTCTACTTGGGGAGAATATTACCGATTCATACACAGTTGCAAGTCTCCGTTGGGGAGAGCTATTATTACTGTCTTTTCCTTACTCTATGGGGAATGAATACATCTCAACCGTGTTCTTCAGCTGAATCTACCTTGTACCTGGTGGATAGAGCAAATGTATAGTTTGGACAATTATTATTTACCCTTGTTTCTGATATTACCAGTAATCGTCTTTTGTTTCGCATGTAAATATTTATGAGCAGCAATTAATGTCAAATGCATATATCAAAAATGAACATTGGACGTTCTTTGCAAAACGAAACAGAAAAAGGAAAAAACAGTTTGAAATTTCTCTGAAAATGAATTGTATTGATTTTTGAAGTTTGGCCTGTAAATAGGCGTTTTTGTACAAGAGGCTGACGTCCTAGTAAGAGAACGCCGCCGAATAATAGAATTTACACAATTTGTGAAAAACTAAACAAAACAACTATGTGAATAATCCCACTAGGTTCCAACTCTGTTATTTCCCTTATGTCCTCGAGCATCTCATCACTTTGCTACTTGGTTGAAGGTAGATCAGATTGATTAGTGACGTCCGAACTTGATAGTTGATACCGAAGTCTGTTTGCAAGGTGATCCAATGAGACATAGTGTTACGCTTTGATCCCTAATTTTTGCCTGGATCGCCTTTTCGGGTTTTCAGTCCACCGGGATACCCTTTTTTGCCCAAGCCGCCTTTTCAGGTTTTCGACTTGTCGGGTGTACAGATTTTTTTCATTTTCATCCCTTATTTTTGCCCAAACCCTTTTGGTTCGCCGGAAGCCCTTATTTTTGCCTAGGCCAGTTGACCTAGCGGGTCTTTGATTATGCGTAGTATCTTTTCACTATGTCTGCATTGACGGTGTGAGGAAGGTCGTCACCATCCATAGTGGTTAGAATCATAGCTCCTCCTGAGAAGATGTTCTTAACCACAAACGGCCCTTCGTAAGTAGGGGTCCATTTGCCCCTGGGATCACCTTGTGGCAGGATAACGCGCTTGATAACCAGGTCCCCAACTTGATACTCTTGTCGTCTGACTTTCTTGTTAAATGCCTTGATCATCCGTTTTTGGTACGTCTGACCATGACAAATAGCAGTAAGTCTCTTCTCGTCAATTAAGTTCAGCTGATCAAGCCGGGTCTGAATCTAGTCATCTTCTCTCAAACCTGCATCCTTCATAATCCGAAGAGACGGTATCTGAACTTCAATGGGCAAGATGGCCTCCATACCATATACCAAGGAATAGGGTGTTTCCCCTGTTGACGTCCGCGCCAAGGTACGGTACCCATGAAGAGAAAACGGTAGCATCTCATGCCAATCTTTGTATGTCACTGTCATCTTCTGCACAATCTTCTTAATGTTCTTATTAGCCGCTTCAACAGCCCCATTCATCTTCGGCCGGTAGGGAGAAGAGTTGTGATGCTGTATCTTGAACTGCTTGCAGAGCTCAGTGATCATCTTGTTGTTGAGATTAGTACCATTGTCCGTAATGATCCTCTCTGGTACACCATATCGACAAATCTGATTGTGTCGAATAAACTGTGCCACGATGTTCTTGGTTATGGTAGCAAAGGAAGTTTCTTCAACCCACTTTGTAAAGTAATCAATTGCTACCAGGATGAAACGATGCCCGTTGGATGCTGTAGGTCTGATCTCGCCGATCATGTCAACGCCCCACATTGCAAAAGGCCAAGGAGCTGTCAAAACATTCAAAGGTACTGGAGGTATGTGCACCTTATCAGCATAGACTTGGCACTTGTGACAGGTCTGGGAATGCTGATAACAGTCGGCTTCCATTGTGGACCAAAAATATCCTTCCCGTAGGATTTTCTTTGCCATGGTGTGTCCACTAGAATGAGTTCCTAAGGTACCTTCATGTAACTCTGCCATGATCCTTTCTGCTTCGTTCTTATCCACACAACGCAGTAAGGTCGAATCATGGTTACGCTTGTAAAGAATGCCATTACTGATGAAGAACTTCGCCGCGAACCTCCTCAGAAACTTCTTATCATTAACAGATGCACCCTCGGGGTATTCCTGAGCCTCAAGATACCTCTTCACCTCGTGAAACCAGGGTTTATCTGCTACCTCTTCAGTCTCAATGTCACAGCAATGTGTCGGTTCGTCCAATCTTTCAATAGTAATCCGGGGAGTTTCGTTGTCCCAATTGACTTTGAACATAGAAGACATCATAGCCAGCGCGTCCGCCAACTGATTCTCCTCTCTAGGGAAGTGTTCAAAGGTTATCTCCTCGAAGTGCGGAAGCAATGTCAATACATACTCCTTGTAAGGATTAAGGTTTGGGTGTTTCGTATCCCACTCGCCTTTGATCTGACTAATCACGAGAGAGGAATCTCCGAAAACACTTAGAAACTTAATCCTTAGGTCAATTGCTGCTCGAAGACCCATGATGCACGCTTCATACTCCACCATATTGTTGGTGTAGTTGAAACATAGTCGGGCGGTGAATGGAGTATGAGAGCCTTCAGGATATATGATCACGGCGCCAATGCCATTACCCAAAGCGTTCGAAGCTCCATCAAAGTACATAGACCATCGGGATCCCTCCTCAGGTCCTTCATCCGATCCAGGTGTCTCACAATCAGTTACCAACATGATACTCTCATCCGGGAATTAGAAGTTCATAGACTAGTAATCATCCACTGCCTGATGTGCCAAATGGTCTGCCAACACACTTCCCTTGATTGCCTTTTGGGTCGTGTACTGGATGTCATACTCAGTAAAAATCATCAGCCATCTTGTTATTCTTCCGGACAAGGCAGGCTTCTCGAAGATATACTTGATTGGATCCATCTTTGATATCAATAGAGTAGTGTGAGTCAGCATATACTGTCTCAGCCGACAAGCAGCCCATGCCAAAGCGCAGCAAGTTTTCTCGAGCAACGAGTATCGGGTCTCGCAGTCGGTAAACTTTTTTCTAAGGTAATAAATAACATGCTCTTTTCGGCCAGACTCGTCATGTTGACCCAGCACACACCCCATTGAATTATCGAGTACTGTCAAGTATGAGATCAAAGGTCTCCCTTCAACTGGAGGCATCAGAATAGGTGGCTCTTGGAGATACTCTTTAATCCTTTCGAAATCGTCCTGACATTCATCATTCCATCTTACCACTTGATCTTTCTTCAGTAGTTTGAAGATTGGCTCACAAGTAGCAGTCAGGTGTGAGATGAATCGGGCAATATAGTTCAATTGTCCCAAAAAGCCTCTGACTTCTTTTTCTGTTCGGGGAGCTGGCATTTCCTGTATAGCCTTCACCTTTGCAGGATCCACTTGAATACCTTTATCACTTACGACGAAAACCAACAGCTTACCAGATCTCACCCCGAAGGTGCACTTGTTCGGGTTTAGCCTCAGCTTGTACAACTTTAACCTGTCAAATAGCTTCTGAAGGTGGTCAAGATGTTCTTCCTCATTCTGGGATCTTGCAATCATTTCGTCGACGTATACCTCAATCTCATGATGGATCATGTCGTGGTACAAGGCGACCATGGCGCGCTGATACGTTGCCCCAACATTCTTCAATCCGAAAGGCATGACCTTGTAGCAAAAGGTACCTCATCATGCGTGTGTTAATTGGAATACCATGCGTATTGTGAGTAATGCAAGGTTACGAGACTGCAAAGTTTGTTGATTATATATTTTATCTGAATTAAAATTATTGGGATACAGTTCCAATTATTTTGATTTAAGAGTCTTAAATAATTAAATAAACAATGCAAGGAAAGATTGGAAGATATTTGACAAAGACTTTTTATATTATTTTCAAATGTTGTTACAAAATTTATCTGAATATTGTAAATTTACAACTTACAGTATTTACAATAATATTTGTTTACAATAAATGAAAAAAACGAATCTAAGCCTAATCTCCTGAGATCTTTGACTTCTACTGCTTCCTCTATCATCCAACTGGTACTTACCTGCAAAAGACAGAAGAAAAAGAAATCAGCGCAATTAACTGAAAAGAGTTTTCAAGCAGATAAAAAGAAATCATCATTAAAGTTTGTCGGCTGGAATCAGAATGCTATGTTCATCATATTTTATTTTCCTCTCTGCAAATCACAAGAAGATCACTCTTCTCGGTTCACAGAAAGAAAAATAAAAGATATAAATATAAGCATACATTTGGTTCAAATACATAAACAAGCCAACTAGAAGCAAAGTGTACTGCATGCTATACAAAACTGCATTAGTCAAGCAAGTCAGCAGGGAAAACATAACCAAGCATGTCAAACTGAGTTACAAGCCAACTAGGTGCAAAAAGCAACAAAGTACAATGCAGAAGCATAGCAACTAAAGCATACAAGCAACCAAGTACACAATGCAGAAAATAGACAAAATGTCAAAGTAAACAAGTACAGAAAGTACACAATGCAGAGAAAAACCAAGTTACAAGCCAAAGGGACTTGTCAAAGCCATCATCACTTTCCAGCACTAGACAAACTTTTCAGAATTAAATATAATAAGCAAAAATGCTTAGGAGAGAGGACCTTTGGGTGAAAAGAGTTTGCAGTTTTGGCAGGCTGTTTTCAAGACAGTAAAAGAAAGCAAAAAGATATAAAAAAGGGAGGACTGCATAACAGTCCAGGGGAGAGAAAAATATTGAGCAAGCCTGCAAAACCAAAACTTACAAGCCTGTAAACCACAAGCTCAACAAAGCCAAACCAAACAATTTTCAAACTCAGCCTGTATTTCAAACTGCTTCCAACACCAACAATCACAGGCCTGCATTACAAACTGCAAACCTGTAAGCTCAACATTTCCAAACTACAAATCTGCCTGTATAAAACACAAGCAAACCTGCTAGCCAAAACTGCAAACCATAAGCCTGTTAGCCAAACCTGCTTGCCATACAACCAAAGCCTGCCCAGTTTACTCAAGCTTGCAAACTTAAGCAAACTCAAGCAAACCTGCAAAAACCATAAAACTTACCAAAACTGCATCTCAAAACTACAAGCCTAAACACACAGGCCAGATTCAAACCGTTTCAAAATGCAAGTCAAACAAGCTTGCAAACCTGCCTAAACACAAACTCAGAAAAACAACTCACAGTAACAAACCTGCTCACAGGCCAAACAAAATAACATGCAAACTGTGAAACCACAGTCTGCCTACCAAAACAAAATTCAGATCTGCATAACAATAACAAAACTGCAGAAAACAATCAACAGTTGTCAAACCTGTGCCAAACTCAAAACAAACTTTTGCCAAACAGTTTCAAAAAGAACCACAAGCTGGTCAAAACTCAATTTTTTTGCAAACAGTCAGAAGCTAACCAACAATTTCATCATCATTATTCAAGCATTCAAAGAGAAGGAGAGGAGCTTTCAGAAGCAAAACACCAGTTTTCAGATCCATCATCATCAAATATCAGTAACAAAGAGAGAGGAAGAGGAAAAAGCAAACAACAACAAGTTTCAGATCTAATCTCATCATTAACAAGGAAGAGGTTCAGAGGTTTTCATAAATTCCAACAAAGTATCATCATCACCAATATTCAAAACAAAGAAGCAAGCAAGTTTTAGATTATTCATCATTAACGAAAGTAGAAGCAAGCAAGTTTTCAGATCTATCATCATCAAACAAATCACAAGAACAACAAAGAAAAATACAGAAATACCAGAAGCGACGTTCATCTCGTTTTCTTCCGCCTCCGACCACCAAGAGCACTGCCGATCCAACCCTCCCTCCATCTTTTTCAGAAACAAAACGTCAAGGTAAGTTCCTCACCCCTTACACTACATCATGCTCATAAAAACCATAGATTAGAAGATAAATCCAAAACATAATCAAGAGAATCAAACATGTAAAACTGTAAAAAAACCTTAAAGCGCGTTTGAAACAAAACTGTACCTTTCAAACCATTGCCTTGGACCGTCGTGGAGAGGAGAGGGCGAAGGTGGCGCTCTGGCAATCTGCAGACATGATGAATGATCAGCGTATCTCCTGAGAGAGATGAGAGAAACGAAGAAGAAAAGCAAGAGCGGCACCGCTGTGGCCAAAGTTTGCAAACCCTAAAGTGAAAAAACCCTAAAATTGTCACTATTCATTCTGGGCCTGTGCGCCCCAAATTGCTTAAGCCCAAATGCTGGCTAGCGTGTACTCCCCCCCATTTCATCTGTTTTGTTTTTTTATTTTATTTCTCCTTCCATTTTTGGGCCTAACACCAATAATTCTTAAGGCCCGTCATCTTTTTAACTTTGTTAAAACTAATTTTTTTTTACTTTCATAATTTGATCCTTGTGAATAATAAAACTAAAAGTTTATTAAAATTTTGTTTTAATTTTCTTAACTTAGTTTTCTTGTTTTAATGATTATTACCTTTAATAAAAATATAAAAATGATAGAAACATTAACTTAAATAATTTTTCTTTACTTTAAAACTCTTTGTTTACATAATTCATAAAAAAAAACACAAAAATAATAATAATCATACTTAAATCTTTATTAGGTTAAAATTTTATTTATTTGTAAATAAATACATGCATCTCATAATTCTTTTATAATTTGTTATAATTTTACATTGAATTGCGACAGTTTGATTTGGTTGTAACATATATTGAGACACTATTATTCTGATGAGACTCATCCCCATTTGTAAATAATTGTACCCCCATCCCCAGATACTTTATTGTAATAACTTAGACTTTAAATTCCTGCAATTTATTGTTGTCAATATACTGTATAGTAATTAGGGTTTGTATGCGAAGATTCAAAATTAATCGCTAGATGACCTAATCCAAGAATAAATGCATGAAAATCAATACACCATTCACACTTGCACCTCTAGGGTAACCTCGCTTGTTGCCTCGGAAACACAATCATGTCCCTCGAATATGAGACACTCTAGCAAATGCCCCTTCGATAAACAAAATATCGTAGTCCCTCGATGACCCTCGATGTTGCCTTCGATAAAACGATCTCGTCCCTTACAAAATTGCTAGAGCGTCTCACAAGTTGCTTTCAATGATTGTATATGATGACCCGCGCCTGTCCCTTTTAACATCCTAACACAAGGTTGTTCACCAAACACAATGGTGAAACAACACTATTAAAAGGGATAAAACATAAGAAAGATCTTTGAGTAAAATAGGGTAGACAACTCTTAGTTACTTGATCAAAAATCTTGAAAAACATCCTTGCCATTTTCAAACACACTTCACAACACAACTTCAAAACAATTTCAAAACAACTTTCAAAACATTGAAATATCTTTTCAAAAAAGACACACACCTTTGTATATATTCAAACAAGAATCATTACAAAGGTTGCCTAGACAAGGCCTCTTTTTCAAAGCATTTTCAAAAACCACACACAAAGCACCATTTTAAACAGTTGAAAAGCAAAGGCAAGTGATCTAAAACAAGTAACTAAGAGCCCATGGAAAACCATGGATGAAAAGGGTGCTAGCACCTTCCCTTTTCATAATCTACCCCCAGAACCCAAGAAAACATCTCAAAGGTCTTTCCTGTGCTTTTTGACCTTTCCTTTGGATAAAATATAAAGTCGGTGGCGACTCTTGCTAAACCGCACAAGTGCGAACACAAACGCAAAACCTCAAGTCAGTTCTCCCACCGTATCACAGAACTGGCGACTCTGCTGGGGAAAATTTCTAAACGTGGGGTTACCTTAGGGTTTTAGATCACCTTTACATGCTTACCTTGATTGCTTTGATTGCTTTACTTTTTGGGTTCCTTGTTTGGGTTTGTTTTAAATCCTACACCCGAATTTGGGGGCACCTTTTAGGTAAGTAGTAATAAACTGTGAGGGAACTGTGCGGGGTATACTGACATGGTTGAAGCAGTAGCTACGTTAGTGTGACATATTTGTGGGTACCGGTAGCCTTTGAGTCAATCAAAGAGAATACGGGGCCGCTGAGTGATGTCATGAAGCACTAACGAACTCTTAGAACCTTACTTGACCATCTTGGCCTTATTAGGGGTAGTGAGATGACCGACTTTGGTGCAGTCCGAAGTTGGTAGATACTCGATACTACACTAATTGAGGGTTGTTTTCTTGGAATATTTTGGTCGCCAGTTAAGTGGCTAAACCAAAACAATGAACACAGAAAATAATCCAGTGATATTGAGCTCCTTAGAACCCGATTACTATTTATAGGACAGGTTGAGCCAACTAACTTCAAGAGGGTACTTACCTACAAACCCCATGCAAGCCTAAACCTAAGGACTTGTCTGCTTTGTGTGAATGTGATTATATGTATATACACTTGCTTACTTTTGCATACCTGTACATAACATCATAACATCATAACATAGCATTTTCAATAACTATTTCAAGGATCTCGAGGGTCTTTGATGCAGGGTCAAGTTGAACCAGACGTCTACCAAAGGGCAAGAGGATTCATCTTCCTCTAAACAAACGCTGTCAAAAATCAAGTGCAACAACTTGAATCGAGGGTTATGACCCACTTGACATGGTGAGCTTGATTCTCGTGGAAAGACATCCACCGATACAAAGTTCTCCAGTCAAAGATGCTGATCAAAGTTCAAAATCTAACATTTTCTTGTGTTTACCCCGCGAGATTCTTGAAAAAACATGCATCCACATATCATGCATTGCATCATGACAGGTTTTCCCTTTCAGGTTTCCTTATTCTCCTACTGTTTATTTCAGTAGAGATGGCTCTAGAGAGGACTGCCGAAGATATCCAGGCTCAAAATGCTCAACTTCAAGAAATGTTCTTGAACTTATCCCAGGGGCAATAAGAAGTGAAAGCTCTCCTCACAAGGGGCATGGTCCTAGGGAATCCAGACGGCGTCAGGAATGATCAATTGGAAGAGCTACAGATTAAGCTGGCAACAATGTAGATCCAGATTATGGGACAACTGGTGGGCCAGATGGCTCTCATTCAAGATCTGGCTCAAAGACAAGAGGAGCTCAGGGTCCTCGTCAACAAACTGCTTCAAGATAACCAAGTGGGGCAAACAACTAGGGTTGAAGATCAAGTTATCATTAAACCTCCTTTAAGACAAGAATACAAGGGAAAGGATCCTCTTCGGAATCCCAATACCTCTGCTCCTGGCTATCACCCCGATGCATTTTGTGTATACCACTCCTATAGTCCTGGACATGACACCGATGACTATTGGGCTTTGAAAAACAAGATCCAAGACTTGATTGACAGAGGAGTGCTGGAGTTGATGCCGGATGGAGAGATGAAAATATTCCGCTGAGGGTTCTCCACCTGAAATGACTAGTTCGAACTAAGAGACTTTTGTTTCATTTGAATTTTCAAGTTGTAATTTCTTTTTTTATTCAAACAATTATCTGTTGATGTCAAACTCTGTTTCATTAATGCATTGTATATGTTTGTCTTGAATTCATCCATTCGTTTTCACTATTATTGAGCTATGCTTTCTACTTTCTTTATGACATTTAAATCTTGCAAAAATCTACAAGCCTTTAGAGGGAGGATGACGAAACAATGCCATAATCTCATACAGTATGCTTTTGAATAGACCTTGCTGACGATGTACAGGCATTTCTTTCAAACCCTAAACACAGGAGTTATAAGGAAGATAATCCCTAGTCAACCCCTTCGAGCCAAAGAAGTAGAAGTTTTCTATTTAAAACACAAATTGAAACCTTTAATCAAACCTGGGGCAGGGTAGTCCTTCAGTTAATTCAAAAGATGCGCATTGAAGTTGCAAACTCTCAGTTCGTAATACAACGAATGACATCAAAAACATTCCTTTAGAACCAAAAGACAGTGATGGTTCCTTATCTCATAGGCAGTCATTATCCCTCAAAAGATAAAAGCCCACTGAGCCAAAACCTATAAAGGAGGCTTAAGAAAGCTGGGGCATCCCGCTGACTATAATCTCGAAAACAGCAACAGTCAGGAAAAAATTAGGGATAACCAAATCAAAAGAAATAGGTCATTATCAATCCTCAACAACATGAAAAATGTTGGAAAAAAAATGATGGCTGCCTTCAAAAATCCAACTTGTGTGAACCATCACCAAAACGTTGTTCCAAACTCGAATAGAGTTCGACGCACAATTAACTGAGTTTAGGATTGAAGAACATCATGAAGAGCGGGTGGGTACAAATATACTTTGGGACTTTATCCTTTGTTTCTTAAACCGTGAACCAAGCCACGTTACAACACTTCAAAAGTCCTAATTGAAGCATGGGTTAGTCCGAAAGCATACTGTTACAAAAGGTATCCTTACTCCTGTAAGGCTCTGCTCTAAATCTTGAGATGAACTTGTCTTATAAAAGTTTTCTGCTAAAAAATGCATTTTTCAAAACTTCGAGACAAGCATAAACTTTGCATTATTTGAATATTGTTGTTTGCACATGGTTATTTGTTTGACAGCGAAGAAATTCACACAATGAATGTTCGGATGAACGAAAGCTCTCTCAGTGAACAAAATCACTTCAAGTGGGATGATACTCCCGTTGCAAAACCTCTTATCAACAAAAGGGGACTTGGTTTGGTATTGTCCAGCAAATCTGGGGCAATCCAGTCAAGATTTTAACAAATCTTTCAAAGTTCAGTAAACCTGGGGCAGTCCAATCAAGATTTCAAGAAATCTCTCAAATTGCAGATAAACCTGGGGCAAGTCTCCCTCACCATCACTTGGGGCATTAAAACGTCAATCTCATCAAAGGGTTATGTACGGTCCAAGTTTCCTGGCAGTGCCACAAGCATTCGATACTAGGGGCAGTGACAAATCTCTCTGAAATCTTTCTGAAAAGAAATTCAAGCATCCTCGAGAAGTCCATCACCTCTCTAGCAGACCAGCAGTCATGGGTTTACTTCCCCAACATTTTTCAAGGATTTATTCTCCGAAACAAATTACATTTTAATAACATTCATAACATACTCAGATTGATCGTCCAAGAATTCCTTCATCACCTGTTGGAAGTTACGGTCGTTAAAGATTCCTTCATCACCTGTCGAAAGTTACAGTTATCGAAGATTCCTTCATCGCCTGTTGGAGTTATAGTCATCAAAGTTTCCTCCATCATCCGGTTGAATCAAAGTTAATCCAAGACCCTCTCTGTTTTGGTCAGATCGAAACTAAGATCTCCCTGTTTTCTTATGACAGTGGAAGATATTCCGGGTTTTTGATATTTCACATAAATCTCTCAGTGATTTATTCTGATTCACTTCCATATTTTTCTATCAGGGATGAAGAATCCAACTCCTTTCTCCTTCACCGGTTTGGGATTTATTTTCCCCAGCGAAGGGTCTTCTGGAAGGGTATTACACCTCCGTACATCAGGCCGTCATACGATGCAATCTCATTTATTTTGAGAACATCATTGATGTCATGCCACTAACCTTTATCTTTCAGGAAATATGCGATCAAATTCTCACAAAATTCAAGTTATGAAGCCCGGGTACGACAGGATAGTAGCTTGATCTCTACAGCATATTGTGAAGCCCAGATTACGACCGAATAATAGTATCAGACTACCGCGAAGCCTGGATTACGACCAGATAGTGGTATCTCCTAAGAACAATCTATGAAGCCCGGATTCGACCGGATAATAGTTTAATCCCCAACAAGTTATTGTGAAGCCTGGATTACGACCAGATAGTGTGATACGATGGGAGAACTAACTTGGGTTTTGCGTTTGTTTTCGCACTTGTTCGGTTTAGCAAGAGTCGCCACCGACTTTTTATTTATCCTAAGGAAAGGTCAAAAAGCACACGAAAGACCTTTGAGATGTCTTCGTGGGTTCGGGGGGTAGATTATGAAAAGGGAAGGTGCTAGCACCCTTTTTATCCATGGTTATCCATGGGCTCTTAGTTACTTGTTTTAGATCACTTGCCTTTGCTTTTCAATTGTGTGAAATGGTGCTTTGTGTGTGTGGTTTTTGAAAATGTTTTGAAAAAGATGCCTTGTCTAGGCAACCATTGTAACAATTCTTTACTTGAATGTTTTACAAAGGTGTATGTCTTTTTGAAAAGATGTTTCAATGTTTTTGAAAGTTTGTTTTGAAATTGTGTGGAGATGTGTGTTTGAAAGTAGGCAAGTGTGTTTTGCAAGTTTGATCAAGTAACTAAGAGTTGTCTACCCTAATTTTACTCAAAGATCTTTCTCATGTTTTAACCCTTTTAACAGTGTTGTTTCACCATTGTATTTGGTGAACAACCTTGTGTTAGGATGTTAACGGGACGGGCGCGGGTCATCATATACAATCATTGAAGGCAAATTGTGAGACGCTCTAGCAATTTTGTAAGGGACGAGATCGTTTTATCGAAGGCAACATCGAGGGTCATCGAGGGACTAACAATCTTTGTTTATCGAAGGGACGTTTTCTAGAGTGTCTCATACTCGAGGGACATGATTGCATTTTTCCGAGGCGACAGGCGAGGTTACCCTAGAGGTGCAAGTGTGAATTGTGTATTGATTTTCATGCATTTATCTTGTATTAGGTTATCTAGCGGTTGATTTTGAATCTTCTCATACAAACCCTAATTACTATACAGTATATAGAAAGCGATAAATTGCGGGAATTTAAAGTCTAAGCTATTACAAATAAGTATCCGGGGATGGGGGTACAAATGTTTAAGAATGGGGATGAGTCTTATCGGGATAGTAGTGTCCAAATATTATTTACAACCCAATCGAATCATCGCATTCTCAATGTAAAAATATAGCAATGTATAAGAATAAAAGATAAACAAAAATATTGTGTCATGCATATAATTATTTACAAATGATGCAAGTTAAGTATTATTATTTATTTTTTTGTATTTTTGTTAATATTATATAAGCAAAAGGTTTAATAATAATAAAAAGAAAGGAAATATTTAACCTAAAAAATTCTATTTTTTGATGTATTTTTTACTAATGTTTTATATTCAAGGTTTAATTTAAACAAAAAAAGGTTTTAATAAAAGAAAAATTGTTTAAACTTAATAAACCTAAGATTTACATATTTTTGTAAAAGGTAATAAACATTAAGAAAAGTTTTGTACAAAAAATGATATATTGTTTTTCTTAACAAAATAAATTATATAAAAAGAAATGGAATAATGTGATAATAATAAAAAAAAGGAAGGGTATCAGTTTGTATATAAAAAAAGAGTGGGCTTTAGTGTGTTAATATGAGGGGCAGGCCCAAGCAACAAAAACAAACAGATTTAAGTAAAGGGGGGGGGGGGGTATGCGCCAGAATCTTGGGCTTAAGGGTTTGTTTTCAAGGGACAAGCCCATACGCTTGTGATAATTTTGTTTAGGGTTTGAAATGTTTGTTTCAGAATAGGGTTTGTGTTGGAACAAACGGCGCCGCTCTCTTCTTCTTCGCCTCTTCATCCTTCTTGATCAGAACCAATGATAAACTTTCATGCCTGGCCACTGGACGCCACCTCTAATTCCCTCTCTCCATGGTTGAGCAAGGCGGTGACAAGAAAAGGTAACGATTTCTGTCTTCATGCGCTTTTTAGGGTTTTCGGATTTTAGTCTTGCATGTTTATCCTTTATATGTTCTGATCTTCTGTGTTGTTTATGTTTGTGTGAGGTGTAAAAAAGGAAAGGGAAGGAGGAATTATACCTTGGTTCGGCTTTTTTTTGGAAAGGAGGAGGAGAGCTTGGACAAGAGGCGTCTTAGGCGGCCAAGGCGAGGGAGTATGATGACGGTGACAAGAGCTTCCTGGTATCTCGTATCTTTTAGCATTGTTTTGGTTTTATGATGATATGCTATAAATCTGAAAACCCTAGGATAGCCACTTCTGAATCTTCTTCCTCTCTTTTGCTTGATTTGTTTGATCCTGTGATGAGCTTGGCTCTGAGGATGCTTGCTTTTGATGAAGATGATATCTGAGATGCTTTTGGCTTTGCTTCTGAGTTGCTTTTCCTCTCTTGATGCTGTGTGGCCTTTTTTTTCCAATGATGATGTTAAATCTGAGATCTTTGTTGGCTATTGTTTCACTTCTGACTTCTTCTTTTCTCTTGATGTTGTTGACTTCCAATGATGATCATTTCTGAGAATGTGGTTATTGTTGTTCTTTGAGTTTTCTTATTTTTTGATTTGGGTGAGCTTTCAATGATGACGATGAGTTTTGACTCTGAGGGCTTTTGGCTTTGCTTGAAGCAGGTTTGGTTGTTACTGGTTTTTTGACAGGCTTTTTAATTTGAAGGCTTGCTTTTGATTGCTTGTTTGTATAGACAGGCTTCTAGTTTTATGCATGCTTGTGTTTATTTAGGCTTCAGGGCTTTGGCTTGAATGGTTGCTGGCTTGAAGACAGTTTGTTGTGTAGGTTTGAGCAGCTTGAAGCAGGCTTGAAGTTTGGTGCTTTATGCAGGCCTGTATGCTTGCTTATTGTGCAATTAGCTTGAGGTTTATGTGTTTGGTAACTTTGGCTTTTTCTTACAGGCTTGAGGCAGGTTTTTAGGCTATATGTTTGAGATGTGTTTGACAGGCTTGAGGCAGGTTAAGGCTGCGCTTGCTTCTTCAAGGCTTGTGTTTGACAGGCTTGAGGCAGGTTAAGGCTGTGCTTGCTTCTTCAAGGCTTATGTTCTGTTTACAGTTTTGTGTTTTGTTTACAGTTTTGTTATCTTGGTTCTTTATGTTTTGCCCCCTTTTACAGTGTTCTGATTTGTTGTATTTATCTCTAATCCTGCCTAAAAAACTGTAAGCCTCTACTTCTCTCTCTCTTTCTCTCTCCACAGAAAAAGAATTTTTTATTGCTTAAACTGTACTTTCTCTCTGAAAAAGTGTTGGCTGGAAAATGATGATAATGTGCTTTTACAAGCTTGCTTGCAATTTGGCTTTTCTCTGCATTTCTTCTTACTTCCAGATTTTCTGCCTTTTGTGTACTTTCTTCTGCATTGACAGTTTGATAGCTTCTTTGACAGTTTGACAGCTCGGTTGACATTTTGAACTTGTGCAACTTGTTTGTTCAGTTTGAACTTTGTAACTTGTTTGGCATATTCAGTTTGTACATGTGCAGCTTGTTTGAATTTTTTATGCAGCCTTGTATTTAATTAATTCCATGCTTGCAAACATTTAATTTCCCTCTTTGTGAACCAAGAAGAGACATCTTCTTGCGATTTGCAGAGAGGACGGACAAACTGATTAAGGCCAACACTTTTAATGATGAGTTTTTTTTTATTATCTGTCTGAGAATGCCTTTAATTTATTTGTACTGATTTCTTTCTTCTATCTTTGCAGGTAAATATCAGTTGGGCAAAGGAAGCAACAGTAGAAGACTGAAGACTTAGGATAGATTTATTTTCTCTTTCAATTGTTTGTAATAAACATTATTATAAATACTGTAAATAAATTTACTGTATTCAAATAACCCTTGTAACAACAATTAAAAGTGAATAAAAAATCTTTTGTCAGATAATTCTTTATTTCACTGTCTATTTAATTATTTAAGTTTCTTGAATTAAAATAACTGGAAGTACATCCCAATTATTCTAACTTAGATAAAATAAATAATTAATAAACACCGTAGTCTTGCAACTTTGCATTAATCAACAATACACCCGACATTCCAAATAACCAATGGCATTGCACAGTCAAACAAACAAACGTCCACACGCCTTTTCCTTTACTGATTAAACTAAAGCTTCAAACTTTCAATCAGAAACCTCAACTTCTATCCCAGAGGTTCAGATTTTGAGAAACAAACTGAAATCTTGAATAGGCGTCAAAGCAGTATGACAGCCAATTAAGACATTGTGGATTCAAATTCTTCTGAAAATGCGCGTGCAAACCCTAATTCTTGATTTATTGTCAAATAAGCGTCCGCCTGATCAAACCCTGAGCCAAACTCAACCAAACCATTAAAAACCCTAAAAATCTGCTTGGACTGATTCAAAAGTTAATGGAAACCCTAATTTTGTTTGACTGATAAGAAAAGTCTGTTTGACCGATTCTTGAGTAAATCTAAAAAATCAGGAAGAGCCCGAAGTTGTGATTTCTTTGTGAAAAAGAGGAGGGAAAATTTTGGGGTACAACAGTTTCCCCTGTTCAATCTTCTTGAACCTGAAGAGTTAGATTGGCAGGTTTGCCTTTCACGACTCGAGGGTAAAAGGAGATTGGACACTAGAGTGCCCGAAAAATTTGCACTCGTCAAAGCGTAGTTTGAGGGAATGGGCTTAAAGATGCCATTTGGAGATGGGCTTAAAGATGCCATCTGGAGATGTGACAGAATCTTGCCGGAGGATGGGCTTAGAGATGCCATCTGGAAATTGTTGGTAGGAGGATGGGCTTATAGATTCCATCTGAAGGTGATTGTATCTTGTTGGAGATGGGCTTGTAGATGCCATCCAAGAATGTTTGTTGAATTGTAATTTGGTGAGTTGACAGAAGGAACCTGTGTAGGGTTTCCTGATGATGAGTCTGTGTAAAACTGCGTCTGGATTTGAGAAGGAACCGGTGTAGGGTTGCCTGACGATGAGTCCGTGTAAAACTGCATCTGAAATTTGAGAAGGAACCGGTGTAGGGTTTCCTGATGATGAGTCCGTGTAAAACTGCATCTGAATTGAGAGAAGGAACCGGTGTAGGGTTTCCTGATGATGAGTCCGTGTAAAACTGCATCTGAAATTTGAGAAGGAACCGGTGTAGGGTTGCTTCATGATGAGTCCGTGTAAAACTTCATCTTGGAAAGAGAAGGAACCGGTGTAGGGTTGCTTCATGATGAGTCCGTGTAAAACTGCATCTGAAATTTTGAGAATGATAGCCTTTTATTCTTATCCTGAAAAGGACAAAATGTTAGCTAAACACAAAGTCATGTTGCATGATATGTATGATGCAATGGATTGCACTTCATCAATGTTTATGATATGAATGTAATGGATGTGCATGTAAGCTAAATAGTTGTCTTGCTGAGAAAGACGAATCCTGGATAATGCAATCTTTGACTGCTGTCGGGGAAAGTAAATCCTTGACTGATGTTGGGGATTGAAAATCCTTTGATCGTCGAAAATGAGAAGTCCTGGGACCGTTGTTGGGGAATCAGGAGCTTGGGTTGTATGCCAATCTACTGGGGATTCCTGTCTCGAGGAGGTCTTCACTGGGGAATATCTGAATATCCTGTGAGGAACTTAGAATGAGAATCTTCATTCTGCTTGGGGAATTAAGAATTCTGTGGGGAATAGCCATACTGTTGAAAAGTAGCTATCCTGCTGGAGAGTAAGCTCAGGACTCTGGGAAAAGCTTATTCCTGTCTGGAAGAAGTTTAGGAGTTTTAGGTTGTATGCCACTTTGAGAATGAGAATCTTCATTCTGTTGGGGATATCAAGAGGTTGGGTGTATGCCAATCTACTGGGGTTTCAAGGATGAGAGTCTTCATTCTGTTAACAGTCATAAATTGGGAGTATACCAATCTTCTGAGGTTTTAAGGATGAGAGTCTTCATTCTGGTAAGGGTCAGAAATTGGGAGTATACCAATCTTCTGAGGTTTCAAGGATGAGAATCTTCATTCTGTTAACGGTCAGAAATTGGGAGTATACCAATCTTCTGAGGTTTTAAGGATGAGAATCTTCATTCTGTTAAGGGTCAGAAATTGGGAGTATACCAATCTTCTGAGGTTTCAAGGATGAGAATCTTCATTCTGTTAACGGTCAGAAACTGGGAGTATACCAATCTTCTGAGGTTTTAAGGATGAGAATCTTCATTCTTGAGAGAAACAGATTTTTAGGAGCTTCAATTGTCCGTTATTCTGTCGGTGGTTGTAACTTCCAGCAGGTGATGAAGGAAATTTTGATGATGATCGTAACTTCCAGCAGGTGATGAAGGAATTTTTGATGATGACCGCAATTTCCAGTAGGTGATGAAGGAATTTTTTATTATGATCGTAACTTCCAGCAGGTGATGAAGGAAATTTTGAACGACCTTGAGATTGACATTTGAATGCCCCAAGTGATGAGGACGGAGACTTGCCCCAAGTTCACTGAACTTTGAAAGATTTATTAAAATCTTGACTGGACTGCCCCAGGTTAACTGAACTTTGAAAGATCTGTTGAAACCTTGACTGGACTGCCCCAGGTTAAATGGACAATACCAAATAAAATCCCCTTTTGTTGATAGGAGACTTTTTGCAAAGGGAGTGTCATCCCACTTGAAGTGATTTTTACTCACTGAGAGAGTTTTCGTTCCTCCGAACATTCACTGTATGAATTTCTTCGCTGTCAAACAAATAACCATGTGCAAACAACGATATTCAAATGATGCAGAGTTTATGCTTGTCTCGAAGTTTTGAAAAATGCGTTTTTTAGCAGAAAACTTTTTATAAGACAAATTCAACACAAGATTTATGGCAAACCCTTAAAAGAGTCAGGATACCTTTTGTAACAGTATGCTTTCGAACTAACCCATGCTTCAGTTAGGACTTTTGAAGCGTTGTAACGTGGCTTGGTTCATGGTTTAAGAAACAAAGGATAAAGGCTCAAAGTATATTTGTACCCACCCGTTCTTCGTGATGTCCTTCAATCCTAGACTCAGTTAATTGTGCGTCGCACTCTATTCGAATTTGGAACGACTTTTTTTGGTGATGGTTCACACAAGTTGAATTTGTTGGGAAGGCTGTCATCATCTCTTTTTTTGCAACATTTTTCATGTTGTTGAGGATTTGTAATGACCTCGTTTTTTTGATTTGTTATCCCTAACTTTTGCCCGACTGTTCCTGTTTTCAAGATTACTGTCAGCGGGATGCCCCACTTTCTTAAGCCTCCTTTATAGGTTTTGGCTTAGTGGGCTTTTCTCTTTTGAGAGGTAATGACTGCCTATGAGACAAAGAACCATCACCGTCTTTTGGTTCCAAAGGAATGTTTTTTGATGTCATTCGTTTGTATTACGAACTGAGAGTTGGCGACTTCAATGCGCATCCTTTTTTGAATTAACTGAGAGACTACCCTGCCCCAGGTTTAAATCAAAGGTTCAATTTATTTAGAACAGGAAACTCCTACTTCTTTGGCTCGAAGGGGTTGACTAGGGACTATCTTCCTTATAACTTCGGTGTTTAGGATTTGAAAGAAATGCCTGTACATCATCAGCAAGGTCTGTTCAAAAGCATACTGTATGAGATTATGGTATTGTTTCGTCATCCTCCCTCTAAAGCATTGTAGCTTTTGCAAGAGTTAAATGTCATAAAGAAAGTAGAAAGCATAGTTCAAGAATAGTGAAAACGAATGGATGAATTCAAGACCAGCATATGCAATGCATTAATGAAACAGAGTTTGACATTAATAGATAATTGTTTGAATAACAAAAGAAATTACAACTTGAAAATTCAGATGGAACAAAAGTCTCTCAGTTCGAGCTTTGTCATCTCAAATGAAGAAACCTTGGCAGAATATTTTCATCTCACCATCCGGCATGAATTCCAGCACTCCTTCGTCAATCAAGTCTTGGATCTTGTTCTTCAGCGTCCAACAGTCGTCGATGTCATGCCCAGACTATAGGAGTGGTATACACAAAATGCGTCAGGATGATAGCTAGGAGCAGAGGTGTTGGGATCCCGGATAGGATCCCTTAAAGTAGTCAGATTGACCTCCAACAAGCATTCCAGTATTAGAGATGATGGTATGTCAGTCTCAGTGAACTGCCTTCTAGACGTAGTTTGCTTACGCTGATTACCCCGTTGACGTTGACGAGGTTGTTGACGGGCTTGTGACCCTGAAGCAAGTTGAGGAGCTTTTCCCTTGTCTTCTTGTCTCAAAGGGGGTTGAATGATGACTTGCTCTTCAACCTCAGATGTTTGCCCCACTTGGTTGTCCTGAAGCAGTTTGTTGACGAGAACCCTGAGCTCCTCTTGTCTTTGAGCTAAGTCTTGAATGAGAGCCATCTGGCCCACCAGTTGTCCCATCATCTGGATCCTCATGGTAGTCAGCTCAAACTGAAGTTCTTCCAACTGATCACTCCTGGCATTGCTTGAATTCCCCTGGACCAGGCCCCTTGTGAGGAGAGCTTTCATTTCTTCTTGTCCCTGGGACAGGTTCAAGAACATTTCTTGAAGTTGAGCATTTTGATCTTGGATATCCTTGGCAGTCCTCTCTAGAGCCATCTCTACTGAAATAAACAGTAGGAGAATAAGGAAACCTGAAAAGGAAAAACTGTTATGATGCAATGCATGATATGTGAATGCATGTTTTCAAGGATCTCGTGCGGTAAACACAAGAAAATGTTAGAGGTTGAACTTTGATCAACATTTTTTATTGGAGAACTTTGTAACGGTGGATGTATTTCCACGAGAATCAAGCTCACCATGTCAAGTGGGTCATAGCCCCTGATTCAAGTTGTTGCACTTTATCTTTGATGGCATTTGTTTAGAGGAGAAAACCTCTTTCCCCTTGGTAGACGCCTGGTTCAACGTGACCCTGCATCAAAAGAACCCTCGAGATCCTTGAAATGGTTATTGTAAATGCTATGGTATGATGTTATGATGTTATGTACATGTATGCAAAAGCAAGTGAGTGTATATACAAGTTATCATATTCACACAAAGCAAACAAGTCCTTAGGTTTACGCTTGCATGGGGTTTGTAGGTAAGTACCCTCTTGAAGTTAGTTGGCTCATCCTGTCCTAAAATAGAAACCGGGTTCTAAGGAGCTCAATATCATTGGATAATTTTCTATGTTCATTGTTTTGGTTTAGCCATTTAACTGGCGACCAAAATATTCCAAGAAAACAACCCTCAATGAGTGTAGTATTGAGTATCTACCAACTTCGGACTGCACCAAAGTCGGTCATCTCACTACCCCTAAAAAGGCCAAGATGGTCAATTAAGATTCTAAGAGTTCGTTAGTGCTTCATGACATCACTCAGCGGCCCCGTATTCTCCTTGACTACTCAAGGGCTACCGGTACTCACAAATATGCCACACTAACATAGCTACTGCTTCAACCATGTCGGTATACCCCGCACAGTTCCCTCACAGTTTATTGCTATTTACCTAAAAAGGTGCCACCAAATCCGGGTGTAGGATTTAAACAATCCCAAACAAGGAACCCAAAAAAGTAAAGCAATCAAAGCAATCAAAGAAATCAAAGCAAGCATGTATGGGTGATCTAAAACCCTAAGGTAACCCCACTTTTAGAATTTCTCCCCAGCAGAGTCGCCAGTTCTGTGATACGGTGGGAGAACTGACTTGGGTTTTGCGTTTGTTTTCGCACTTGTTCGGTTTAGCAAGAGTCGCCACCGACTTTTTATTTATCCTAAGGAAAGGTCAAAAAGAACAGGAAAGACCTTTGAGATGTTTTCGTGGGTTCGGGGGGTAGATTATGAAAATGGAAGGTGCTAGCACCCTTTTCATCCATGGTTATCCATGGGCTCTTAGTTACTTGTTTTAGATCACTTGCCTTTGCTTTTCAATTGTATGAAATGGTGCTTTGTGTGTGTGGTTTTTGAAAATGTTTTGAAAAAGATGCCTTGTCTAGGCAACCACTGTAACAATTCTTTACTCGAATGTTTTACAAAGGTGTTTGTCTTTTTGAAAAGATATTTCAATGTTTTTGAAAGTTTGTTTTGAAATTGTGTGGAGATGTGTGTTTGAAAGTAGGCAAGTGTGTTTTGCAAGTTTGATCAAGTAACTAAGAGTTGTCTACCCTAATTTTACTCAAAGATCTTTCTCATGTTTTAACCCTTTTAACAGTGTTGTTTCACCATTATATTTGGTGAACAACCTTGTGTTAGGATGTTAACGGGACGGGCGCGGGTCATCGTATACAATCATTGAAGGCAACTTGTGAGACGCTCTAGCAATTTTGTAAGGGACGAGATCGTTTTATCGAAGGCAACATTGAGGGTCATCGAGGGACTAACAATCTTTGTTTATCGAAGGGACGTTTTCTAGAGTGTCTCATACTCGAGGGACATGATTGCATTTTTCCGAGGCGACAGGCGAGGTTACCCTAGAGGTGCAAGTGTGAATTGTGTATTGATTTTCATGCATTTATCTTGTATTAGGTTATCTAGCGGTTGATTTTGAATCTTCTCATACAAACCCTAATTACTATACAGTATATAGAAAGCGATAAATTGCGGGAATTTAAAGTCTAAGCTATTACAAATAAGTATCCGGGGATGGGGGTACAAATGTTTAAGAATGGGGATGAGTCTTATCGGGATAGTAGTGTCCAAATATTATTTACAACCCAATCGAATCATCGCATTCTCAATGTAAAAATATAGCAATGTATAAGAATAAAAGATAAACAAAAATATTGTGTCATGCATATAATTATTTACAAATGATGCAAGTTAAGTATTATTATTATTATTATTTTTTTGTTAATATTATATAAACAAAAGGTTTAATAATAATAAAAAGAAAGGAAATATTTAACCTTAAAAATTCTATTTTTTGATGTATTTTTTACTAATGTTTTATATTCAAGGTTTAATTTAAACAAAAAAAGGTTTTAATAAAAGAAAAATTGTTTAAACTTAATAAACCTAAGATTTACATATTTTTGTAAAAGGTAATAAACATTAAGAAAAGTTTTGTACAAAAAATGATATATTGTTTTTCTTAACAAAATAAATTATATAAAAAGAAATGGAATAATGTGATAATAATAAAAAAAGGAAGGGTATCAGTTTGTATATAAAAAAAGAGTGGGCTTTAGTGTGTTAATATGAGGGGCAGGCCCAAGCAACAAAAACAAACAGATTTAAGTAAAGGGGGGGGGGGTATGCGCCAGAATCTTGGGCTTAAGGGTTTGTTTTCAAGGGACAGGCCCATACGCTTGTGATAATTTTGTTTAGGGTTTGAAATGTTTGTTTCAGAATAGGGTTTGTGTTGGAACAAACGGCGCCGCTCTCTTCTTCTTCGCCTATTCATCCTTCTTGATCAGAACCACTGATAAACTTCCATGCCTGGCCACTCGACGCGACCTCCAATTCCCTCTCTCCATGGTTGAGCAAGGCGGTGACAAGAAAAGGTAACGATTTCTGTCTTCATGCGCTTTTTAGGGTTTTCGGATTTTAGTCTTGCATGTTTATCCTTTATATGTTCTGATCTTCTGTGTTGTTTATGTTTGTGTGAGGTGTAAAAAAGGAAAGGGAAGGAGGAATTATACCTTGGTTCTTCTTTTTTTTGGAAAGGAGGAGGAGAGCTTGGACAAGAGGCGTCTTAGGCGGCCAAGGCGAGGGAGTATGATGACGGTGACAAGAGCTTCCTGGTATCTCGTATCTTTTAGCCTTGTTTTGGTTTTATGATGATATGCTATAAATCTTAAAACCCTAGGATAGCCACTTCTGAATCTTCTTCCTCTCTTTTGCTTGATTTGTTTGATCCTGTGATGAGCTTGGCTCTGAGGATGCTTGCTTTTGATGAAGATGATATATGAGATGCTTTTGGCTTTGCTTCTGAGTTGCTTTTCCTCTCTTGATGTTGTGTGGCTTTTTTTTTCCAATGATGATGTTAAATCTGAGATCTTTGTTGGCTATTGTTTCACTTCTGACTTCTTCTTTTCTCTTGATGCTGTTGACTTCCAATGATGATCATTTCTGAGAATGTGGTTATTGTTGTTCTTTGAGTTTTCTTATTTTTTGATTTGGGTGAGCTTTCAATGATGATGATGAGTTTTGACTCTGAGGGCTTTTGGCTTTGCTTGAAGCAGGTTTGGGTGTTACTGGTTTTTTGACAGGCTTTTTAATTTGAAGGCTTGCTTTTGATTGCTTGTTTGTACAGGCAGGCTTCTAGTTTTATGCAGGCTTGTGTTTATTCAGGCTTCAGGGCTTTGGCTTGAATGGTTGCTTGCTTGAAGACAGTTTGTTGTGTATGTTTGAACAGCTTGAAGCAGGCTTGAAATTTGGTGCTTTATGCAGGCCTATATGCTTGCTTATTGTGCAATTAGCTTGAGGTTTATGTGTTTGGTAACTTTGGCTTTTTTTTACAGGCTTGAGGCAGGTTTTTAGGCTATATGTTTGAGTTGTGTTTGACAGGCTTGTGGCAGGTTAAGGCTGTGCTTGCTTCTTCAAGGCTTGTGTTTGACATGCTTGAGGAAGGTTAAGGCTGTGCTTGCTTCTTCAAGGCTTGTGTTCTGTTTACAGTTTTATGTTCTGTTTACAGTTTTTTTATCTTGGTTCTTTATGTTCTGCCCCTTTTTACAGTGTTCTGATTTGTTGTATTTATCTCTAAGCCTGCCTAAAAAATTGTAAGCCTCTACTTCTCTCTCTTTCTCTCTCCACGGAAAAAGCATTTTTTATTGCTTAAACTGTACTTTCTCTCTGAAAAAGTGTTGGCTGGAAAATGATGATAATGTGCTTTTACAAGCTTGCTTGCAATTTGGCTTTTCTCTACATATCTTCTTACTTCCAGATTTTCTGCCTTTTGTGTACTTTCTTATGCATTGACAGTTTGATAGCCTCTTTGACAGTTTGAAAGCTCGGTTGACATTTTGAACTTGTGCAACTTGTTTGTTCAGTTTGAACTTTGTAACTTGTTTGGCATATTCAGTTTGTACATGTGCAGCTTGTTTGAATTTTTTATGCAGCCTTGTATTTAATTAATTCCATGCTTGCAAACATTTAATTTCCCTCTTTGTGAACCAAGAAGAGACATCTTCTTGCGATTTGCAGAGAGGACGGACAAACTGATTACGGCCAACACTTTTAATGATGAGTTTTTTTTTATTATCTCTCTGAGAATGCCTTTAATTTATCTGTACTGATTTCTTTCTTCTATCTTTGCAGGTAAATATCAGTTGGGCAAAGGAAGCAACAGTAGAAGACTAAATACTTAGGATAGATTTATTTTCTCTTTCAATTGTTTGTAATAAACATTATTATAAATACTGTAAATAAATTTACTGTATTCAAATAACCCTTGTAACAACAATTAAAAGTGAATAAAAAATCTTTTGTCAGATAATTCTTTATTTCACTGTCTATTTAATTATTTAAGTTTCTTGAATTAAAATAACTGGAAGTACATCCCAATTATTCTAACTTAGATAAAATAAATAATTAATAAACATCGTAGTCTTGCAACTTCGCATTAATCAACAGTACACTCGGCATTCCAAATAACCAATGGCATTGCACAGTCAAACAAACAAACGTCCACACGCATTTTCCTTTACTGATCAAACTAAAGCTTCAAACTTTCAATCAGAAACCTCAACTTCTATCCCAGAGGTTCAGATTTTGAGAAACAAACTGAAATCTTGAACAGGCGTCAAAGCAGTGTGACAGCCAATTAAGACACTGTTGATTCAAATTCTTCTGAAAATGCGCGTGCAAACCCTAATTCTTGATTTATTGTCAAAGAAGCGTCCGCCTGATCAAACCCTGAGCCATACTCAACCAAACCATTAAAAACCCTAAAAATCTGCTTGGAATGATTCAAAAGTTAATGGAAACCCTAATTTTGTTTGACTGATAAGAAAAGTTTGTTTGACCGATTCTTGAGTAAATCTAAAAAATCAGGATGAGCCCGAAGCTGTGATTTCTTTGTGAAAAAGAGGAGGGCAAATTTTGGGGTACAACAGATAGCAATGCAAGTTATTGTGAAGCCTGGATTACGACCAGATAGTAATGCAAGTTTCTGTGAAGCCTGGATTACGACCAGATAGCAGCCAAGAGTACTACGAAGCCTGGAGTCGACCAGATAGTGGTATATCTTTAATACAAGCCGTGAAGCCCAGATTCGACCGGATAACAGCTCAAAAAGTTACTGTAAAACCTAGATTATGACCAGATAGCAGCCAAGAATACTACGAAGCCTGGAGTCGACCAGATAGTGGTATATCTTTAATACAAGTTATGAAGCTCGGATTCGACCGGATAATATCTTGATACCTCCAAACGTCGTGAAGCCTGGGTTTGACCAGATAATGGTATGATACATCGTGAAGCCTGGATTACGACCAGATAGCAATACAACACTGTGAAACCTGGACGTTGACCAGATAACAGTTAACCATTAACAGAATGAAGATTCTCATCCTTAAAACCTCAAAAGATTGGCATACTCCCAATCTCCTGATACCGTTAACAGAATGAAGATTCTCATCCTTGAAACCCCAGTAGATTGGCATACACCCAACCTTCTGACCCAAACTCCTGAATGAAGATTCTCATTTTTACTTCCCCAGTAGATTGGCATACACCCAACCTTCTGACCCAATACCTGAATGAAGATTCTCATTTTTGCTTCCCCAGTAGATTGGCATACACCCAACCTCCTGATTTTCCCCGACAGAATGAAGATTCTCATTCTCAAAGTGGTATACAATTCAACCTTCTGATTTTCCCTGACAGAATTAAGATTCTCATTCTCAAAGTGGCGTATTACCTAAATTTCTGATATTCCTGACAGAATGAAGATTCTCATTCTCAAAGTGGTATAACACCTGAATTTCTGATATTCCCGACAGAACGAAGATTCTCATTCTCAAAGTGGCGTACAACCTAAACCTGAACTTCTTCCAAACAGGAATAAGCTTTTTCCAGAACCCTGAGTTTCACTCTCCAACAGGATAGCTACTTTTCAACAGTATGGCTATTCCCCACAGAATTCTTACTCCCCAACAAAATCGAGACTCTCATCCTTGATTTTCCAGAGCTTTCTTTACTCTCAGCATGAATTTGTCAGAATTTCAAATCCCCCGCAGATCGAAGATTCTCGTTCTTGACTCCTCAACACAAATTCCCCTAGCAGAATGAAGATTCTCATTCTCATTTCTCCACAGAGTTTTCAGATATTCCCCAGCGGAGTTCTCCTCAAATAGCAAAATAGGAATCCCCAGTAGATTGGCATACAACCCAAACTCCTGACTTTCCCCAGCAGTATAACTTCTCCCCGCAGAGGTTGTCAAAGAGCTTGAAGACACGCATACTCTTCAACAGTGGTCCCAGGACTTCTCATTTTCAACGATCAAGGGATTTTCAATCCCGACAGCAGCCAAGGATTTATTTTCCCCAACAGCGGTCACAGATTTTATTATCTCCAGCTATCCAGGATTTATTTTCCTCAGCAAGACGGCTAATCAGCTTACATGCGCATTCATCGCATTCACATATCATAAACATTGACATAACACATATATTGCATCATACATTTCATGCAACATAACTTTGTGTTTCAGCTAATATTTTACCCTTTTCAGGATAAGATTAGCAAACTTCAATTCCGGAATCATGAAAACAGTTTACGGATTCTCCAAACACGGATGTTAATCTATCGCTTGTTCAGATTCAACTTTTGAAAACAGTTTATGGATGCTTCCCAACACAGATGTTAATCTATTGCTTGTTCAACTCCAGAATCATGAAAACAGTTTACGGGTGCTTCTGAACATGGATGTCAACTTTTCGCTTGTTCAGATTCAGCTCGCTGAAAACAGTTTACGGAAGCTCCAAACACGGATGCTAATATATTTCTTATTCAGACCCCCAGTTCAGAGATGTTCCAAACACGGATACCTTTCTGATACTCATTCTTTCACCTACAACATACAGTTCAACAAACATTCTTGGATGGCATCTTTAAGCCCATCTCCGACAAGATTCTATCACATCTCCAAATGGCATCTTTAAGCCCATTCCCTCAACTAGGCTTTGACGAGTGCAAATTTATGGGCACTCTAGTGTCCAATCATATTTTACCTTCGAGTCGCGAACGGAAAAATTGCCAATCTAACTCTTTAGGTTCAAGAAGATTGAACAGTGGCAACTGTTGTACCCTAAAATTTGCCCTCCCTTTTTCACAAGAAATCACAACCCTAAGGTTTTCTCTGATTTTTGAAATTGGCTCAGGAATTGATCAAGCAGACTTTTCTTTGGCAACAAATCCAGAATTAGGGTTTTCGCTCGCATTTCTCAGAAGGAATTGAATCCTCAGAAATTCAGTTAACTGTTACGTTGTTTTCACGTTTGTTCAAGTTTACTGGTTGTTTCTCAAGGCCTGATTATTTGGGATAAAAGCTGAGACTTTTGTTTGGAACATTAAGGCATCTACTTGATTAAGTGGAGTGAAAGGTTTACCGTTTATTGGAATGCTTGGTTTGTTTAACTGTATAATGTGTGTGTTAATTGGAATACCATGCGTATTGTGAGTAATGCAAGGTTACGAGACTGCAAAGTTTGTTGATTATATATTTTATCTGAATTAAAATTATTGGGATACAATTCCAATTATTTTGATTTAAGAGTCTTAAATAATTAAATAAACAATGCAAGGAAAGATTTGAAGATATTTGACAAAGACGTTTTTTATTATTTTCAAATGTTGTTACAAAATTTATCTGAATATTGTAAATTTACAACTTACAGTATTTACAATAATATTTGTTTACAATAAATGAAAAAAAACGAATCTAAGCCTAATCTCCTGAGATCTTTGACTTCTATTGCTTCCTCTATCATCCAACTGGTACTTACCTGCAAAAGACAGAAGAAAAAGAAATCAGCGCAATTAACTGAAAAGAGTTTTCAAGCAGATAAAAAGAAATCATCATTAAAGTTTGTCGGCTGGAATCAGAATGCTATGTTCATCATATTTTATTTTCCTCTCTGCAAATCACAAGAAGATCACTCTTCTCGGTTCACAGAGAGAAAAATAAAAGATATAAATATAAGCATACATTTGGTTCAAATACATAAACAAGCCAACTAGAAGCAAAGTGTACTGCATGCTATACAAAACTGCATTAGTCAAGCAAGTTAGCAGGGCAAACATAACCAAGCATGTTAAACTGAGTTACAAGCCAACTAGGTGCAAAAAGCAACAAAGTACAATGCAGAAGCATAGCAACTAAAGCATACAAGCAACCAAGTACACAATGCAGAAAATAGGCAAAATGTCAAAGTAAACAAGTACAGAAAGTACACAATGCAGAGAAAAACCAAGTTACAAGCCAAAGGGACTTGTCAAAGCCATCATCACTTTCCAGCACTAGACAAAATTTTCAGAATTAAATATAATAAGCAAAAATGCTTAGGAGAGAGAGAGAGAAAGAGAGTACCTTTGGGTGAAAAGAGTTTGCAGTTTTGGCAGGCTGTTTTCAAGACAGTAAAAGAAAGCAAAAAGATATAAAAAAGGGAGGTCTGCATAACAGTCCAAGGGAGAGAAAAATATTGAGCAAGCCTGCAAAACCAAAACTTACAAGCCTGTAAACCACAAGCTCAACAAAGCCAAACCAAACAGTTTTCAAACTCAGCCTGTATTTCAAACTGCTTCCAACACCAACAATCACAGGCCTGCATTACAAACTGCAAACCTGTAAGCTCAACATTTCCAAACTACAAATATGCTTGTACAAAACACAAGCAAACCTGCTAGCAAACCTGCTAGCCAAAACTGCAAACCATAAGCCTGTTAGCCAAACCTGCTTGCCATACAACCAAAGCCTGCCCAGTTTACTCAAGCTTGCAAACTCAAGCAAACTCAAGCAAACCTGCAAAAACCAAAAAACTTACCAAAACTGCATCTCAAAACTACAAGCCTAAACACACAGGCCAGATTCAAACTTTTTCAAACTGCAAGTCAAGCAAGCTTGCAAACCTGCCTAAACACAAACTCAGAAAAACAACTCACAGTAATAAACCTGCTCACAGGCCAAACAAAATAACCTGCAAACTATGAAACCACAGTCTGCCTACCAAAACAAAACTCAGATCTGCATAACAATAACAAAACTGCAGAAAACAATCAACAGTTGTCAAACCTGTGCCAAACTCAAAACAAACTTTTTCCAAACAGTTTCAAAAAGAACCACAAGCTGGTCAAAACTCAATTTTTTTGCAAACAGTCAGAAGCTAACCAACAATTTCATCATCATTATTCAAGCATTCAAAGAGAAGGAGAGGAGCTTTCAGAAGCAAAACACCAGTTTTCAGATCCATCATCATCAAATATCAGTAACAAAGAGAGAGGAAGAGGAAAAAGCAAACAACAACAAGTTTCAGATCTAATCTCATCATTAACAAGGAAGAGGTTCAGAGGTTTTCATAAATTCCAACAAAGTATCATCATCACCAATATTCAAAACAAAGAAGCAAGCAAGTTTCAGATTATTCATCATCAACGAAAGTAGAAGCAAGCAAGTTTTACGATCCATCATCATCAAACAAATCACAAGAACAACAAAGAAAAATACAGAAATACCAGAAGCGACGTTCATCTCGTTTTCTTCCGCCTCCGGCCACCAAGAGCACCGCCGATCCAACCCTCCCTCCATCTTTTTCAAAAACAAAACGTCAAGGTAAGTTTCCTCACCCCCTACACTGCATCTTGCTCATAACAACCATGGATTAGAAGATAAATCCAAAACACAATCAAGAGAATCAAACATGCAAAACTGTAAAAAAACCTTAAAGCGCGTTTGAAACAAAACTGTACCTTTCGAACCATTGCCTTGGACCGTCATGGAGAGGAGAGGGCGAATGTTGCGCTCTGGCAATCTAGAGACATGAGGAATGATCAGCGTTTCTCCTGAGAGAGATGAGAGAAACGAAGAAGAAAAGAAAGAGCGGCGCCGATGTGGCCAAAGTTTGCAAACCCTAAAGTGAACAAACCCTAAAATTGTCACAACATTCATTCTGGGCCTGTGCGCCCCAAATTGCTTAAGCCCAAATGCTGGCTAGCGCATACTCCCCCCCATTTCATCTGTTTTGTTTTTTAATTTTATTTCTCCTTCCATTTTTGGGCCTAACACCAATAATTCCTAAGGCCCATCATCTTTTTAACTTTGTTAAAACTAATATTTTTTTTCTTTCATAATTTGATCCTTGTGAATAATAAAACTAAAAGTTTATTAAAATTTTGTTTTAATTTTCTTAATTTAGTTTTCTTGTTTTAATGATTATTACCTTTAATAAAAATATAAAAATGATAGAAACATTGACTTAAATAATTTTTCTTTTCTTTAAAACTCTTTGTTTACATAATTCATTAAAAAAAAACCCAAAAATAATAATAATCATACTTAAATCTTTATTAGGTTAAAATTTTATTTATTTGTATATAAATACATGTATCTCATAATTCTTTTATAATTTGTTATAATTTTACATTGAATTGCGACAATTCGATTTGGTTGTAAGATATATTGAGACACTATTATTCTGATGAGACTTGTCCCCATTTGTAAATAATTGTACCCCCATCCCAGGATACTTTATTGTAAAAACTTAGACTTTAAATTCCCGCAATTTATTGCTGTCAATATACTGTATAGTAATTAGGGTTTGTATGCGAAGATTCAAAATCAATCGCTAGATGACCTAATCCAAGAATAAATGCATGAAAATCAATACACCATTCACACTTGCACCTCTAGGGTAACCTCGCATGTTGCCTCGGAAACACAATCATGTCCCTCGAATATGAGACACTCTAGCAAATGCCCCTTCGATAAACAAAAGATCGTAGTCCCTTGATGACCCTCGATGTTGCCTTCAATAAAACGATCTCGTCCCTTACAAAATTGCTAGAGCGTCTCACAAGTTGCTTTCAATGATTGTATATGATGACCCGCACCTGTCCCGTTTAACATCTTAACACAAGGTTGTTCACCAAACACAATGGTGAAAAAACACTGTTAAAAGGGTTAAAACATAAGAAATATCTTTGAGTAAAATAGGGTAGACAACTCTTAGTTACTTGATCAAAAATCTTGCAAAACATCCTTTCCATTTTCAAATACACTTCACAACACAACTTCAAAACAATTTCAAAACAACTTTCAAAACATTGAAATATCTTTTCAAAAAAGACACACACCTTTGTATATATTCAAACAAGAATCATTACAAAGGTTGCCTAGACAAGGCCTCTTTTTCAAAGCATTTTCAAAAACCACACACAAAGCACCATTTCAAATAGTTGAAAAGCAAAGGCAAGTGATCTAAAACAAGTAACTAAGAGCCCATGGAAAACCATGTATGAAAAGGGTGCTAGCACCTTCCCTTTTCATAATCTACCCCCTTAACCCAAGAAAACAACTCAAAGGTCTTTCCTGTGCTTTTTGACCTTTCCTTTGGATAAAATAAAAAGTCGGTGGCGACTCTTGCTAAACCGCACAAGTGAGAACACAAACGCAAAACCTCAAGTCAGTTCTCCCACCGTATCACAGAACTGGCGACTCTGCTGGGGAAAATTTCTAAAAGTGGGGTTACCTTAGGGTTTTAGATCACCTTTACATGCTTACCTTGATTGCTTTGATTACTTTACTTTTTGGGTTCCTTGTTTAGGTTTGTTTTAAATCCTACACCCGGATTTGGGGGCACCTTTTAGGTAAGTAGCAATAAACTGTAAGGGAATTGTGCGGGGTATACCGACATGGTTGAAGCAGTAGCTACGTTAGTGTGACATATTTGTGGGTACCGGTAGCCTTTGAGTCAATCAAAGAGAATACGGGGCCGCTGAGTGATGTCATGAAGCACTAACGAACACTTAGAACCTTACTTGACCATCTTGGCCTTATTAGGGGTAGTGAGATGACCGACTTTGGTGCAGTCTGAAGTTGGTAGATACTCGATACTACACTAATTGAGGGTTGTTTTCTTGGAATATTTTGGTCGCCAGTTAAGTGGCTAAACCAAAACAATGAACACAGAAAATAATCCAGTGATATTGAGCTCCTTAGAACCCGGTTACTATTTATAGGACATGTTGAGCCAACTAACTTCAAGAGGGTACTTACCTACAAACCCCATGCAAGCCTAAACCTAAGGACTTGTCTGCTTTGTGTGAATGTGATTATATGTATATACACTTTCTTACTTTTGCATACCTGTACATAACATCATAACATCATACCATAGCATTTTCAATAACCATTTCAAGGATCTCGAGGGTCTTTGATGCAGGGTCACATTGAACCAGACGTCTACCAAAGGGCAAGAGGATTCATCTTCCTCTAAAAAAACACCGTCAAAAATAAAGTGCAACAACTTGAATCAAGGGCTATGACCCACTTGACATGGTGATCTTGATTCTCGTGGAAAGACATCCACCGATACAAAGTTATCCAGTCAAAGATGCTGATCAAAGTTCAAACTCTAACATTTTCTTGTGTTTACCCCGCGAGATTCTTGAAAAAACATGCGTCCACATATCATGCATTGCATCATGACAGGTTTTCCCTTTCAGGTTTCCTTATTCTCCTACTGTTTATTTCAGTAGAGATGGCTCTAGAGAGGACTGTCGGAGATATCCAGGCTCAAAATGCTCAACTTCAAGAAATGTTCTTGAACCTATCCCAGGGGCAAGAAGAAGTGAAAGCTCTCCTCACAAGGGGCATGGTCCTAGGGAATCCAGGCGGCGTCAGGAATGATCAATTGGAAGAGCTACAGATTGAGCTGGCAACAATGTAGATCCAGATGATGGGACAGCTGGTGGGCCAGATGGCTCTCATTCAAGTTCTGGCTCAAAGGCAAGAGGAGCTCAGGGTCCTCGTCAACAAACTGCTTCAAGATAACCAAGTGGGGCAAACAACTAGGGTTGAAGATCAAGTCATCATTCAACCTCCTTTAAGACAAGAAGACAACGGAAAGGATCCTCAACTTGCTTCAGGGTCACAAGCCCAACAACAACCTCGCCAGCGTCAACGGGGTAATCGACGTAAGCAAAATACATATGGAAGGCATTTCACTGAGACTGACATACCATCATCTCTAATACTGAAACGCTTGTTGGAGGTCAATCTGCTTGCTTTAAAGGATCCTCTTCGGAATCCCAATACCTCTGCTCCTGGCTATCACCCCGACGCATTTTGTGTATACCACTCCTATAGTCCTGGACATGACACCGACAACTGTTGGGCTTTGAAAAACAAGATCCAAGACTTGATTGACAGAGGAGTGCTGGAGTTAATGTCGGATGGCGAGATGAAAATCTTCCGCTGAGGGTTCTCCACCTGAAATGACTAGTTCGAACTAAGAGACTTTTGTTTCATTTGAATTTTCAAGTTGTAATTTCTTTTTTTATTCAAACAATTATCTGTTGATGTCAAACTCTGTTTTATTAATGCATTGCATATGTTTGTCTTGAATTCATCCATTCATTTTTACTATTCTTGAGCTATGCTTTCTACTTTCTTTATGACATTTAAATCTTGCAAAAAGCTACAAGCCTTTAGAGGGAGGATGATGAAACAATGCCATAATCTCATACAGTATGCTTTTGAGCAGACCTTGCTGACGATGTACATGCGTTTCTTTCAAACCCTAAACACAGGAGTTATAAGGAAGATAATCCCTAGTCAACCCCTTCGAGCCAAAGAAGTAGAATTTTTCTATTTTAAACACAAATTGAAACCTTTAATCAAACCTGGGGCAGGGTAGTCTCTCAGTTAATTCAAAAGATGCGCATTGAAGTCGCAAACTCTCAGTTCGTAATACAACGAATGACATCAAAAACATTCCTTTGGAACCAAAAGACAGTGATGGTTCCTTATCTCATAGGCAGTCATTATCCCTCAAAAGAGAAAAGCCCACTGAGCCAAAACCTACAAAGGAGGCTTAAGAAAGCTGGGGCATCCCGCTGACTGTAATCTCGAAAACAGGAACAGTCAGGCAAAAATTAGGGATAACCAAATCAAAAGAAAGAGGTTGTGATACGGTGGGAGAACTGACTATGGTTTTGCGTTTGTTTTTGCAAATGTTTCGGTTGAGCAAGAGTCGCCACCGACTTTTTATTTTATCCTAAGGAAAGGTTAAAAAGCACAGCAAAAAACCTTTGAGATGTTTTCTTGGGTTCGGGGAGTAGATTATAGAAAGGGAAGGTGTTAGCACCCTTTCTATCCATGGTTATCCATGGGCTCTTAGTTACTTGCTTAGATCAACTTGCCTTAATTTTCAATTGTTTGAAATGGTGCTTTGTGTGTGTGGGTTTGAAAATGTTTTTGAAAAGAGGCCAATGTGGTGGCAACCTTTGTAATGATCCATGTTGGGATGTATACAAAGATGTATGTCTTTTGAAAAGATTTTCATTTGTTTTTGAAAGTTTGTTTTGAAAGTGTTGTGAGGTGTAGTTTAGAAAATAGGCAAGTGTTTTGTTTTGCAAGTTGGATTCAAGTAACTAAGAGGTTGTCTACTCCTAAGTTTCTCAAAGATTTCTCCTATGCTTTTAACCCTTTTAACAATTTTGTTCCACCATTGCATTTGGTGGACAATCTTGTGTTAGGATGTGAAAGGGACGGGCGCGGGTCATCGTTTAGACCATAATTGCAATGGTGCCAAGTATCTTTGGGTAATGTTTTCTTTAATGGACTTGATCATTTTTAGGCAATTTTCGAAAGCGTCATCGAGGGACTATGATCATTTGATTGTGTTTGTTTTGCCCAAAGAGACCTAACATGCAATATGGCCCATTTATGGAAGGCAACAAGTGGAATACCCTAGGGGTGCAAGTGTGATTAGTGTTGTCCATTTTCATGCTTGATTATCTTGAAATTAGGTCAAACTACTTTGGTTAACTGATTCGCATACAAACCCTAATTCTAGCATGGTATAATTAGAAAGCATTAAAGTGCGAAAAATAAAGTTCCTAAGTTATTACAACACAATATGGGAAGGGGGGTACAAATGTTCAAATGGGGGGTATTTTGACAAGGAATTTAAACCTAGACTATTACATCAAATTGAATTATTTACAAGACATTTAATTGCACAAATTAAATAGAAATAAAATAAATATGCAAGATGCAAAAAGGCTTTCTATATGTATGAAAAAAAGGTATTTTTATGTCAAATAAATAAAATAAAAGAAGTATTATTTTTTTGGATTTTTTATGTATTTTGGGGCAAAACCCTAATTTATTAAATAAAATGTATTAATTATTTAATATGTACAAATATTTATCAATTATGTACAAAAATAAAATAAAAATGAAGTATATTTGTAAAAAAGGTATTTTTAATATTAAATATTAATAAAAATAAAAATGTGTATATTTTGTATTTTTTTCTAAATATGCTAATAAATATGTATGTATTTGTATTATTTATCAAATATATTAAATATGTGCAAAATAATAATATTTAATATTTATAAAAAAAGTATATTTTATATAAAATATTTTCAGAAGATAAAATAAAATAAAAATGAAAAAATAGAATGTGTTTGCATTAATTTTAGTATTTTTAAATAATAGTATATAAGTATTTATTTATGTACAAATATCTATTTTAAACAAATAAATGCCTAATAAATTCAAAAATGGTGTAAAAAATGTTTTTTTATGTTTTTAATATTATGAGGAAAAATAAATAAGTCAGGAATAAAAAACAAAAGTCAAAAAATCATAAAAATAAGCAAAATGGGCCTAGGGGGTGTCAAAGTAAAAATGGTGTGTAAACAGAAATGACAAATCAAGCCCAGCCCAAGTGGAGCTTCTTCAACCTCCAGCATTTCTGTTTGAACAAAAACACGCGCCTCTTTGCTTCCATTACAAGGACCTGATTCTTTGACTTTTAATGAAAACTCACAACACAAAAAATGTCAAGCATCCTCTCACGAGTCCATACATATAAAGAACATGATTTAACTCTCAGAAATGAGAGAGAATTTCTTCTCCCCCAATTCCTAACCTAATTTTTATTCCAAGTTCAGACATCAAATTCTCACAGCACACATAATATAAATGAAAACTAACTACATGGGCATGTTCAGGGCTATGAATGTGACATATTTTCTTCACAAACCTAAAGCTAACAATTCCTGGATAGAGAGATATGAGTTCATGAACTTACCTGTTCAGTTGAAGTTGTATCTGGTGATGGATGTGTCTTCAATGCAAGGTGATGATTGGTACAGCTTCCTTGATGTCCAGGGATGTTATTCCAAGTTTTACTTTGCTTTGAAACTGGCTGAATCGAGTTATAGAACTCCACCTGCAAAATAGAAAAATGAAAATGGTGATGTTGCTTGGGAGTGTTACAGGTCGTGTTTGAGGTTTGGAATAGTTTCAGGGGATGATGTGGGATGTGTTTGAAGTGTTTTTAGCAAGAATGCATGGAAGGTTTGAGCTATGGAACTCAAACTGCAGGGATGCCCTGTTTTGGGCAGTTCAATGGTGATTCTGTGAATGGGAAGGTGTTAGAGATGGTTCACTCGTGTTCTAGCTCAGAATGGATGTTTAGAATGTGTACAAAATCTTTTCTTAAGCTTGTGTTAGCTGAGATGAAAGTTGTGATGTGTTATGCTAGCTTTCTTCACACTTAAGCAAGAGATGGCCACTTGAGTTTTTAGACAGGTAGAGGCCCCCCTAATGTGTTGCAAACCTTGGCCTTGATCAGTGAAATTAGCCCATAAACTTGTGCCAAGGAGATTTGAACTGTACTTGCTTGGATTTGCATTTGACATAAAGTCCTACTTTTCTAAAATGGATATTATGCTTTATCTAAAAATGGCTTAGTTTAACATGTAATGTCCAAACTCATAGAACAACATCTTGGCACAAAGGATTGGCATTAAATTATGGAGTGTAGATGAGATAAAAAGACCTGTAATCTAGCTTAAGGCATGCTGAGTTCAAAAATGCAAGGTTATGGACATGTAACTTGGTCATGAACAAAATGAGTTTTTCCCAACTTGCCAAATTCGATTCTCCCTAACCATGAGGTTGTTTGATGAGTTATTGGACATTTTGGAAATCTTGGAATGTGTACTACAATCCATCTTTGAAATGCAAATTGAAATTCCAAGTGGAAGTATGTGAAAAATGGTCTTGAAGTTAGGTAAAAACCTTTCCTAAAATAGGTCAAATTTTCTCTAAGTTAAGAATGGTTTGGTACCCTTGTTCCAAAAATTGTAACTTGAGCTACAAGCTTCTTTTGGGAAAACTTTGTGAATCAAAGTTGTAGATTTTGCAATAGGCTACAACTTTCATGTTTTGACTTTTTCTTGAATCCAAATGAATCTTGGTGAGAAAGTGGGACAAAGTTAGGAAAAAATTAGGGTTTTTCATAACTTAGAAAAATTCTAAGTTATGAAAAATCTTCATTTCAAACCCTAATTTACAATTCTTGATTTCTTGATGAACAAGTTTCATGATTTGGCATGTTTTGATGGAAAATGAATCTTGACACTTGATTTTGACCAAAAAGTCAAAATTTGACTTTTCAGTATACAATCAAAATTGATCAATTGACTGGGAAATTCAACTGTCAATCTTGTGTATTTGGGATCTTTTGAACTTGTTGAGCATGTCAAGATAATTCTATGGGGTCCTTGAGTCCATATGTGATCTTGGTTTGCCATTGGCTAGGTCAAACAGTCAAAAATTGCCTTTGTGCAATCAAAACCCTAAAAATGACCATTTTGCCCTTTTGGTGATCTGAACAAATTTCTTGTGGAATTGTGATCCAAACTTGATCAAATGGTCCATGTGAGTTCATAATGTTGATGTGGGTCAATTTTCATGAGATTTGACTGTCAATTGGCCACAGTTGACTTTTTCCCCAATACAGTTGATTTCTAGGTCAACTGTCCAATTGACTGGGCAAAATTTGGAATCAAGACTTGAAACTTGGTATGGATAAACTTGGGAGTCCAACATGAAGCATGAAAGTCATCTTAGGCATTTTAGGTCAAAATATCTTTGTGCAAACACAAACCCTAATTTGGGTCAATGCAAGGAGAAGTCTTGAGCAGAGGAAACCCTAACTGGATCTTGAGCTCCAAGGGTCTTGTGATGAGAAAATGTTGAGGAAATGGGAGGGAAAATTTTGGGGTACAACAGAGGTCATTATCAATCCTCAACAACATGAAAAATGTTGCAAAAAAAATGATGGCTGCCTTCAAAAATCCAACTTGTGTGAACCATCACCAAAACGTCGTTCCAAACTCGAATAGAGTTCGACGCACAATTAACTGAGTTTAGGATTGAAGAACATCATGAAGAGCGGGTGGGTACAAATATACTTTGGGCCTTTATCCTTTGTTTCTTAAACCGTGAACCAAGCCACGTTACAACCCTTCAAAAGTCCTAATTGAAGCATGGGTTAGTCCGAAAGCATACTGTTACAAAAGGTATCCTGACTCCTGTAAGGCTCTGCTCTAAATCTTGAGATGAACTTGTCTTATAAAAGTTTTCTACTAAAAAACGCATTTTTCAAAACTCCGAGACAAGCATAAACTTTGCATTATTTGAATATCGTTGTTTGCACATGGTTATTTGTTTGACAGCGAAGAAATTCACACAATGAATGTTCGGATGAACGAAAGCTCTCTCAGTGAACAAAATCACTTCAAGTGGGATGATACTCCCGTTGCAAAACTTCTTATCAACAAAAGGGGACTTGGTTTGGTATTGTCCAGCAAATCTGGGGCAGTCCAGTCAAGATTTCAACAAATCTTTCAAAGTTCAGTAAACCTGGGGCAGTCCAATCAAGATTTCAAGAAATCTCTCAAATTGCAGATAAACCTGGGGCAAGTCTCCCTCACCATCACTTGGGGCATTAAAACGTCAATCTCATCAAAGGGTTACGTACGGTCCAAGTTTCCTGGCAGTGCCACAAGCATTCAATACTAGGGGCAGTGACAAATCTCTCCGAAATCTTTCTGAAAAGAAATTCAAGCATCCTCGAGAAGTTCATCACCTCTCTATCAGACCAGCAATCATGGGTTTATTTCCCCAACATTTGTCAAGGATTTATTCTCCGAAACAAATTACATTTCAATAACATTCATAACATACTCAGATTGATCGTCCAAGAATTCCTTCATCACCTGTTGGAAGTTACGGTCGTTAAAGATTCCTTCATCACCTGTCGGAAGTTATAGTCATCGAAGATTCCTTCATCGCCTGTTGGAGTTACAGTCATCAAAGTTTCCTCCATCATCCGGTTGAATCAAAGTTAATCCAAGACCCTCTCTGTTTTGGTCAGATCGACACTAAGATCTCCCTGTTTTCTTATGCCAGTGGAAGATATTCCGGGTTTTTGATATTTAAGATAAATCTCTCAGCGATTTATTCTGATTCACTTCCATATTTTTCTATCAGGGATGAAGAATCCAACTCCTTTCTCCTTCACCAGTTTGGGATTTATTTTCCCCAGCGAAGGGTCTTCTGGGAGGGTATTACACCTCCGTACATCAGGCCGTCATACGACGCAATCTCATTTATTTTGAGAACATCATTGATGTCATGCCACTAACCTTTATCTTTCAGGAAAGATGCAATCAAATTCTCACAAAATTCAAGTTATGAAGCCCGGGTACGACCGAATAGTAGCTTGATCTCTACAGCATATTGTGAAGCCCGGATTACGACCGAATAACAGTATCAGACTACCGCGAAGCCTGGATTACGACCATATAATGGTATCTCCTAAGAACAAGCTATGAAGCCCGGATTCGACCGGATAATAATTTAATCCCCAACAAGTTATTGTGAAGCCTGGATTACGACCAGATAGCAATGCAAGTTATTGTAAATCCTGGATTACGACTAGATAGCAATGCAAGTTTCTGTGAAGCCTGGATTACGACCAGATAGCAGCTAAGAGTACTACGAAGCCTGGAGTAGACCAGATAGTGGTATATATTTAATACAAGCCATGAAGCCCGGATTCGACCGGATAACAGCTCAACAAGTTACTGTAAAGCCTGGATTACGACCAGATAGCAGCCAAGAATACTACGAAGCCTGGAGTCGACCAGATAGTGGTATATCTTTAATACAAGTTATGAAGCTCAGATTTGACCGGATAATATCTTGATACCTCCAAACGTCATGAAGCCTGGGTTTGACCAGATAATGGTATGAAACATCGTGAAGCCTGGATTACGACCAGATAGTAATACAACACTGTGAAACCTGGACGTTGACCAGATAACAGTTAACCATTAACAGAATGAAGATTCTCATCCTTAAAACCTCAGAAGATTGGCATACTCCCAAGCTCCTGTTACCGTTAACATAATGAAGATTCTCATCCTTGAAACCCCAGTAGATTGGCATACATCCAACCTTCTGACCCAAACGCTTGAATGAAGATTCTCATTTTTACTACCCTAGTAGATTGGCATACACCCAACCTTCTGACCCAAGACCTGAATGAAGATTCTCATTTTTGCTTCCCCAGTAGATTGGCATACACCCAACCTCCTAATTTTCCCCGACAGAATGAAGATTCTCATTCTCAAAGTGGTATACAATTCAACCTCCTAATTTTCCCTGACAGAATTAAGATTCTCATTCTCAAAGTGGCGTATTACCTGAATTTCTGATATTCCTGACAGAATGAAGATTCTCATTCTCAAAGTGGTATAACACCTGAATTTCTGATATTCCCGATAGAACGAAAATTCTCATTCTCAAAGTGGCGTACAAACTAAACCTGAACTTCTTCCAAACAGGAATAAGCTTTTTCCAGAACCCTGAGTTTCACTCTCCAACAGGATAGCTACTTTTCAACAGTATGGCTATTCCCCACAGAATTCTTACTCCCCAACAAAATCGAGACTCTCATCGTTGATTTTCCAGAGCTTTCTTTACTCTCAGCATGTGTTGTACCCCAAAATTTGCCCTCCCATATTTCTCAAAATATTTCAAGAAAAATTCACAAGTCCAACCCGGCGCATCATATTCAGGTGTTCTTTCACCAAGATATCTCTGATAACATATTCTCAAATTCAGGTTCGGCTCAAGAGTCAATTCTTTAAAGAAGGTATCCGAATGTGTGAGTTTTCTTGAAGAAATATAGTGAAAAAGTGTGCTGAAAGTGCAGTTTTTACGCGCTAAAAAATTCATAACTTGAAGATTGTGACTCGTTTTGAACCCGTTCCGGTGGCCAAAATTCCGTCTTGACATTATCTACGTTTTCATCTCTCACGGCTGGAAGCCAATTTCGATCAGAAGGTCTTCAAAAATGTGGATTTATCAAGTATTTTCGTGCAGAAATTTGTGACAGAAGTTTATTTGCGTCATGTTCAAAAAATCATAACTTGGTCGATTTTCATCGTATCGAGCTGGTTCCGGTGCCAAATTTTCACAAATTGAGTTGGCTACATTTTCGCAGAAGGTATTGAGTTCAAACGGTATTCAAAAGGCCTTCGTTTTTTGCTCAGAGTGCGTGATACGCTGAAAATCCTAAATGCTGAATATTATTTCATCTGAGCCGAAACTTCGAAAATTCATAACTAATTCACCGTTTATCCGATTGAGTCGATTTTCGGACAGGAGTTAGTTCTCGATGCCGGCTACATTTTGTCTTCACATTTCAACTTCAAAAAATGCACTTAAGTCCCAGCGATTTAGCCTGGAAAGTGACGAATTCAAGTGAATATTGGAGGCCCAATTGCACATTCAAAGCCCATTTGCTTTACCCTAATTTCTATTATATAATCACTTTCTTTTCACACAAACCAGAGGAGAAAAAGAGAGAAAAAACTTTGCCACAACACTGTTGGAATATCAAACTCTTTCAAGAACCCTAAAACCTTGAAATCCTTATTACAAATCTCTCTCTCACTACAAACAAAGCCATCTCAGTTACAAACCAACACCTCACTACTTCTCCAGTAAGGATAAGGCTGACTTGATCTCCATGATCCTAATTTTCCAGTAAAGCATAAAAGCATCCAGGTCACTAATTTTCCAACAGGATCCCATGCAGGTTCATTAAGGAACGTTGAAGCCAAAAGCCAAATGGCCAAAAGCCAAAAGCCAAATGGCCAAAATAGAACATTTTAGGCATGACACCAATACATGACGGGGCAGACATTAAGCCAGACATTAAGGAACGTTGAAGCCGGAACACAAATGGCCAAAAGCCAAAACGCAAATGGCCAAAAGCCAAAAGCCAAATGGCCAAAGTAGAACAACTTATGTATGATGAGGCCAGAACACAAATGGCCAAACCACTCCAATTCACCTCCAAAAAGGGGACAGAAACCCCCCAAGGTATTGTATTTTCTTATTTTCCTTATTTTATTTATTTCAATTGTTTCTTTTTTTAATTAATTCCTTTAATTTAACTTATTTTCATAAAATATAAAAAATAGTAAAAAACAGAAAGTCATAAAAATCAAAATATATTTATTTAATTAATATTTTTTGTATATAAATTTCACTAATAATTAATTATTTATTTTTATAAATCAAAATTGCATGTAAATAATTAGATTAATTTTAGGTTTAATTTTGACATGTTTTTCTTAATAAATAAAAAAAATTAGAATTAGGGTTAATATTTTAATTTCATTTAATCTTTCTCATAAAAATACATAAAAAACATAAATACCAAAAATCCAAAAAAATCTCAAAATAATTTCTTTTTTTCATTTTTATTTAATTAATTTAATCATTTAATTTAATTTCATTAAAAAGGGTCCAACGCCCTCGCTTCCAATTTTAATTCCAATTCGCGCATTTTATTTTATTTCTTATAATATTAATGTAATTCTCCCAAAGCCTTGTAAACTCGGACATTTTATTTCTCGCACTTTATTTTATTTCTTTATTTACTTTCCGTCAAATCGGGTCCTGGATTTTAATTTTGGCGATGTGGACCCGCGCCTTTGTAATAGTTTAGAACTTTCAATTTCTGCATCTTTTTTAACTGTTAAATAAATGCATGCAAGAATGAATGACAAAAATAAAAACAAACGCGTAGCTCACTCATAACCTGACAAGACAAAAATAAATGAATCTGACACACAAATCACACACCACCCCTAGGGTACGCCTCACTGTTGCCTTGCCTCGAAAGGTGATCGTCGAGTAGAGGATGTCTTAGTAAGTCCTCATGATCCGGGAACCTGGCATGAGGGTAGCTTCTAAGGTGTCTTCCCATTGCTCTGGTGATCACCATGTCCCGAACCTCGAATTGACCCGAACACCTCCAACGGTGGTGCTACCTACCTCTCAATGGTGGGATGGCACTACTTTAAAGGACATTTACACAGACGAATTCCTTAGGGTAGGTAGACGACTCTAGATACTTGCTCTAACTTTCAAATAAATCAAAAGAATACTTTTCACACCAACACATTTTCAAAAAGCTTTCGAAAGCATTTTTTCAAACACTCTTGAGGACCGATACAAGAGTCGAACTGGAATTTTCAAAGAAACTTTTTAAAAACCCACATTGAAAAGCAAACAAACCATTTTTGAAAACACAATGAGTAAGTATCTAAGAGCCCATGGATAACCATGGATAGAAAGGGTGCTAACACCTTCCCTTTCTATAACCTACCTCCCGAACCGAGAGCAATCTCTTTAAGGAATTTTTCTGTGCTTTTGTCCTTTCCATTTGGAGAAAATAAAAGACGGTGGCGACTCTTGCTTCTGCGACATTTCGCAAACCAGCGTTAAACAGTCAGTTCCAGATCCACCGATCACAGAACTGGAGACTCTGCTGGGGATCTAAACTTAAAGTGAGGTGTACCTTAGGGCTAGGTCATAGCTGTGTTTTCAATTGTTTTCCTTGCTTGCTTTATTATTGTGGGTTGCTTGGGAGTTCTATAGATCCTAACCCGGATCTGGGGGATACCTTCTTAGAAAGTATCAACAAGACTGTGAGGGAACTGTGCGGGGTATACCGACATGGTTGAAACAGTCTGCTACGTTGATGTGGCACTTTGGTGTGTACCGGTAACCCTTGAGTTCAGTCAAGGAGAGTACGGGGCCTCCGCGTGGTGTCATGAAGCATCAACAGACCTTAGGAACCTTAATTGAACTATCTTGGCCTCTTTAGGGTAGTGAGATAACTGACTTTGGTGCAGTCCGAGGTTGGTTGATACTCGATACTACACTCAATTGAGGGTTGCTTTCCTGGAATATTTCGGTCGCCAGTTCAGTGGCTAAATCGAAACGATGAACAATGAAAGAAATCCCGTGATATTGAGACCCTTAGAACCCGGTTATTTCTAATAGGACAGGTTGAACCCACTAACTTCAAGAGGGTAATACCCAGACCCCATGCTGGCCTAAACTCTAAGGGCTTCTCTTGTGTGACTTGTATGCCTTCGTACTTGACTACTTGCATGCTTGTTATCTGACACATGAACTACTTGCAGGTTTTGTTTATAGTCCTTAATTGGGACTCGTAACAGGGTTTACTAAGTCTCTTGCAGGTTTTGTTTATAGTCCTTAATTGGGACTCATAACAGGGTGTACTAACTACTTGCAGGTTCTGTTTATAGTCCTTAATTGGGACTCATGACAGGTTTTACTTGAGTTTCTTGCAGGTTTTGGTTTGCAGTCCTTAATTGGGACTCATAACAGGGTTACTTACATTACCCCATGCATACCATAACATCATACCATTGCATACATCCTAACCCATTTCAAGGATCTCAAGGGTTTGTGATGCAGGTCATGATAAATCAAACATCTAGCAAGGGGCAAAGAGGATTTATTTTCCTCTAGCCAAAGTTGTCAGGGGCTATGACCCACTTGATATGGTGAGCTTTGACACTTGAAGAAAGTTCCCCGAGCCAAGGTTGTCAGGGGCTATGACCCACTTGATATGGTGAGCCTTTGACCCTTGGAAGAAAGACTCTCAACAAATATGAAGTTCTTTCAATCAAACTGCCGGATCCAAATGCTAACCAATTTTCTTGTTTACCCCGCGAAGTCCTTGAAAACATTGCATGCATATCATACATATCATTGCATAACAGGTATCCCTCTTGCAGGTCACTTACCTCGCTGTTTATTTCAGCAATGGCCTTCCAACCAGATAACCAGGACCTTCTCGCTCAAGAGACTCAGTTCAGGGAAATCCTCCTGAACCTATCCAAGGGGCAGGAGGAGCTAAGGACACTTCTCATGGAGACTTTTGTCAGGAACAGTGCTGAGGATGAAAGGCCGAAACATCTACAAGCTGAGGTGGATGCATTGAAGGTCTAGATGCTGGGGCAGGTGACGGCCATTCAAGGGTTAGCTCAAAGACAAGATGAGCTCTGGTTTCTCGTCAACCAACTGCTTCAGGGTAACCAACTGGGGCAAAAGTCTAAGGGTAAGAAGCCAGTCATCGTTCAACCACCTTTGAGATAAGGAGGTAAGGGGAGAGCTCCTCAATTGGCTCCAGTGTCACAAATTCAACATCACAACCAACAAAAGAGCGAGAGAAGGCAGTTCACTCGGCTCAGCATGACCTTATCCCAGATATTGCCACAGTTGCTGGAGACCAAGCTGGTAACCCTAAAAGAAGCTCCGAAGAACCAAAATACAACGTCACCAAAGTACAACCCCAACGCCCGCTGCGCTTATCACTCTGACAGCCCAGGGCATACTACAGATGATTGTTGGAGCTTGAAAAATAAGATCCAAGACACGATCGATGCTGGAGAGATTCAGTTTAAAGTACCCAAGACTCCCCACGTGATCACTGCTCCCTTGCCAAAACATGGCTAGGGTTGAGAAGTTTTTGTTCATTCGAATGTTCAAGTTGCAATTCTCTTTTGTTCAAACATTTACTCATGTCAAACATTGTTATTTCATTAATGCATCGCATATGTCTGTTCTAAAACAATATATTCGTATTCACTAAATGCAACTTATTTTCATATTTTTTCTGATGTCAACTCTTGATCTAAAATTCTAAGCCTCTTGAGGGAGGATGACGAAAACGATACCATGATCATTACAGTATGCTTTTGAACAGACCCCGCTGATGAGGTACAGGCATTGTTTCAATCCCTAAACACTGGAGTTATAAGGATGATAATCCCTCGTCAACCCATCTGAGCCAAAGAAGTAGGAGTTTTTCTTTCCGAAATTTAAAACCCTTAATCATAACCTGGGGCAGGGTAGTCTCTCAGTTGATCCAAGTGCATAACGAATGGCACCAAAGAGGTCCTTACAAAGAAAGACAGTGATGGTTCCGAATAATCAATAAAGAAAGGCAGTCATTATATCTCAAAAAATAAAAAACCCATTAAGTCAAAACCCATGAAGGAGACTTACGAAACTGGGGCATCCCGCTGACTGTAATTCCAAAAAAGGAAACAGTTCAGGCAAAAAAAAAAGAAAGGGATAACAAAAATCAGACAAGAAAGAGGTCTTACAAACTCTCAACAAAAAAGGAATGACTGCCTATTCAGAATCAATCATCAATATCCGAACCATCACTGGAGCATCAAAGCAAAGACTCGAACAAGGTCTAACGCACGATCAACTTAGTTTAGGTTTGGAGAACATCACGAAGAGCGGGTGGGTACAAATAAAATTTGAGCCTTTATCCTTTGTTTCTTAAACCGTGAACCAGGCCACGTTATAACCCTTAAAAGTCCTAGCTGAAGCATGGGTTAGTTCGAAAGCATACTGTTACGAAAGGTATCCTGACTCCTTAAGGCTCGCGGTAAAATACGGAGTTGACATCACGTTTTACAAACAATCACTTGTTTTATGAAAAGAATGCATTTTCAAAATCTTCAAGACAGACATAAGCTTTGCATTTTTAACATAACTTTGTTTGTATATGACCTTTTGTTTGAACAACACAGAAGTTCGCACGACGAATGTCTAATGAACAAAAGCACTTCCAATCAAGGGGCAGACGTGGTTATTTCCCATCATCCGGGGGCAATTAAGTCAAGATTCGGAGAATCTCTCAAATGCCAAATAGCCTGGGGCAAATCTTCGTCTAAGTCACTTGGGGCATTGGACGACCAAACGAAGATCTTCTGGTGGCATGGCAACACAACAACAGGGGCACCTCCCTACATTCCGAGAACGTGGACATAGTCGAAAAAATACTACGCAAAATCAAAGACCTGCTAGGTTGACACACCTAGGCAAAAATATGGGCTTCCTGGCGAACCAAAAGGGTTCGGGCAAAAATAAGGGATGAAATGAAAAAAAGCTGTACACCCGGCAAGTCGAAAACCTGAAAAGGCGGCTTGGGCAAAAATGGGTATCCCGGTGGACTGAAAACCCGAAAGGGCGGTCCAGGCAAAAATTAGGGATCAAAGCGTACGACTATGTCCCGGCATCTCGTCACCTGCCTACCAGAAGAAGATTTGTTAATCGGCAGTCATCAAACACCTTCACAGGTCTTCCTCTCCAATATCAGAAACTGGGGCAATATTGAGTTGTCTAAATGATCTGGTTGCTCTGTCCACCGGAGGGCCAAGGTAAGTTCAGCTGAAGAATGCAACCAAGAGCGAACGCGTCTCCCGGCTTTATTCAAAGAGTTATTTCCTTAACAGGATATAACTGGGTTATCCTCAGCCAAAAGCCACGGAAAGATCGTCGTCGATACAGTCTTCTTATCCCCAGCAAAATCTATCCTTCAACATCAGCCCAGGAGTGACTTCCCGGCATCCGTCAAGGATCTATTTTCCTAGACGCAGATACATTCATAAACATCACATTTTCATACATCATGATACCTGCATATACGCATCATGTCATACAATCTCATTTATGTCGTTGCTTGATCCATATCGTGTACTGCATATGATTGACCTTTACCTTTCAGGAAGGATACGGTTAAATGATCAGCTATGTCAGAATAGACAAATTCAGTCAAAGTAGACAAATTCAGTCAAAGTAGACAAATTCAGTCAAAGTAGACAAATTCAGTCAAAGTAGACAAATTCAGTCAAAGTAGACAAATTCCGTCAAAGTAGACAAATTCAGTCAAAGTAGACAAATTCAGTCAAAGTAGACAAATTCAGTCAAAGTAGACAAATTCCGTCAAAGTAGACAAATTCAGTCAAAATAGACAAATCCAGTCAAAAGAAGACAAGTCCAGTTAAAATTACTTCCACTCGTCGTTATAGACACTCGTCGTGATAGACACTCGTCGTGATAGACACTCGTCGTTATAGACACTCGTCGTTATAGACACTCGTCGTGATAGACACTCGTCCTTATAGACACTCGTCGTTATAGACACTCGTCGTGATAGACACTCGTCGTGATAGACACTCGTCGTTATAGACACTCGTCGTTATAGACACTCGTCGTGATAGACACTCGTCGTGATAGACACTCGTCGTGATAGACACTCGTCGTGATAGACACTCGTCGTTATAGACACTCGTCGTTATAGACACTCGTCGTGATAGACACTCGTCATTATAGACACTCGTCGTGATAGACACTCGTCGTGATAGACACTCGTCGTTATAGACACTCGTCGTGATAGACACTCGTCGTGATAGACACTCGTCGTGATAGACACTCGTCGTGATAGACACTCGTCGTTATAGACACTCGTCGTTATAGACACTCGTCGTGATAGACACTCGTCGTGATAGACACTCGTCGTTATAGACACTCGTCGTTATAGACACTCGTCGTGATATACACTCGTCGTGATAGACACTCGTCGTTATAGACACTCGTCGTTATAGACACTCGTCGTGATAGACACTCGTCGTGATAGACACTCGTCGTGATAGACACTCGTCGTTATAGACACTCGTCGTTATAGACACTCGTCGTTATAGACACTCGTCGTTATAGACACTCGTCGTTATAGACACTCGTCGTTATAGACACTCGTCGTGATAGACACTCGTCGTGATAGACACTCGTCGTTATAGACACTCGTCGTTATAGACACTCGTCGTTATAGACACTCGTCGTGATAGACACTCGTCGTTATAGACACTCGTCGTTATAGACACTCGTCGTGATAGACACTCGTCGTGATAGACACTCGTCGTTATAGACACTCGTCGTTATAGACACTCGTCGTTATAGACACTCGTCGTTATAGACACTCGTCGTGATAAGACACTCGTCGTTATAGACACTCGTCGTTATAGACCACCCGTCCATGGAAATAACCTGTCAGTAGAGACAACTCACCAACCTTACTAATTCCCTTTTAGGTTTTAATTTCCTATGGTCCTCTCCCCGACGGTGCGTGAGATGTAATTCCCTTTTAGGTTATAATTTCCTATGGTCCTCTCCCCGACGGTGCGTGAGATGTAATTCCTTTTGAGATTATAATTTCCTATGGTTCCCTCCCCGACGGTGCGTGAGGTGATAATTCCTTTTCAGGTTATAATTTCCTATGGTCCTCTCCCCGACGGTGCGTGAGATGTAATTCCCTTTCAGGTTATAATTTCCTATGGTTCTCTCCCCGACGGTGCGTGAGATGTAATTCCCTTTCAGGTTATAATTTCCTATGGTTCTCTCCCCGACGGTGCGTGAGATGTAATTCCCTTTCAGGTTATAATTTCCTATGGTCCTCTCCCCGACGGTGCGTGAGATGTAATTCCTTTTGAGATTACAATTTCCTATGGTTCTCTCCCCGACGGTGCGTGAGATGTAATTCCCTTTCAGGTTATAATTTCCTATGGTTCTCTCCCCGACGGTGCGTGAGATGTAATTCCCTTTCAGGTTATAATTTCCTATGGTTCTCTCCCCGACGGTGAGTGAGGTGGTAATTCCTTTCCTATGGTTCCCTCTCCGACGGTGAGTGAGGTGGTAATTCCTTTCCTATGGTTCCCTCTCCGACGGTGAGTGAGGTGGTAATTCCTTTCCTAATGGTTCCCTCTCCGACGGTGAGTGAGGTGATAATTTCCTTTCCTAATGGTTCCCTCTCCGACGGTGAGTGAGGTGATAATTTCCTTTCCTAATGGTTCCCTCTTCGACGGTGAGTGAGGTGGTAATTCCTTTCCTATGGTTCCCTCTCCGACGGTGAGTAAGGTGGTAATTCCTTTCCTAATGGTTCCCTCTCCGACGGTGAGTGAGGTGATAATTTCCTTTCCTATGGTTCCCTCTCCGACGGTGAGTGAGGTGGTAATTCCTTTCCTAATGGTTCCCTCTCCGACGGTGAGTGAGGTGATAATCCCTTTTCCTATGGTTCCCTCTCCGACGGTGAGTGAGGTGACAATTCCCTTTCAGATTATAATTACCTTTGGTTCTCTTCCCGATACTGCGAAGATGGTAATTCCCACCAAGATTTTCTCAACGAGCGTTGTTGAAGTTAAAGTCACCCAAGGTTCTCTCACCGTTCATGCTGAGGTAGTAACCATCCCTGGTTCATTCATCATCTTGTGAAGCTCCAGATCCAACTCCTGTAACCAGTCAGGACACATTTATACAAAGCATCTGAAAACCAGCTCCTGCAACATGTCAGGTACTCATTTTTCTTTTGCAGGTATGCAGGTTCTCGCTAAGGAATCTCTTACGCGATCAACATCCAGATGGCATCTATAAGCCCATTTCCACTATGTGAGCACAAATTTATGGGCACTCTAGTGTTCAATCATCTTCTACCCTCGGATTACGAAAGGCACGTCAGCCAATCTGCATCCTCAGGTCTAAGAAGATTGAACAGGGGCAACTGTTGTACCCCAAAATTTGCCCTCCCATATTTCTCAAAATATTTCAAGAAAAATTCACAAGTCCAATCCGGCGCATCATATTCAGGTGTTCTTTCGCAAAGATATCTCTGATAACATATTCTCAAATTCAGGTTCGGCTCAAGAGTCAATTCTTTAAAGAAGGTATCAGAATGTGTGAGTTTTCTTGAATAAATATAGTGAAAAAGTGTGCTGAAAGTGCAGTTTTTACGCGCTAAAAAATTCATAACTTGAAGATCGTGACTCGTTTTGAACCCGTTCCGGTGGCCAAAATTCCGTCTTGACATTATCTACGTTTTCATCTCTCACGGCTGGAAGCCAATTTCGATCAGAAGGTCTTCAAAAATGTGGATTTATCAAGTATTTTCGTGCAGAAATTTGTGACAGAAGTTTATTTGCGTCATGTTCAAAAAATCATAACTTGGTCGATTTTCATCGTATCGAGCTGGTTCCGGTGCCAAAATTTCACAAATTGAGTTGGCTACATTTTCGCAGAAGGTATTGAGTTCAAACGGTATTCAAAAGGCCTTCGTTTTTTGCTCAGAGTGCGTGATACGCTGAAAATCCTGAATGCTGAATATTATTTCATCTGAGCCGAAACTTCGAAAATTCATAACTAATTCACCGTTTATCCGATTGAGTCGATTTTCGGACAGGAGTTAGTTCTCGATGTCGGATACATTTTGTCTTCACATTTCAACTTCAAAAAATGCACTTAAGTCCCTGCGATTTAGCCTGGAAAGTGACGAATTCAAGTGAATATTGGAGGCCCAATTGCACATTCAAAGCCCATTTGCTTTACCCTAATTTCCATTATATAATCACTTTCTTTTCACACAAACCAGAGGAGAAAAAGAGAGAAAAAACCTTGCCACAACACTGTTGGAATATCAAACTCTTTCAAGAACCCTAAAACCTTGAAATCCTTATTACAAATCCCTCTCTCACTACAAACAAAGTCATCTCAGTTACAAACCAACACCTCACTACTTCTCCAGTAAGGATAAGGCTGGCTTGATCTCCATGATCCTAATTTTCCAGTAAAGCATAAAAGCATCCAGGTCACTAATTTTCCAACAGGATACCATGCAGGTTCATTAAGGAACGTTGAGGCCAAAAGCCAAATGGCCAAAAGCCAAAAGCCAAATGGCCAAAGTAGAACATTTTAGGCATGACACCAATACATGGCGAGGCAGACATTAAGCCAGACATTAAGGAACGTTGAAGCCGGAACATAAATGGTCAAAAGCCAAAACGCAAATGGCCAAAAGCCAAAAGCCAAATGGCCAAAGTAGAACAACTTATGTATGATGAGGCCAGAACACAAATGGCCAAACCACTCCAATTCACCTCCAAAAAGGGGACAGAAACCCCCCAAGGTATTGTATTTTCTTTATTTTCCTTATTTTATTTATTTCAATTGTTTCTTTTTTTAATTAATTCCTTTAATTTAACTTATTTTCATAAAATATAAAAAATAGTAAAAAACAGAAAAGTCATAAAAATCAAAATATATTTATTTAATTAATATTTTTTGTAAATAAATTTCACTAATAATTAATTATTTATTTTTATAAATCAAAATTGCATGTAAATAATTAGATTAATTTTAGGTTTAATTTTGACATGTTTTTCTTAATAAATAAAAAAAATTAGAATTAGGGTTAATATTTTAATTTCATTTAATCTTTCTCATAAAAATACATAAAAAACATAAATACCAAAAATCCAAAAAAATCTCAAAATAATTTCTTTTTTTCATTTTTATTTAATTAATTTAATCATTTAATTTAATTTCATTAAAAAGGGTCCAACGCCCTCGTTTCCAATTTTAATTCCAATTCGCGCATTTTATTTTATTTCTTATAATATTAATGTAATTCTCCCAAAGCCTTGTAAACTCAGACATTTTATTTCTCGCACTTTATTTTATTTCTTTATTTACTTTCCGTCAAATCGGGTCCTGGATTTTAATTTTGGCGATGTGGACCCGCGCCTTTGTAATAGTTTAGAACTTTCAATTTCCGCATCTTTTTTAACTGTTAAATAAATGCATGCAAGAATGAATGACAAAAATAAAAACAAACGCGTAGCTCACTCATAACCTGACAAGACAAAAATAAATGAATCTGACACACAAATCACACACCACCCCTAGGGTACGCCTCACTGTTGCCTTGCCTCGAAAGGTGATCGTCGAGTAGAGGATGTCTTAGTAAGTCCTCATGATCCGGGAACCTGGCATGAGGGTAGCTTCTAAGGTGTCTTCCCATTGCTCTAGTGATCACCATGTCCCGAACCTCGAATTGACCCGAACACCTCCAACGGTGGTGCTACCTACCTCTCAATGGTGGGATGGCACTACTTTAAAGGACATTTACACAGACGAATTCCTTAGGGTAGGTAGACGACTCTAGATACTTGCTCTAACTTTCAAATAAATCAAAAGAATACTTTTCACACCAACACATTTTCAAAAAGCTTTCGAAAGCATTTTTTCAAACACTCTTGAGGACCGATACAAGAGTCGAACTGGAATTTTCAAAGAAACTTTTTAAAAACCCACATTGAAAAGCAAACAAACCATTTTTGAAAACACAATGAGTAAGTATCTAAGAGCCCATGGATAACCATGGATAGAAAGGGTGCTAACACCTTCCCTTTCTATAACCTACCTCCCGAACCGAGAGCAATCTCTTTAAGGAATTTTTCTGTGCTTTTGTCCTTTCCATTTGGAGAAAATAAAAGACGGTGGCGACTCTTGCTTCCGCGACATTTCGCGAACCAGCGTTAAACAGTCAGTTCCATATCCACCGATCACAGCATGAATTTGTCAGAATTTCAAATCCCCTGCAGATCGAAGATTCTCGTTCTTGACTCCTCAACACAAATTCCCCTAGCAGAATGAAGATTCTCATTCTCATTTCTCCACAGAGTTTTCAGATATTCCCCAGCGGAGTTCTCCTCAAACAGCAAAATAGGAATCCCCAGTAGATTGGCATACAACCCAAACTCCTGACTTTCCCCAGCAGTATAACTTCTCCCTGCAGAGGTTGTCAAAGAGCTTGAAGACACGCATACTCTTCAACAGTGGTCCCAGGACTTATCATTTTCAATGATCAAGGGATTTTCAATCCCCGACAGTAGCCAAGGATTTATTTTCCCCAACAGCGGTCATAGATTTTATTATCTCCAGCTATCCAGGATTTATTTTCCTCAGCAAGACAACTAATCAGCTTACATGCGCATTCATCGCATTCACATATCATAAACATTGACATAACACATATATTGCATCATACATTTCATGCAACATAACTTTGTGTTTCAGCTAATATTTTACCCTTTTCAGGATAAGATTAGCAAACTTCAATTCCGGAATCATGAAAACAGTTTACGGATTCTCCAAACACGGATGTTAATCTATCGCTTGTTCAGATTCAACTTTTGAAAACAGTTTACGGATGCTTCCCAACACGGATGTTAATCTATTGCTTGTTCAACTCCAGAATCATGAAAATAGTTTACGGGTGCTTCCGAACATGGATGTCAACCTATCGCTTGTTCAGATTCAGCTCGCTGAAAACAGTTTACGGAAGCTCCAAACACGGATGCTAATCTATTGCTTATTCAGACCCCCAGTTCAGAGATGTTCCAAACACGGATACCTTTTCTGATACTCATTCTTTCACCTACAACATACAGTTCAACAAACATTCTTGGATGGCATCTTTAAGCCCATCTCCGACAAGATTCTATCACATCTCCAAATGGCATCTTTAAGCCCATTCCCTCAACTAGGCTTTGACGAGTGCAAATTTATGGGCACTCTAGTGTCCAATCATATTTTACCTTCGAGTCGCGAACGGCAAAATTGCCAATCTAACTCTTCAGGTTCAAGAAGATTGAACAGGGGCAACTGTTGTACCCAAAATTTGCCCTCCCTTTTTCACAAGAAATCACAATCCTAAGGTTTTCTCTGATTTTTGAAATTGGCTCAGGAATTGATCAAGCAGACTTTTCTTTGGCAACAAATCCGGAATTAGGGTTTTCGCTCGCATTTCTCAGAAGGAACTGAATCCTCATAAATTCAGTTAACTGTTACGTTGTTTTCACGTTTGTTCAAGTTTACTGGTTATTTCTCAAGGCCTGATTATTTGGGATAAAAGCTGAGACTTTTTTTTGGAACATTAAGGCATCTGCTTGATTAAGTGGAGTGAAAGGTTTACCGTTTATTGGAATGCTTGGTTTGTTTAACTGTACAATGCGTGTGTTAATTGGAATACCATGCGTATTGTGAGTAATGCAAGGTTACGAGACTACAAAGTTTGTTGATTATATATTTTATCTGAATTAAAATTATTGGGATACAGTTCCAATTATTTTGATTTAAGAGTCTTAAATAATTAAATAAACAATGCAAGGAAAGATTGGAAGATATTTGACAAAGACTTTTTTTATTATTTTCAAATGTTGTTACAAAATTTATCTGAATATTGTAAATTTACAACTTACAGTATTTACAATAATATTTGTTTACAATAAATGAAAAAAATGAATCTAAGCCTAATCTTTTGAGATCTTTGACTTCTACTGCTTCCTCTATCATCCAACTGGTACTTACCTGCAAAAGACAGAAGAAAAAGAAATCAGCGCAATTAACTGAAAAGAGTTTTCAAGTAGATAAAAAGAAATCATCATTAAAGTTTGTCGGCTGGAATCAGAATGCTATGTTCATCATATTTTATTTTCCTCTCTGCAAATCACAAGAAGATCACTCTTCTCGGTTCACAGAGAGAAAAATAAAAGATATAAATATAAGCATACATTTGGTTCAAATACATAAACAAGCCAACTAGAAGCAAAGTGTACTGCATGCTATACAAAACTGCATTAGTCAAGCAAGTCAGCAGGGAAAACATAACCAAGCATGTCAAACTGAGTTACAAGCCAACTAGGTGCAAAAAGCAACAAAGTACAATGCAGAAGCATAGCAACTAAAGCATACAAGTAACCAAGTACACAATGCAGAAAATAGGCAAAATGTCAAAGTAAACAAGTACAGAAAGTACACAATGCAGAGAAAAACCAAGTTACAAGCCAAAGGGACTTGTCAAAGCCATCATCACTTTCCAGCACTAGACAAACTTTTCAGAATTAAATATAATAAGCAAAAATGCTTAGGAGAGAGAGAGAGAAAGAGAGTACCTTTGGGTGAAAAGAGTTTGCAGTTTTGGCAGGCTGTTTTCAAGACAGTAAAAGAAAGCAAAAAGATATAAAAAAGGGAGGACTGCATAACAGTCCAGGGGAGAGAAAAATATTGAGCAGGCCTGCAAAACCAAAACTTACAAGCCTGTAAACCACAAGCTCAACAAAGCCAAACCAAACAGTTTTCAAACTCAGCCTGTATTTCAAACTGCTTCCAACACCAACAATCACAGGCCTGCATTACAAACTGCAAACTTGTAAGCTCAACATTTCCAAACTACAAATATGCCTGTATAAAACACAAGCAAACCTGCTAGCAAACCTGCTAGCCAAAACTGCAAACCATAAGCCTGTTAGCCAAACCTGCTTGCCATACAACCAAAGCCTGCCCAGTTTACTCAAGCTTGCAAACTCAAGCAAACTCAAGCAAACCTGCAAAAACCACAAAACTTACCAAAACTGCATCTCAAAACTACAAGCCTAAACACACAGGCCAGATTCAAACTGTTTCAAATTGCAAGTCAAGCAAGCTTGCAAACCTGCCTAAACACAAACTCAGAAAAACAACTCACAGTAACAAACCTGCTCATAGGCTAAACAAAATAACCTGCAAACTTTGAAACCACAGTCTGCCTACCAAAACAAAACTCAGATCTGCATAACAATAACAAAACTGCAGAAAACAATCAACAGTTGTCAAACCAGTGCCAAACTCAAAACAAACTTTTGCCAAACAGTTTCAAAAAGAACCACAAGCTGGTCAAAACTCAAAATTTTTGCAAACAGTCAGAAGCTAACCAACAATTCCATCATCATTATTCAAGCATTCAAAGAGAAGGAGAGGAGCTTTCAGAAGCAAAACACCAGTTTTCAGATCCATCATCATCAAACATCAATAACAAAGAGAGAGGAAGAGGAAAAAGCAAACAACAACAAGTTTCAGATCTAAGCTCATCATTAACAAGGAAGAGGTTCTGAGGTTTTCATAAAATCCAACAAAGTATCATCATCACAAATATTCAAAACAAAGAAGCAAGCAAGTTTCAGATTATTCATCATCCACGAAAGTAGAAGCAAGCAAGTTTTCAGATCCATCATCATCAAACAAATCACAAGAACAACAAAGAAAAATACAGAAATACCAGAAGCGACGTTCATCTCATTTTCTTCCGCCTCCGGCCACCAAGAGCGCCGCCAATCCAACCCTCCCTCCATCTTTTTCAGAAACAAAACGTCAAGGTAAGTTTCCTCACCCCCTACACTGCATCATGCTCATAACAACCATGGATTAGAAGATAAATCCAAAACACAATGAAGAGAATCAAACATGCAAAACTGTAAAAAAAAACCTTAAAGCGCGTTTGAAACAAAACTGTACCTTTCGAACCATTGCCTTGGACCGTCATGGAGAGGAGAGGGCGAACGTTGCGCTCTGGAAATCTAGAGACATGAGGAATGATCAGCGTTTCGCCTGAGAGAGATGAGAGAAACGAAGAAGAAAAGAAAGAGCGGCGCCGCTGTGGCCAAAGTTTGCAAACCCTAAAGTGAACAAACCCTAAAATTGTCACAACATTCATTCTGGGCATGTGCGCCCCAAATTGCTTAAGCCCAAATGCTGGCTAGCGCATACTCCCCCCCATTTCATCTGTTTTGTTTTTTAATTTTATTTCTCCTTCCATTTTTGGGCCTAACACCAATAATTCCTAAGGCCCATCATCTTTTTAACTTTGTTAAAACTAATTTTTTTTTTACTTTCATAATTTGATCCTTGTGAATAATAAAACTAAAAGTTTTTTAAAATTTTGTTTTAATTTTCTTAATTTAGTTTTCTTGTTTTAATGATTATTACCTTTAATAAAAATATAAAAATGATAGAAACATTGACTTAAATAATTTTTCTTTTCTTTAAAACTCTTTGTTTACATAATTCATAAAAAAAAACACAAAAATAATAATAATCATACTTAAATCTTTATTAGGTTAAAATTTTATTTATTTGTAAATAAATACATGCATCTCATAATTCTTTTATAATTTGTTATAATTTTACATTGAATTGCGACAGTTCGATTTGGTTGTAACATATATTGAGACACTATTATTCTGATGAGACTCATCCCCATTTGTAAATAATTGTACCCCCATCCCCAGATACTTTATTGTAATAACTTAGACTTTAAATTCCTGCAATTTATTGCTGTCAATATACTGTATAGTAATTAGGGTTTGTATGCGAAGATTTAAAATCAATCGCTAGATGACCTAATCCAAGAATAAATGCATGAAAATCAATACACCATTCACACTTGCACCTCTAGGGTAACCTCGCCTGTTGCCTCGGAAACACAATCATGTCCCTCGAATATGAGACACTCTAGCAAATTCCCCTTCGATAAACAAAAGATCGTAGTCCCTCGATGACCCTCGATGTTGCCTTCGATAAAACGATCTCGTCCCTTACAAAATTGCTAGAGCGTCTCACAAGTTGCTTTCAATGATTGTATATGATGACCAGCGCCTGTCCCGTTTAACATCCTAACACAAGGTTGTTCACCAAACACAATGGTGAAACAACATTGTTAAAAGGGTTAAAACATAAGAAAGATCTTTGAGTAAAATAGGGTAGACAACTCTTAGTTACTTGATCAAAAATCTTGCAAAACATCCTTTACATTTTCAAATACACTTCACAACACAACTTCAAAACAATTTCAAAACAACTTTCAAAACATTGAAATATATTTTCAAAAAAGACACACACCTTTGTATATATTCAAACAAGAATCATTACAAAGGTTGCCTAGACAAGGCCTCTTTTTCAAAGCATTTTCAAAAACCACACACAAAGCACCATTTCAAACAGTTGAAAAGCAAAGGCAATTGATCTAAAACAAGTAACTAAGAGCCCATGGAAAACCATGTATGAAAAGGGTGCTAGTACCTTCCCTTTTCATAATCTACCCCCTCAACCTAAGAAAACATCTCAAAGGTCTTTCCTGTGCTTTTTGACCTTTCCTTTGGATAAAATAAAAAGTCGGTGGCGACTCTTGCTAAACCGCACAAGTGCGAACACAAACGCAAAACCTCAAGTCAGTTCTCCCACCGTATCACACCAGTGTCTGGGGAACCTCTTCAAAATGTTGAAACGAGGTTTCAATGAACTCCCTATCCATTTCCACATATCGGAAAGAGTTGAGGTGGCTCACCATGTACTCCTCCTCTCCTCGTACCGTAACAATTTTCCCTTTGACTGGGTATTTCAGCATCTGGTGCAGTGTAGAATTCACTGCCCCAGCTTTGTGGATCCATGGGCGACCCAACAAAAAAGAATAGGATGGTCGAATGTCCATCACATAAAAAGTAGACACAAAGATATGAGAACCAACCTTAATTGGAATATCCACTTCTCCGTGTACCATTCTCTTTGACCCATCAAAGGCCCTAACAACAATGTTACTTGGCTTCAACTCTAAACCCTCACAGTCCAACCGGTCTAGAGCTTTCTTAGGCAAAACGTTCAACGAGGAACCAGTATCCACCAATACATGAGCAAGAGTAGTGCCCCTGCATTCAATAGAGACATGCAGGGCATCATTGTGATTCCTCCCCTTAGCAGGAAAGTCAGCATCAGAGAAACCCAACCCATTATCAGCAGTCAGACTAGCCACGCAATCTTTAAACTGATCAGCTGATGTTTCTTGTGGTACATGTGCAGTCTTTAGGAAAGCAATCAGAGCCTTGGCATGGGCTTCTGAGCAAAGTAACAGAGACAACATAGATATTTTAGATGGGGGTTTCCCCAGCTGTTCGACTACATTATAGTCGGTCCTTTTGATAATCTTCAAAATTTCCTCCATCTCTTGTCTAGAGGCTTCAACAGTAATTGTCTTTGGTGCCTCCGTCCGGGCATGCTCATCAGTGGTGCCTTTGCCCCGAGTATCAGATGACTCGGCAACAGGGGTAAGAATGGGAACTTGAACAGGGATAGTAGCAGGTGCACTGGTAGGTGTGATGACAATAGGTTTCCGAACAACTGGTGGAGAGATCTCGGGGGAGAAAAGTCTTCCGCTGCGGATGACTTTGGCAGGTCCAACAATATTGCTGACGTCAGTATCAAACTCTTCAGCACTCAAGTCTTGCTTAACTCCGTGATAGTAAACGTCAGCCCCGTAATGCCACGGGACAACTTTATTGGATGTATAGGGGATAGGCCCAGGAACAGTGATGATCAATGGTGCGATTCTTGGAACATATGTAATTCTAACAGGCTTTCTCGAGGAAGCCTTGGAAGAATTGTCGAAAATGGTGATTATAGCAACTTCTTCAGTAGGAACAAAAGTCTTCTCAAACAGAATTTCTTTATTATCCATCAGGCGTTGGACACCTGACTTCAAAAGATGGCAACCGGTAGGTAGGACGACACACAGATGGCAACCTTCGCCACAGCCCGGAAATAAACCGGCTAACAGAAGGTTCTTCTTCATAGTCATTAAGGGAGTAACAATATCTTTCACAGAAACCACAAACGAGTCTTCATTTATAGTATTCACTCCATGCTTGGGCATAGGAGCAGTCACAACATTAGGTCTTTCAGGTGCTTCGAATTCAATCTCCTTCACATCAATCAAGTCCTGTACTTTGTTTTTCAAGACCCAACAGTTATCTGTATCATGCCCCGGGCTATTAAAGTGAAAAGCACAGCGGGTATTCGGATCGTACATCGGTGATGTTGTATTAGGGCTCTTCGGGGCCTCTTTCGATATCACCAAGTTGGTCTTTAATAACTGCGGCAAAATTTGGGATAATGTCATGTTAAGCTGAGTGAATTGTCTTTGTGGCCTCTCGGCCCTTGGCTGATTGTTGCGTTGATGAGCAACAACAGGTCTTGATATAACCACTGCATTGATTGCTTGGCGGCGTTCAGGTTTATTATGGCTCTTTGAACTGTAAACATCACTGGACTCCTTCTTAAAAGGTTTCTTCTTGGTGCTTGACGAAGCAACCTTCTATATCTTGCCAGATTTGATACCAGCCTCAATTCTTTCCCCGGTCATAATTAGCTCTGTAAATTCGGACAATGAACTTCCAATCAGATGGTTGAAATACGGACCAAACAAGGTCCCCAAAAACATATCCACTAGCTCCCTATCAGCCAAGGGAGGTTGTACTCTACCAGCAAGGTCCCTCCACTTCTGAGCATAATCTTTGAAACCTTCACCCGCGCCCATAGACATACCCTGAAGTTGGGTATGTGTAGGAGCGATGTCGGTGTTGTATTGGTACTGCTTGTAGAAAGCAGCAACCAAGTCCTCCCAATTACGGATACTAGCTCCTTCCAGCTGGTAAAACCATTCAAGCTAAGTCCCTGAGAGACTATCTTTAAAGAAGTGGATCCAGAGGTTCTTGTCAGCGGTGTACGACTGAATCTTCCTAACATACAAATGGAGGTGCAGCTTTGGGCAAGAAACCCCATCGTATTTAGAAAAGGATAGTGCTTTAAACTTGTGGGGAATCACCACCCCAGATGACAAACCTAGATCACCAAAGTCCAGACCAGGCACTTTCTGAACTTCCATCGCGTTCAACCGGTCTTCCAATTGTTTATATCTATCCTCAGCCAGAGGATACTGGTCTTCGTCAAAGTCCGTCTCGTTGTCTGAAACCACAGGGCTATGAGCCCTTCTCTCTTCCTAATTATATCCACCTCCAGATGAGTGGGTCAAATCAACCTCTTCTCACAAATCGTTTCCGAATCTGCGACCCAAATTAAATAGGACCGTCTTTTTATTCTTCTTCTTCTCTTTCAAGATAAGGGTCTTCAGATCTTGCTGACCCTTAGCCAAACTCATGAACAATTCTTGGAACTGGGTGTTTTGGGCTTGCAGAGCCTTAATTGCTTGATCAGTTGATGTTTCAGAAGACATGATGCTGAAATAAACAGCGAAGAAGATAAGAGACCTGTAATGGGTACCTGTGATGAGGTGCATGGAATGAAATGCGTATGATATGATTTCAAAGACGTCGAGAGATTCAAATTTGTTAAACAAAAATGAAACACACTTTTATTAGATAAACTTTGAATTCAATTGTTCAACAAATTCCTTTAAGGCGTTACAAGAAAGAAAAACTGAAAAGTAAAGCAAAACTAGAAATAATAAAAAAGACAAATCAGCGCTCCCATGGTCGTTTCCCTTTGGTGCTGACATAGTCATTGAAGATCTGCTTATTCTCCAACTGCCTTGTCAACTTCTAAATCTTCTGCTCTTGTTCGTGATACTTTTCTCGGTAAGTATCCCGCTCTTCTCTCAGCTGCATCCACGATCTCTTTAATGCCCCAATATCGGTAGGCATGTATGGATGGAGGATGGTAGGAGGAACCCCTTCTTCATCAACAACCTCAAGAGTTATAGGCAAGACAGCTTCGTAGGGCATTCCCAGCTTTTGGGCACGTATGCGAACCCATCGGAGGTATGGTTCCATTGGTAGAGAAGTCTTTGCACCCAGCTCGTGTGGATCAGACCTGTGTACCCTATCCCAAGCTCTTATGAATCTGCGGCGTTGCTCATCACTATCCCCTTGGAAATAAAAGACAATACTTGGAATTAGTAACTCATGAGGTCCTTCCCTTCTAGCTCGCCCAAACTGACGTAAGGCCAAGCACAAATTATAAGTGATCCCTCCATTGGTTCCTATAAGTGGGACATTGGGGTATTCCCCATAGCGATCAATAATAGCCACATCTTCCATGCCCTTAATATTCCAAATGATGTCATTATGAGAGAGAGAGACATAATCCTATAGGCCTATCCCATGCCTTCCTTGTTCTTCAGAACTGATTTGGGGAGGTGAGAAATAAACCACCTTACCAGCAATGGCGCACAACACATGAGAGTTCCCCGTTTCCGAGCAGTACGGGCATAAAGAGAGTGCAAAATGTCACCCAAGAGAGTGGGTACAGGATTACGGGAAATGAAGATCTTCATCGCATTCACGTCAACAAAGGAATCAAAGTTAGGAAACAACACCAAACCATATATGAGAAGAGCCAGAATGTCTTCAAGTGCCTGGAAGTCTAGACTGTCCTAGAACTGATTAGCCTTACCAACCAAGAATTTAGTCAAAAAGCCCTTTGCTCCACTACGAGTCTCCCAATTAGACATTACCTCAGCCTTTGTGAGATGGAGGGCTGAAGCAATCTCTTCTGGTCTAAGGATCTTCTCCCAACCTGTGAACAGGGTCTGCTCCAGAATAGAGATGCCCAGTAGATCAGAGAACTCTTCCAAGGTAGGGACCAGCTGGTAGTCCAGAAAAGTAAAGCAATGGTACAGTGGATCAAAGAACTGGACTAAGACACTCATCATCTGTTCATCCATCTTGGAGGTGACCAAACCCAGGAGGTGACCATGTCTTCTGATAAAGGAAGAAGTATCTGGCATCTTTGCAACCAAATCCTTGAGCTGAGTGGGAATCTGGACAAAAGTTGATCCGAATGGTATTTCTACACATGGGTGCCATGTCCTACAAAACATAACAAAGATGAATCCCTCCTTTCTTTGAAATAGGTTAGTCTAATGCAAGATGCATGCAATGTCATGATGTCATGATAGAAAACACACCATAAGTATCCACAAATAGCAAACATGGTAAAGGCACACAAGTCACACAGAGAGCCCTTATATTTCAGTCTGGCAAGGAGTCTAGGTACTACCCTCTTTCCGTTCAGTTGGTTCAAACCTGTCCTAAAAATAGTAACCGAGTTCTAAAGGACCTCAATATCACTAAATACCCTCGATCGGTCATAATTCCAATTTAGCAACCTTTTCTTGCAGTCGGAATCATTGCGAGAGTTTAGTCTCAATGAGTGTAGCATACTGCTACTGTTCTATGGCCAAGTTGGTCAATTTAAAGGTTCTAAGGTCAGTTGGTGCTTAATGACCCCTTAGAAGACCCATATTATCCTCGTTGTGCCATAAGGGATATCGGTACATACTAAAGTGCCACACCAACGTAGCTACTGCTTCAACCGTATCGGTCTATGCTGTACAGTTCCCTCACGGTTTATTGCTACTTACCTAAAGGGTATTCCCCAGATCCGGGTTAGGATCTATAGTAACTCCGATACAAGCCCACAAATATAAAGCATATAGGTCAAGCAATTGAAAACATTATGAACTATTCCTAAGGTACACCCCACTTATAAAATCTTCCCCAGCAGAGTCGCCAGTTCTGTGATACATTGGGAAGAACTGACTGTTTTTTGGAATGCTGGTTTGCATTTTGCGTTTGTATTCGCAAAATGTCGCGGTAAGCAAGAGTCTCCACCGACTTTTATTTTATCCAACAAGGAAAGGAAAAAAGCACAGAAAAATTCCTTTTTCGAGATATATCTCGGGTTCGGGGGGTAGATTATAGAAAGGGAAGGTGTTAGCACCCTTTCTATCCGTGGTTATCCACGGGCTCTTAGGTACTTGCTCAATTGTTTTCAAAAAAAATTTCTTTGTGCTTGTGGGTTTGAAAAAGTTTTTTTAAAACTTCGATTTAACTCTTGCTTCTGTCCTCAAGAGTGTAATGAAGTGTTTTTGAAAACTTTGTTTGAAAAGGAGTGTAAGTGTGAAAAGTTTTTGTTTTTTGAAAGAGCAAGTATCTAAGAACCATCTACCTACTCGAAAAAGGAATCGTTCTATGCTAATTTCCTTTAGACAATGCTATCCTACTATTGATGAGTAGGTAGCACCGTCGTTGGAGTTTGAGGGTCAATTCGAATGTGGGACTTACGGTCACTAAAGCAATGTTAGGACGCCTTAGCGGTAACCCTAATGTCTTAGATCATTTGTTTGAGGCAACAATATCCGAGGCAACCATTTCGAGGCGACTATGATCTTTTGGACAAGAGGACGACCTCTAAAGTGACCTATACTCAATGACCGCGTACGAAGGCAACCAAGTGGGGTGTACCCTAGGAGTGTGCATGTGCGAGTGTGTTGTTTTCAATTATTTTTATCTTTGTACATGTTAAGAGAGATCTAAGTTGATTTTAGGTTAAAACATTCAGTCTTGTCATGCAATCCTATTACCAAACATCTAACAGTTATAATTTGCGGAAATAAAATGCGGAATTTAAATTACAAGACGTCGGGTATTTACATCGCCAAAGACAAACCCTTTAAAAATAAATAAAGCGATAAAAATAAATAAAAGTCCTATTTACTATTACAATCCGGGAGCAAGTACATTATTGGTAAAAGAAAGTAAATCGCGTGCGGGAAATTAGATCGAATGCGAATTTTAGGGTTTTGACCCTTTTGATTAAAGAAAATATCTTTTTTTGTTGTTTTTGAATTAAGAAAGAAATAAATCCTAAATTAAATTAATAAATTAATTAAATGACAAATAAATTATTTTTGGAGTTTTTTATTATTTTAAGAAATAAAATAAAATTAATTGAATTAGTAAATAAAACCTAATTAAATCTAGTTAATTTTAATTATTGGCAAAATAGGTTAAAATTATTCTAGAATTAAAACCTAAATTAATTAATTAGTATTTATTAATAAAAAAAATAAAAGTTAAAATTTGATTGAATAAAAATATTTTTTGGTAATTTTATTTTAAAAGAAATTTTGATTGGTTAGAAATTAAACAAAAATAATAAAAACAATTAACAAAACAAAATAAATAAATAGAAGAGAGGAGGGGTTTGGGCCTGAATTTGGGAGTATGAGTAGCAATCTGAAGGCCCAAAAACGTTGGCCTTTGTGGACTTTGCAGATCTAGTGCGCATGCATTGACTAACGCCTTGGTAGTTCTTCAACCCATAGCCATCAGATCTGACCATTGGCCATCTGTCTCTTGGATGTATGAAGGTGCATGGTGAGTTGCAGGCCAACACGCGCATTGGAACACCTGAAAGACAAAATTAATAAGAAATTGGGGGACATGGGATTCGAACCCAGGTCGTGAAGGATGATACACGCTTGCCTTGCCACTACACCATCTTGTTTTGTTTGTTAATATAATGAAAAGAGTATATTATATAATAAAACAAGTCAATGGCCAGAAAAAACAAAAAAAAACATGCGCGCGGTATTTGAAAGAGCCAATGGGCAGGGGACACCTCATCGTCCCTATCCTGAAACCTGTAAAAGATTACCTGCAGATTTGAATTCGCAACTAAAAACGCAAGCCTGTCCTAAAATCTTCTCTAGGCCATATAAATCCATTCCAGGAACATGGTTGGGTTCGTTATAGCCTCCTGATCAAAGCTATGCCCTTCTTGTGGATCAATTATCCCTGAAATAGAAAACCCCAAAAATGCTTCCAAGAACCCTAGCTATGGCGTTTTGCATTACATGTTAGATAAATGAAATTAAATGATGCCAAAAGTTTACAAATAATTTGAGGATTACAAATATGCAGTTATTTCATTCAATGGATGCAAGAATGATGAGTTTCATTTTCAAGAACAGAGTTGGGTTTCATGACACTTACAGTGCGTTTGGACGTCTGAAAAAGCTTGCTTTGGATTGGTTTAGCTTGAGTGAATGCCCAGGAAGCGATTGGGACAGGTCTTGGCCTCTGAAAATGCCTCCAACTATGATTTCAATCTCAAGCTTTTTTGTGAATTTTTCAAATCTGATTCTGCCTCTCTTTGCAGCTTCCAACCCTTATTTCGTATCCCCTGGCTTGCTTATGTAACATGCTTTGCATTAGGGTAGAAATCATGGACTGAATCCCTCCAAATAAATGCACATGAATATGATTTGATTCCCATTCACAAACTTGCCAAATTTGACTTGATTCAATCTTTTTGCACATAATTTGCCTTGGTACGAGTTTGGAGATATGCTAGCTGTCCATTGAAGCCTACAATCAATAAAAAATCTTTGGTTATCAATTTTTTTATATTTTATATGATTTAATTTGATTTAAAATGAATAAATTCAAATAAAAATCAAATTAAATAACAAAAATGATATATGGACACATGCCTGAAGTTAGGGCACGTGTACAATGATGCAAACTCAAATCAAGTGGAAACGAATGGGCCCATTTGACAAAATTTGAAGTTTTGGGGATAGTTGACTTTTGGCAATTTTGCAAAAAAGTCCAAATTCAACAATGCATAACTTCTTCAATTTTGAACTTTTGGAGGTTTTTTTGGAATTTTTAGAAAGATTGAGATGTCCTCTAACCAACCCTTTTGTCTAATCTCAACTTCATATTCCATGCTCAAGTTATAAGCTTTGGTAAAAAAGGTGTTTTTGTTGACTTTCAAAAATGACCTATAATGTCCAAACTTATAACTTCTTGTGAGTGCATAATTTGATCTTGGGGTATGAAGATGTATTGTAGGTAATTTAATACTCTTCAAAATGAGCTTTGGATGGGTCATTTCTAATAAAGTATGAGAAAGTTATGCTTGGTCAAAGTTGAGTTGACGTTTCCTGCAAAACCCTAATTTAGCAACTTTTGAATCTTGATGAATTTTGAGCAATCCTTGATGAATCATGATCAACCCTTGATCAAATGATGAAATATCCTTATAAATGAGAATTTTGACAAAAATTCTTGAGGTTTGACTGTTTGTAGGTCACAGTTGACTTTTGCCCTAGCATAGTCGATTTTTGGACCTTTGGGCAATTGACTGAGCAAACTTCCTCTGCAAGGCTTGAAATTTGTCATGGATGATCTTGAGAACATATTAGGACATTGGCGAGCATTTGAGGTCATTTTGACTCCAGGATATTGATGCAACACAAAACCCTAATTTTGGGGTAGACTGCCTTAGGAGGTAGCTTGTCTGTCCAACTCTTGAACAAACTTGAGCAATTTGGAGATTTTTATTGCAATGTTTTGATGAATATGGGAGAGAAAATTTTTGGGTACAACACATATCTTCCCAAAATAACCGAGTCTTCTCCAACATAAATTTGGCTAGAAAACCCTTAACTCCACTCCTTGTTTCCCAATTTGCCACAATGTCAGATCTCTTCAAATGCAAGGCCTTGGAAATAACTTAAGGCTTCGGAGTTTCCTATAAACCGGTGAATGGTATTTGATCAAGCACATGCACTCCTAGAAGTTGAGAGAATTCTTCCAATGTAGGAACCAATTGGTAGCCGGGGAATGTGAAGTAATGATACATAAGATCAAAAAACTGAAAAAGCACACACATCATTTATTCTTGAAAGCTTGATGTAGCCAAGTTGAGAAGTCGACCATATTTCTTGGTGAAGGGAGAATCTTTAGGAAACCTTGATGCTAACTCTTTAAGTTGAGAAGGCACTTTCACGAAGTTGACTCGAATGGTATTTCTATGAGTGGAAGTCATGTCCTACAAAACAGAACAAAGATAAATTCCTAAATCCTTGAAATGGTTAGTGAGAATGCTTATGATGTTTATGATGTCATGAACAAATAATCATAAACAAAGCACACAAGGACCTTAGGTTTAGGCTTGCATGGGTTTGACAAGTAAGTACCCTCTTGAAGTTTAGGTTGTTTAACCTGTCTTAGAAAGTAACCGGGTTCTAGGGAATCTCAATATAACTGATCTTTCTTCATCGGGCATTGTTTTAGCACAATCAATCTTTTCTTGCAGCCAAAATATCCCAAAAGTCCAATCTCAATGAGTGTAGCATCGAGTATCAACCAATCTTTATCTTTGCACCAAATTCGGCTATCTCACTACTTCCTAATGGCCAAGTTGTTCAACTAAAGGTTCTACGGTCAGTTAGTTCTTCATGACACCACACAGCGACCCCATATTCTCCTTGATTCAACACAAGGGATATCGGTATCAACAAGTGTGTCACACTAACGTAGCCATTGTTTCAACTATATTGGTTTACCCCGTACAGTCTCTACAATTTGTTGCTACTTACCTAATAATGCCCCCAGATCTGGGTAGAGGTTCTATACAAAACCCAAACACCCTTTTAAAAGTAAAGCAAGCAAGTCAAACAATGGAAGCATTTTAATATGATCTAGTCTCTAAGGTAACCCCACTTTTAATTTTTTCCCCAGCAGGGTCGCCAGTTCTGTAATACGGTGGGAGAACTGACTTGGGTGTTTTGCCTTTTATCGCAATTGTTGCGGATAACAAGATTCGCAAATGAATTTTTTTATCCAATAAAGGAAAGGGTGAAAAGAACAGGAAATACCTTTTGCAAATTTTTCTTGAGTTCGGGGGGTAGGTTATGAAAAGGGAAGGTGTTAGCACCCTTTTCATCCGTAGTTATATATGGGCTCTTAGTTGCTAGCTCGCTTTGAAATGCTTTGTAAAATGTGCTTGTGTTTGTTTTGAAAGTATTTTTGAAAAGTTCCTTTGTTTAGGAGAACTTTGTAATGATTCTCGTCTCTATAAGAATGTATACAATGTGTTGACTTTTGAAAATATTTCATGAAAGTGTTTGTGTGTTTGAAAGATGTTTTGAAATGTTGTGAGCAAGCAACTACACCTACTCAAAAATTCTTTGTTCTTTTCCTCCTCTTTTAAATAATGATTTTCTACCATTAGTTAGTAGGAAGCTTTATCATTGGATGTGAAGGGACTGGCGTGGGTCATTGTATAGTCATTGAAAACAACATTGTAGGATACCTTAACAATTTGTTGTAAGGGTATAAGATCTTTTACCGAAGGCAACAATGAAGGGTCATTGAGGGACCACGATCTTGTATTCGAGAGTTTTTGCTCCCACGTTCGAGGGGCATGACTGTTTTATTCAAGGCAACAAGTGTGGGTTAACCCTAGAGGTGCAAGTGTGCAAGGTGTATTATTTTCATGCATTTGTCTTGAATTTAAGATTATCTATTATTTGATTTTAAGTCTTTCCATACAAACCCTAATTACTAGCAATAATATTGAAAGTGATAAATTGCAGAAATTTAAAGTTCTACGCTATTACATCATTTAGGGGATGAGGATACAAATTACAATTGGGGATGAAAATAATTAAAACCTAATTACTATTACAACTAAATTGAATAATGTAAAAATAAAATATACAAGAACATAAATATAATTTAAAAGAAAAGAAAATTATTTTTGTGGTTTTTGTATGAAAAAGGATTTTTTAGTTAACCTAATTTAAACTAATTAATTTAAAAAGAAGTTGATTAATTAAAATCTTAAAGTCTAAGTTAGTTTAATTAAAAAAAAAAGAAATTAGAATGAAAAACCTCAATATAAAATAGTTTGAATAATTAGAAAGAAAAATATATTTTTAGGGTTTTTGTTATTCATCAAGATAAAGTAAGTCAAAATGTCTTTTCATTTAATTATTTAATAAAATAAATATTTTGTGTTTTTTAATTAAGAAATAAAATAAAATAAGAAAATAAAATAAAATAAAATAAAATATAAATATAAATTAAAAGAAAGGCCAGGAGGGTTGAAAAGAAAATGGATGGTTTGAACGTAAAAACAATTTACTAGGCCCAAAGCCATTTTTGTTTGTATCAGAAAAACAATGAAATAAAATTAAAAAAATGTGGGCCTGCATGATATGAGTAAACAGGGGGTGAGAGGGAGTAAAAATGCATGGCTCAGTGGAGGGAGGCCCAGGTGCTCCTGTTCAAACAAAAAAGAAACAAATGAAAATATGAAAAATGCAAAAGGTCTCGCAGGGACTCGAACCCAGGACCTTCCATAGTAATGCCTTAGCGCACATTTCTTACCACTGGGGTGGCTGTCTCATCTGGTATAGAAACAAGTTTAAATAAATATAAGATAAAACAATTCCATGACTGTTGTTGAACCACAAAATTTTCCCTCTCATTTTTCTCAAAGCATTATTTCAAGGCTCTTCAAATAGTCAAGACACTAAAGGGTTGACTAGTCAAGATGCACTCTTAAACCAAAGGCCTATAACTAGGGTTTGGAGTTTCTAAAATAAATTTGGTTTGCAAAGATATCAAGTGGCTTCCATGTTTCTTATTAGGTCCTCAACAAGCTTCATGTCAAGTTTCAAGCCCTACATCTCAAGTTTGTTCAGTCAATTACTCAAATGATTAAAAATCAATTGTATTGGTCAAAAAAGTCAAATGTAGTCAACATTCAATATTTTTGGTCAACATCAAAATTTTGAGGTGATATTCATCATTTTATCAAGGTTTGATCATTGTTCCACAAGGAAAGTCCTCAAATCATCAAAAGTCAAGATATGTCAAACTAGGGTTTCCTTAAGAGAAGTCAATTGAACTTTGACAAGGCATAACATTCACATACTTCATCAACTTTTCCCCAACCAAATCTAACTTTGAATAAAATTCAATTATATACAACCTTTCTTTTGTTCTCAAGTCCAAAAAAATGCTTCATTTGAAAGATATGATCCCATACATTACAGGTCATTTTCAAAAGTCAACAAAAGACACGTTTTGTCAAGGCAATTCACATCAAGATAATTTCTTCAAAAGAAAAAATAGTCAACATATAGATTGTAGAGGACATCTTGGGCTTCCCAAAAGTCAAAGATCATCTTTAAAAGATAAAAATTTAGCAAGTTATGGTTTGCACAAGTTGGGTAAATTTGTGAAAATGCATGAAGTCAACTTTGAGAAAAATTGCATTTCTAGGTTAGTGGACCTAACTTTTAGGTTCAAATATGTTTATGACTTGTGCAAGGATCTCTAAACCTAACCATTCACTTTTGTTATTTTTATTTCTATTTATTTGAATATTTATTCATTTAAATATGAATTAAATCACATAAAGAGAAAAAACTAATGGGCTAAGCATGCAAGGCTTATAGGCTGGAGTATATGAAGCCCAAATTCGTGCAAGATACATAGAAAGTGTCTAGGTTCATGAAAAATTTGAAAATGGAAAGAATCACATGGTTTTGGTATTTTTTCAAAATGAGATTTTCTTGTTTAATGTCATGGTTAATGTGCTTATTCTCTTCCATATTTGTTTACCTCCTTCCTCCCTCTATATAAAGAGCAAGAATGCAAGCAAAAAGACACGCCTACAATTCCCGAAGAAGCTCTCTCAAAATTATCAAATTTCTCAAGAATTGCAAAATTTGAAACTCCAATTCCAGCCTATATTCATCAAAACCAGGACTTACATCGTGTTCTTGAGACTCCCAGGAGGCCATATCAACTCATATCCACACCTGAAGCATCCTAAAACGGGAAAACTGAATTACTCCATTTTGATCAGATTTTTGCTTGACCGGAGAAGAAGGGGGTCAACCACCACGTGTGGTGGTTTGACCCTCCCCGAGCTTGCATGTCCAAATCACGCTCCCTGATTCGTTCATTCAAAATAATGGGGCCCCACTTGGGCACACATTTTTATTTTAAATAATTCTGACAGATTATGTATTATAATATTATTATGTCATTGTATTAACGAATGAATAAGAGTGATCCAGTGGCAAGCAGCGCGCGCTCAAGGATTTCCTCTCCTAGAGCCTGTGTTCGAGTCCTAAGTTTTTCTATTTTTCGTTTCAACATTTCTTTTTTTGCAGGTCCGGGCCTTGTGAGTTGGGCTTGGTTATTTTTTAGCCAGTTTTGCACCCCTGACTCTTATCTTGCATTTGTTGGGCTTAAGATTTCCAAATCCTCACCCCCAGTTTTTTGTACAGCAAGGCCCATAATCCTTATTTATTTATTTATTTATTATCTTATTTTGTTTTATTTAACTTAATTAATTTTCTTTTTTCTTTAAATTAATTAATTTCTCATTTGTAAAATAAAAATCACAAAAATAATTAGAATTAGTTTTTTTAATCAAATTAATTTTATTAATCTTTTTTAATTAATAAATCAATTAGATTTAGGTTTCGTTAATTCAATTTAAATATTTTCTTTAAAAAAAACAACAAAAACTTATTTTTCTATTTATATTTTTAGGGTTCTCTACATCTTCTCTCTTACTCCTTCGCGCGTTCTTTTACTTATTTGTATTATTTTTTCATAAATATTATGTAACTGTATAAAGGATGTAATATTTAACTAGGACTATTTACTTTTTATTTCCACATTTTGGTTTGTAATTCCCCCATCCTGAAGCCATGTAATAACGTAGATTCAAATTCTCGCATTTTATTTTCTGTACATATATTTCAATGTTAGATGAATGTTAATTGGCATGCATGATAAGATCTAAAAACAAACGATAGAAAAACCTAAATGTTTAAAGATAAATAACTGAAATACAATACACTTGCACACACACACACACACACACCTCTAGGGTACCTCACTTGTTTCCTTTGAAAAAACAGTCACGTCTCTCGAACGTAAGAGACTTTAGCAGTGACCCTTTGGTTCAAAGATCATAAGTCCCTCGATGACCCTTTTGTCGTTGCCTCGATATATGATCTTAAAATCTTAGGGTAATTGTTAAAGTATCTTACGAGTTACTTTTGTGATTGTACAATGATCCTCACCTGTCCTTCAAAAAACATCCAACGATAGGGATACCTACTGACTAATAGTAGGATAGTACCATCTAAAGGAAATGAGGAAAAGAACAAAATCTTTCGAGTAGGTAGATAGCTCATAGTTACTTGCACATAAAAATGAACAAAACAATTTTCACATATACACAAACTCTTTTTCTAAATATTTTCAAAGACAAAAAACACTTTGTATACGTTCTCGCCGAAACGAGAAACATTACAAAGTTCTCCACACTAAGACGCCTTTTCAAAATATCTTCAAAACAAACTTACACAAAAGAAAACATTTTCAAAGTGAGCTAGCAACTAAGAGCCGTAGATAAGTACAGTGTAATATCAAGCTTCCCAAATGATTCTCAATACACTTTGTTTTGATGGAAGACATACACTAACTTTTAAATCTAGTTCAAGTCCAAGGATTATTTCACATATGGGAAATACCTTAAAGGAAGAATTCTTGGCATTGGCAAAGTTCATACACTAACTTTCATATCCATTGAAGATGTACTTTATGTTGAAGAACAAAAGACAACTTTGTTGAAAAGGCTTCAAATTCATCAAGGATGAATGGTTTATAAAGTCACTCTTTAGGTAAAACTCATAGGTAAAAATTGTTTTTATGTTTATAATTTCGTTGTATATTTTTATGCATCTTTCCCTTCTTTTTGATAATGTCAAAGAGTGAGAAGGATGTTACACTTTATGCTTGTGTATTTCCTTATCTTAAACTTTTAAGGTACAAAGAATCCTTCAAGATGAGCAAATCCAAATGATTTCAAACCGTCTCATACAAAGGGGGAGTGATACATCTGAGGGGGAGAAGTCTCTTACCGGAAATAACAAAGCTTCAAGAAAGATCGTTTGTCATCATCAAAAAGGGAGAGAATGTAATATCAAGCTTCTCAAATGATTCTCAATGCACTTTTTTTTGATGAAGACAAACTATATTGGCAAGAAGGAAAAGATGTTGATCAAGCTAAAGCATCAATGGATAAAAGTCTTTGGTTCAAGCTCTTAGCAAATTTCAAGGTATAATGATAATAATTACTTTGAACTTAAGACATAGATGCTCAATGGTTAAAAGAAATATTTTATCTTGTCCAAACTTTTTCTCAAGCTTTCTAAGCAAAAATTCAATTTTCACTTGGGTGCAATTTATTTGCACGTTAGTGCAATCGATTTCATGCCTCACATTTTAAAAATGTTAGCTACTGTTTCTAAGTGTAATCGATTTGCATGTTTGTGCAATTGATTGCTCTCAATCAATTTTTTCTACTGACTTCAAGTGCAATCGATTTACACACTTGTGCAATCGATTGCTCACTCAAAATATTTGAATTTTTAACAGTTGAAACCCCGTGTAATCGATTTACACAAGGGTGTAATCGATTGCATGCCGAACGATTTTGAAAAACAACAACTTTACTCATGCCTGTTCATAACACCATTTCATGGAAACCTTTCACTCAATCTTGGCAATTGTTCATGATTCATTTGCAGAATTATATGCTGTTTCAAAAGGGTGCTATGAACATATAAATACTCATTTTAAAAATCATTTTAAGCACCTCTTCTAATCAATAGTTTCTGAATTTTAAAATATCAAAACTCAAGCTTTCTCTTCACTTTCATACACAAAGTTTTTCTGCATATTTTCATATATTGTTAAACAGAAAACTTTGAGCATTCTATATTCTTGATTCATTGTATATTATTGTTATTAGAAGAGAAGATCAAGTCATTGATAAAATAACTCAAAGTGATATTGCACCACAAACTCTATCAATCAAATATTGCTATGTTAAAAATAAGTTCAAGTGGTTTTGTAATATTGTTTTTCCAGGATTTTTAGATACAAGTAAGGTCACCTTAAGAGGATTGTTCTCAGTATTGACATAGTGAAAATCCAAGAGGATTGTTCTTGGTCTAAGAGAATTGTTCTTGGTGGTTTTATTGGTTAGAGTCTTGTATAGAAGGACTAGGGTGTCTTGTCTAGAGATCTAACAATAAGGAAATCTCTTTCATGCTGAAAGGGGACTGGAGTACTCTCAGACTGTGAGGGGAACCGAGATATATCACTTGTGTCTCTTTATTTTTCTGCACTTTACTCTTTCATAAACTCACCATAAACCCGAAAAATAATATCCATCATCACTAAAACCAAAAAAGTTTTAAAGCACCTAATTCACCCCCCCCCCCCCGCCCCCCTCTTAGGCGCACTTCGTACTTACATATAGATGGAAAGGGTTTTAACACCTTCCCTTTCCATAACCTACCCCCTTACTTGGAAAAATCTTGAAAGGTCTTTCATGTTCTTTTCACCCTTTACTTTGTTGGATAAAAGAAAAGTCGATGGCGACTCTTGCTAACTGCAACATTTGCAATAAAAATGCAAAACCAGTAAAGTCAGTTCTCCAACTGTATTACAACTGTACTTCATCTTCTTTCTCGCGTCAGACATTACTCTGTAACTTTCTCAACTCTCAACCATTCTCAAAAGTATGAACATCAAACTTGTTAGAAATTTCACCATAATTTAAAATATATAACTAACCTAAGCAATGGATCAAAGATGAGCACGGATTTTAAATGGTACCAAATTTAACCTAATTTTTTCAGAAAGTTCAGGCTCAAAATTCTCACTGCTCATGCAACATAAATGAATTCTAAGGACATGGTTAGTTTCGGGGCTATGATGTCTACATTTTATCTTTTAAAATGGAAGCCAAATGATGCTTGTATGAAGAGTTAGAATTCCAGAAAACTCACCTTGCAGATGAAGATTGTGTTTTGAGTTAGAGCTCACTTCAAGGTGCTGCAATGATATTTTTAGCTTCCTTGAACCTCTAGGAAGCTAATGCAATGCTTAACTTGAGCTGAGAGCGCGTGGAATATTCTGGAGAAGTCAAGTTACAGAGGTGAAAAGTGAGGTTTGGACAATGGTGATGGAGGTGTTATAGTTGTGAAACATGGAGGGGGATGAGTTATATTTTATGTAAGGAAGCTTTAGGATTGATTTGAAGAAGAAACACACGAGTGGTTTATGAGATGGAAATTCTTGGGCAGAAATGACAAGTTATGGTGTTTTTTAGAGCAATTTCTGGTTTGAGGGAGTTTTAGGGAGTTTAAAGGCTTCTCCTTTAGCGTCCTAAGTTGCATAATAGTGCCTTAATTTATAGGAGAAGGTTTGGAGGCTTGAGGTGGTCAGAAGCAAAAGTTCACATGTTATGGCCATTTGACTTGTTTTTTAAGCAAGCTTGACAAGCATTATTCAAAAGCAAGGTACAAGACTATATAAAGTGGTTAGGTACTTTAAACATGCTTATCTAATTGTGTAGAGGATTATTATGCAGAAAGAACAATTGCAATGCTCAAGACAAGTTGACTTTGTGATTAAAGCCACTTTACTAGAATGGCAATGTTACTTTATGCCATTAATGGAAATACAACTTGGATAATGGTTCAAATGATTGGACAATGGCTCTATAAATTATGTAATCAATTAATTATGGAGTGAAACACAAGTTAGAAGCATTAAAAGTGAAGTTATGCAGCATAGGCTAGGGTTTGGATCAAGTGTTTATCAAAAAAATGTCTCGTAATTCAAGAATGGATGCCCAACTTCTTCTTTTCGATTCTCTTAGCTCAAAAATGATCTCATCAAGTTCTTTGAAATTTTGGAAAGATTGAAACATCATCTAAAAATTTCACGTTTTCCACTTTTGCAAAATCCAATTGGAACTATGTGAAAAATAGCCAAGAAGTTGGGACAAAAATATGCCTAAACTAGGACAAAATTTCACTAAGTGTTTAAGAAAAAGTGCATGACTTCATGGGCTTATAACTTCAAATCTAAGCATTTTTTTGGATATGAGCCCTCTAATACAAAGTTGTAGATCTCATCAAAATCTACAACTCTCATGTTGAAAGTTTCCTTTGAATCATCTTGCATCTTGGTGAAAAATTGGCATGAAGAAATTATCATGTACAAAAACACTTAGAAAAATTTTTAAGTCTTGAAAAGTTTGACTTTTTAAATTGACTTTTGACTTTCTTGATTTCTTGATGATGAAGCTTCATATTTTTTGAATGTCTTGATGAATTTTGATCTTTGAAACTCAAAAAGCCAAAGTTTGACTTTTGGTGTATCAATTGACTTTTCAGCAGTTGACCAAATTTCATCTATCAATTGCTTGATCTTGAGGGATGAATTGAATCATGAAATTAGGTCAAAATGATGTAATCGACTCCTTGAAATCATGTTTCAAAACAAAAAGTCATGTATTAGGTCAAAAGTCAAAAATCAGTCATTCTCAATCAAAACCCTAATTTTGTTCATTTTGCCCTTTTGATGAATTGAACACTTTTCTTGAGGAATTATGATCCAAACTTGATCAATTGATGCATATGACTTCAAAATGTTGATATTGGTCCAAAATCTTGAAGTTTGACTGTAAGTTGACCATAATTTACTTTTCACCCAATATAGTTGATTTTCAATCATCTGGTCAATTGACTGAGTAAAATTATGATTCAAGGCTTGAAACTTGACATGAGTATTCTTAGAGGTCTATAATAATCCATGAAAGTCACTTGAGGCATTAGAACTCCATTTGTCCTTGTGAAAATCAAAAACATAATTTGGGGCATCAATGTTTAGGAGGTAGTTTGACCTACTTAATACTTGTGCAAACTTGAGCTATTTGAAGATCTTGTGAGAAATGTCTTGAGAAAAGAGAGGGAAAATTTTGGGGTACCACAACAGGTTATTCTAATTTTATGCTTTGTCTGTGATTGAGAATTCCTCTGTATACAGCTGTTACTCTGTCCAATTTTTGTGAAGACTTAATTCATTTGAAGATTGGTATTCCTCAGAGGTTTAGTATTTTTGCATGCTTGGTTTTAATACAAAGGATGAGAATTCTACATTGAGTTTTTCATATCAAGTGTTTGCCTCTTATTGGTTAGATTGTTCTTTTCCCTGGCTTTTACTTTACGATTTAGGATAGTCCCTTCATCTCCTCCTATTTTCTTTAATTTCAAAAATCTTCTCCCTCATTTTCAAAACTTATCTTGTTTTCTAACTTAAACCGCTTTCATAATATACTTGGACTTAGGTCCTTGCATTTTCAAAAATCTTTTCTTAATTAAACTTTAATCAAGTTAACCATACTTTGGCATCTTTTTCAAAGACTAAAAGTCAATTAACCTCATTCAAACCATTTTTCCACTTTGGCTTTTTAGTTTAAAACCTTTTTCTCCAAAAGATTGGACTCTTGTCAATTATTTTAGTGATACGAGCTACTATACTTCTATGATATATAGTAAAGTGAGATATTTTCCACTTAGGTGTTGGGTGGCTTTGTTGATTTTAAAATCCAAGCTATATCCTCCCCTTTGAGATGATGAAAATTCTCCTTTCTCATAATCGTGGGTAGTAAGTATGTCTTCCACTCAGATATGACGATGATGTATTTTCTCTTAAAATTAACTAACCCACATGTGTTTTAAAATTTTTAAGGTGAACTACGAGTACCCTGATCCCCTATTGCATGGAAGGTGGTATGTAGGCACTAAAGTTTCACAACTGCAGAGGGTGAAAAAATTGTAAAAAATATTTCTTTTCTCATCTCCACCATCTATTTTTGTATACACCTTTTATATCCAAAATAGACATATTTTCAAAGAGGTTCATGTGGAGTACCATAGATGATTAGGGTGCTAATACCTTCCCTTTATATAACCAACCCTCGTACCTAGATTCTCCCCCTTTTTTGGGTTTATTAGCTCTTTTCTGATTTCCATTGGAAACAATAAAGCACAATGGCGATTTTTATTTGATTTGTACGAGTTAAGTCAATCCAATGACTTAGTCTCAACATTTCTACCGCTACATAAAAATGGAGACTTCACTAGGGAATAATTCTCTAAGTGGGTTGATTCTATCTTTGTTTATGCGTGTATGTGTCATTATTTGTTGTATATTATTTGTTGTATATATGTATGTCCGAGTTTTCTTGGTTTTCAGGATGCTTGGTGATCTCTTATAAGTCCTTTACCCGGACTTGGGAAAACTTAAGATAGGACGGGCGGTATGGTCATGTTAACTTTGAGGGAGCAATCCTAAAAAAGGAGACATGAGATCCCCCACTCAGTGGAGGCCCCTTTGATTGTAGTATTTGTTTATTGAGCAATCAGGAAGACATTACAGCTTTCGACCTGGGAGCCCGAGAAGCTGAGAGACCGTAGAACCCTTAACCCATATTGGCCTTTTAGGTGTAGTGCGAAGGCTATAACAGAGAAGTCCGGAAGTAGTTGTCACGCGATATTACACCCAGACAAGGTTTTCCTGAGAATATTGCTAATTATCGAGCTAATCAGGATGTTCGTAATATCTGAAGGAAGAATGTAGACTCTGGGAACTATTTAGAACCTTTTTTGGCAGGTGATAAACCATTAGTCCTTACCTTGTGGGTAATACCTTTGACTTTATGCTCGTGACATTGAACCTATGAACCCCCATGTTTATGATCTTGTGTGTGATTGTTGCATCATTATGCATTCATGCACCCATGAGCATTCTTTAAACAGTTTTTCAAGGAACTTAAGGTTGGCTTTTGCAAATATCTCAGGTACTTTTTTGACGATGCATTTTGGAAGGAGAAAGACTCAGAAGTACAATTTCAAGGATCCTAAGATAGAGGAACTGATGAGTTTTATTCCCGAGATTGAGAGTTCTAAAGATTTCCGGAAGAAGTATGGAGCCATTATACCTCTGATAAAGCTCGAGGTGAAGGAGGGTATTCTTTCTACATTGGTCCAGTTCTATGATCTGTTATACTCGTGTTTTACTTTTCCTGATTATCAGTTGATGCCCATATTAGAAGATTATTCTTACTTACTAAGTCTACCTATTATTGATTGTGTTCCTTTCACCGGCTTAGAAGGTGAGCCTAAGTCTCATGAGATTTCAACCATAATGCACTTGAGGAAGTATGAGATTGAGGCTAACATGTCTACCAAAGGAGGAATCAGGGGTTTACCTGCTCAGTTTCTATTGGAAAAAGCTCTTTACTTCATCAAGATGAAGAGTAATACTACTTTTGAGTAAATCTTTGCTTTGCTTGCCTATGGGTTGCTCTTGTTTCCTAACGTCGACAAATTTATGGATGTTAATGCCATTAAGATCTTTCTGATCGGGAATGCAGTCCCTACACTGCTAGGAGATACTTATTATTCCATCTATATTTAGAATTTCTATCAGGGAGGGATGGTCATTTGTTGCACACCGTTGTTATATCAGTGGTTTATTTCTCACTTACCTCAATCTATTTCTTTTTGAGATATCAAGAAGGAACCGCGTTGGGCTCCGAAGATTATGGCTCTCACTGATTATGACATTGATTGGTATCATCAAGCTTATTATAATGTGGAGATTATTGACAGCTGTAGTATTTTCCCTAATGTACCTCTTCTTGGTACAAAGGGGGGAATTAACTACAATCTTGTTCTTGCATGCCGCGAACTTGGATATCCGATGAGAGACAAGCCAAATAACATTTATCTGAGTGATTTCTTTCTCAAAGAAGGAGAAGATCACAAGGCAGCTAAGGAAGAGATTGAAAAGACTTGGCACCATATTCATAGGAAGGGTAGAAAAGATTTGGGACCAATATGAGTTGTTTCCTTAGAGCTTCATCTCCATTGGGTACAAACAACAACAATTCAGTTGAAGATGCATTATTCTTGTGAGGAACCTTTATCTGATATGTTTGTAAGGACTCCTCCTCCTCTCTTAGATGATGTGGAAGAACTTCAGCTTTCCTTAGTTAGGATGCAGCAAGAGAAAGAAGCATGGAAGAACAAGTACCAGACTTTGAGGTGTCCTACACAACAGAATTGAAAGAGAATGATGACTTAATTGAGATTCTTGAGAGTTATGTTGTGGAGATGATGGATAAGCAAAAGGATTTATTTTCCTCTAAAGTTCATCCAGGTCCCGGTTACCCATTTTCTGATTCTGGTGGATGGAAAGAAGTTACCGACAAGTATGCAGAAGTGAACAAGCAGTTGAAGGCTCAGATTGCAAGACTCAAGGGAAATCACCAGTGTGTGGAGAGAACTTCATCAGCTTTGGCTCCCTAGGATTTTTAAATTCTATCTTTATTTTCTTGTGCTTAGGATTATTGAAACTTGTACTAAAGGTTGTAATCCATTCCAAAGTTATTATTAAAATGAGAATTTTCAGTATTTCCCAAATGAGTTAGTACTTAAATATTTGCAATTGTTTATGATTCTTTGAGTTCCTTGAATAACCAAGATAAATCATGTGCATTGCATATCATGCATCATTTTGCACATATTTTTTGCATTCCTATCTTTCACAGGTGTCTTACTTGTTTATTTGCTTCGTTTAGTCGACAAGTTGTCTCATCGCTACAATAATCGAGCTAATTCTATAAAGAAGATGGAAAACCTTGAACAAGATAATCGTGAGTCGTGCGAAGAAGTTATTTCTTTGAGAACCGGTATGGCTAACCTGAATGCTTTGGTAGAATTGTTGGTGGCTGCTCAGAATCAACCACCACCTCCTCCTTCTCAGTCTCCTCATGTTACTCAACCATATCAGACGACCGTTATTTCAGAGATTCTATCAGTTCCCATCTTTGTTACTCCAGTTACTGCTACTCAGTAATGTATTCTTCGCAGTTACCCATGGGGAATGCCTAAGAATTGCATGCCAGAAGGTTACGATCCTGCTGCTCAAGTTGCTCTATTTGTTCAAACTGTTGCTGCTTCTGCACCTCCGTGGTGCATGTTGTCCATGTTGCTAATAGTGAGACTTATCATGTTGCACCTCCTAGAGTGAATGTTATACCTGTTATTAATGATGAAGTTATCATCCTGCTCCTCCACCAAGTCAAATTTTTGGCTTTTATGACCGAAGGGATGACTTTCAGGATCAGTTCAATAAAATGCAGAAAGAAGTGAAGGCTCTCTGAGGGAATGATTTATTCAAACATAATGTTAGGGATCTCTGCTTAGTTCCTAATGTGAAAGTGATAGAAAAGTTTAAGGTGCCAGAGTTTGAGAAGCACAAGGGCAACTCTTGTCCCCATGACCACCTAGTGATGTATATCAGAAGGATGTCCACTCATACTAATGACCAATGTTTGCTTATTAATTTCTTCTAGGATAGTTTAACTCGTGCTGCCTTGAAATGGTATATGGGATTGGACAGTAGCAACATTTGCACATTCAATGACTTGGGTGAAGCTTTCGTGAAGCATTATAAATACAATATGTTTATGGCACCTGACCGTGACCAATAGAGAGCGATGACTCAAAAAGATAATTAGTCATTTAAGGAGTATGTGCAGCTTTGGTACGAGGTTGCTGCCCAAGTGGTACCTTTAATGGCAGAGTAAGAAATGACTAAGTTCTTCCTAAAAAACCTTTGTTCATTTTACTATGAAAGGATGGTTGCAAGTGCACCGAGTGATTTCACTGAGATGGTAAGTATGGGTTTCTGTCTAAAGGAAGCTGTCAGGGAAGGATGATTAACAAAAGATGAAGGTTCTAGTTGAACAAAGAAATCATCATATGGGTTTTCTAAAAATAAAGAAAGTGAAACAACTGTTGTTGCTGAAGAAAGAAGGATTAGAACTCCAAGAAGACGTCATCAACATCAACAACATGTAGCCTTTGTAACTTTGGTTGTCAATGTGGCTCTGACTGATTTTGCCTATCAGAGAACACCTTCTCAAGGTAATCAAGGGTAAGGTCAGAAGAGATAAGATTTTAATCTTATTCTGATGAGTTATGCATAATTGTTTCTGACTTTAATTCAAAAGAAATTGGTGCAGACTAGGCCTCCCCCTAATATACCTTCAACATTTCCATTGTACCATAAAGCCGATCCGACTTATGCTTTTCACAAGGATCCTCTTGGCACAACATTGGAAATTATTATCCATTAAAGTCCAAAGTGAAGAAAATGGTAAGATCTGGTCTCCTGTCTTTCAAAGATGTCGGTCCCAATGTGAAGGATAATCCACTATCCAAACATGGAGGTTGAAGTGTTGTGAATATGGTTGCTGGTTGTCCAGGGGATTCCAGGATTTTTGATATCAACTTGGTTATAGGTGATTTAGTGAAGATGCATGTCGATCTCTTTGAGTTCATCTATTACACACATGACCATGTCGCTTTGTAGTGTTTGCAGTACAAATGTTCATGGATGTGATAAAGTGAGAGCTAATCTTCAAGAGATGATGAATGAAGGTCTTATCAACATAATTAAACCAAAGGTTGAATATGAAAAAGAGGTGAATATGGCTTATGGTTGTCCCGGAGAATTCTTGATTTTTGATATAAATTATATGGATGATGATCTGGTACAACTACATGCAACATTTTGTCACATGGATGGCCAAGAGGTACATCATTATAGGTCTTTCCAAATCTGCTATAAGGATTCCCGTGGTTGTTCTATTATCAGAAGAGGTGCTCAATTGTAGTTAGATAAAGGTATTATTAGAGTCACATGAAACAGTGATGATTATAATGGAGTTAATATGATTGAAGACTACTCTGTTGAGTCCATGTCTGATGATGTGTATGTTTCTGCTGCTGAGTTCTTTTCTTCTAATGAGTCAGAGTCTGCGAATGAGGGTGTTTTGTTTGACAATGATTCCAGGTATCTTGAGTATTTTGAAGAAGCGTGGATGAATGTCATTGTGCCACATTATGATACTCCCGCTCCTGTAGCGATTGCCTACCACAACAAGCCTGTTGTTGCTCCTATAGTTATTTGTCTGCCTGGTCCTATCCTACATGAATCAGATAAAGTTGTGCCTTATAAGTACAATCCAACTATCCTGGAATATGGTGTGGATATTCCTATCTAACCTCTGTCCCAGGTTGAGAATATTGTTGAAGCTAGTCGGGTAACTCGTAGTGGTCGTGTCTTCGCCTCTACAGGGCAGCATTGTAGATTTTGGAGCAAGTTTTGATAGTTTTCTTGGCGTTACTATGTAGGTTTTGGATAGCAGGATATGTAGCATGATGCAGGTCTGGTTTTGTGGACAGATTTATGCAGCTTGTAACAAATACAAGGCATATTTGTGGAAAGCATAGTGGCAAGGTTTAAAGATTGAGTCAAATGATAAAGTTCAAACAAGACAAAGCTTAGAATTTGTAACTTGCAATTTTTAACTTAAAAATGAAGCCTTGTTGTTTACTTGAAAACTTGGAACAACTTGAATTAAGAAGTAATGAAATTAACATGTATAAAAAACACTTAGAAAAATTTCTAAGTCTTGAAAAGTTTGACTTTTCAAATTGACTTTTGACTTTCTTGACTTCTTGATGATCAAGCTTGATATTCTTGAATGTCTTGATGAATTTTGATATTTGAAACTTAATGTTGACCAAAAAGTCAATGTTTGACTTTTGGTGTATCAGTTGACTTTTCATCAGTTGACCAAATTTCAACTATCAATCCACTGATCTTGAGAAATGATTTAAGCCATGGAATTGGGTTAACATGTTATCTTTGAGTCTTTGAGATTATGCTTCAAGCCATTAGGTCATGTATTAGGTAAAAAAGTCAATTATCAGTCGTTCTTAGTCAAAACCCTAATTTGGAGTCTCAGTGCTTCAGAGGTGATTTTGTCTTATCAAATCCTTGAAAATACTTGATCATTGGAGATCCTTTGTGAGGAATGTCTTGAAAAAGAGAGGGAAAATTTTAGGGCACAACAACTATTTTACAAAGTGGGATGAAGCAGCTTTGTTCGCCTCTGTCACTAAGAATGTGGTTGCCTGGTTCATCAAGCACAACCTGTTCTGCCGGTAAAGGATCACCACAGATAACGATACTAATCTTAACAACACCACGATCACTGAGCTCTGCACACAGTTCAAAGTCAAACATCACAACTTGTCTCTGTATCGTCCAAAGATGAACGGCGCAGTGGAATCCGTCAATAAGAATATCAAAAAGATTATAAAGAAGATGGTTGTGACATACAAAGATTGGCACAAGCTATTACCGTTTGCTCTCCATGGTTACCACACTTTGACTAAAACATCAACTGGGGCAACCCCATTCTCTCTGGTCTATGGTATGGAAGTTGTCTTACCTATTGAAGTTTAGATTCCCTCACTGAGAATCATGAAAGAAGCAGACCTAGACGAAGACGAATGGATTTAGACCAGGTTGGATCAGCTAAATCTAATTGAACAGAAAAGGCTGGAGGTGGTCTGTTATGGTCATATGTATCAGAAACACATGGTCAAAGCATTCAACAAAAAGTTCAAGCATCGGGTATATCAGGCTGGTGACTTGGTGATAAAGTGCATCATTCTACCGCATGGTGATCACAGGGGTAAATTTGACTCCCACTTACGAAGGGCCATATGTAATCAAGAAAATATTCTCAGGTGATGCTATGATATTGACCATCATGGACGGTGAAGATTTTCCGCACCCTGTGAATGCAGACATAGTCAAAAGATACTACGCTTAAAAAATGACCTGCTAGGTTGACTGGCCTAGGCAAAAATAAGGGCGTCCCAGCGAACCAAAAGGGTTCAGGCAAAAATCAGGGATATATATATATATATATATATATATATATATATATATATATATATATATATATATATATATATATATATATATATATATATATATATATATATATATATATATATATATATATATATATATATGAAAATATTGTACACCCGGCAAGTCGAAAACCTGAAACGGGGGCTTGGGCAAAAAAGGGTATCCCAGTGGACTGAAAACCCGAAAGGGTGGTCCAGGCAAAAATTAAGTATTAAAGCATATGATTATGTCCTCATCGGGTCACTACAGCAAGCTTCATTACCAACACCGAAAGTTCAAACGATATAGATCAGTTTACTCACCTTCTTCTGACAACAAGGGATGAGATATTTGAAGGCATAAGAGAAATGGCAGGGTTGGAACCCAACGATATTATTTCCACATAGCTATATGTTTTTTTTCTCACTTTGTAATCTTTTCTTCGACGATTTTCTATTACTAGGATTTCCGTCTTTTGTACAAAATCGCATGTTTATGGGCAAAACTATCAATACAAAAACAACTTCAAAACCAAAAATTCTCTTTTTACTTTCTCTATTTTGTTTGTAAAATGTCCAATAACTAAAATTGAACGAGCATATGCATATGAATACAATTTACTGTTAACAAATATAGGCATAAGAAACATGAATGGGCATTTACTCAAGACTGTAGAAGTTGGTATGACGTCCAAGCCACCCATGATTCCCCACAGAGCAACTTCCATGAGATTATTCTTACATGGTAATCTTCACAAGTTCATACATTCCCTGCAATCTTCCCAACGGATCACTCTGGAAGATCAAAGAAGTGCAGGATTCCTTTCGGTAATATTGCCTATCTACATGATCTCAAACATTACAATCCATGGGAATTCTTCTCCCCAGTTGAGTTTTCAAAACTATAAAATCCCCTGCAGATTACTTCTCTGCAACAAGGCTCATTCCTCCATCGCCAGATTTTATTTCCCCAACCGGATTTATCTCCCTAGTGAGGACCAATCTCCCCAGCTTGAGTCTATTACTCAGATTACAATGAGTCACCAACAAAACTTCTCTTCCCCAGTGAAGTCATCGCTATCCCCAGAGATTTGCTACTAAATTCAAAATTATATTAAATATCAGTCAACTCTATCCTCCTCACACGAGCCAAAACGTTATCCATTAATGTTATCCCCGGTCAGGGTATACAAAGAATTATAACTCCCAAGTACAGCAAAGAACGACTAAAGTTTTGAATACTTCTCCCCAAGCAGGAATTAACACTCTCCAGCAGAGTTTTCTCAGAAAGCAGAAATTAATGTTTCTCAGTGGAGTTATCCTCAAACAGCAATCAGGAGCCCTCAACAGGAAACATCTTCCAGAAGATTGAAGATTAGACATACTCTTCATCCCCAATGACGGTCAATGATTTATTTTTCCCCAGACTAAGATGCTGCTTAAATTCCAAAAACATTGCACGTTCATACCACATTTATTATAGCATATACATATGAAACACATACAGGCACGGTCTCATTTATTTTGAGATCATCATTATGCAATGCATTTCATACATCATGATAGTGCATATAGCTAACTATTTATCTTTTCAGATGAAGTTCACAGACCAACGAATATCATCGATTACTTATACAACCTGACAATCTTTACAAATACTATATCTGACGAAGAGCTATTTCAGCATTTTCCTTAGAAGGTCATTCTCAAAATATATTTGTTGGTTCAGTTTAAATCGATCAACGATTTATCCTGATTTGTTTTCCGATAGACTTCTTTCTCTGGTTAAGCTAAATCGACCCTAAGATTTTGCTGATTTTCTCCAGTTAAAGATAATTCAATATATCTGTTGGTTCAGTTTAAATCGATCAACATTTTACCCTGATTTGTTTTCCGGTAGAATTCTTTCTCTGGTTCAGCCAAATCGACCCTAAGATTTTGCTGATTTGTCTCCAGTTAAAGATAATTCAAGACCTCTACTGGTTCAATTTAAATCGATCAACGATTTATCCTGATTTGTTTTCCGGTAGACTTCTTTCTCTGGTTAAGCTAAATCGACCCTAAGATTTTGATGATTTGTCTCCAATTAAAGATAATTCATGACCTCTATTGGTTCAGTTTAAATCAATCAATAATTTATCCTGATTTTTTTTCTGGTAGACTTCTTTCTCTGGATCAGCTAAAATCGACCCTAAGATTTTGCTTATTTGTCTCCAGTTAAAGACGATTCAAGACCTCTGCTGGTTCAGTTTAAATCGATCAACGATTTATCCTGATTTGTTTTCCGGTAGACTTCTTTCTCTGGTTCAGTTAAATCGACCCTAAGATTTTACTGATTTGTTTTCCAGTTAAAGGTAATTCAAGACCTCTGCTAGTTCCATTTTTAATCGGTCAATGATTTATCCTGATTTTTTCTGGTAGACTTCTTTCTCTGGTTCAGCTAAATCGTCCCTAATATTTTTCTGATTCATCTCCAGTTAAATTCGAGACCTCTGCTGGTTCAGCTTAAATCGGTTAATGATTTATCCTGATTTGTTTTCTGGTGGACGCTTCCTCTGGTTCAGTTAAAGTCGCCTGAAGATTTTTCTGATATTTCTTCAAGTTGAAGTCAACATTTTTTTAGGATGGCATCTATAAGCCCATCTCCGACGATTCTCCATCACCCCCTCAAATGGTATCTTTAAGCCTATTCCCATTACCAATAGTGTTACCTCTTGCACAAGTGAGTGCAAATTTTTGGGCACTTAAGTGTTCAATCATCTTCTACCTTCGAGTCACGAATGGCAGACAATCCAATCAATATCTCCAGGTTTAAGAAGATTGAACAGGGGCAGCTGTTGTACCCTAAAATTGTCCCTCTCACTTTTCTCAAAGCATTCTTTCAAGGCTCTTCAAATGATCAAGACACTCAAGGGTTGACTAGTCAGGATGCACCTCCTAGACCAAAGGCCCACAACTAGGGTTTGGAGTTTCTCAAGGAAATTTGATTTTCAAAGGTCACAAGTGGCTTCCATGGTTCTTCACATGTCCTCAACAATTTTTCATATCAAGTTTCAATCCCTACACCATAATTTTGCTCAGTCAATGTTTCAAATGCTTGAAAATCAACTATATTGGTCAAAAGTCTAATATGGTCAATATACAGTTAAACATTAAGATTTTTGGTCAACATCAACATTTTAATGTGATGTTCATCACTTTATCAAGGGTTGATCATGATTCCTCAAGGAAAGTCTTGAGATCATCAAAAGTCAAGAATTGCCAAATTAGGGTTTCATTAGGAGAAGTCAATTGAACTTTGACCAGGCATAACTTTTACATGCTTCAACAAATTTCCCCCCCAAAAAAGCCCATTTTGAATAAAATTCAATTCTATACAACTTTGCTTTTGCTCTCAAGTCCAAAAAATGCTTCATTTGGAAGACATGGGCTCATATATTATATGTCCTTTTCAAAAGTCAACAAAAGACACTTTTTGTCAAGACAACATACATCAAGATAAAATCTCCAAATGCAAAAGTGATTAAAATATAAAGTGTACAGGATATCTTGGGATTTCCAAAAATTCAAGGATCATCTTCAAAAGATGAAAATTGAGCAAGTTATGAATTGCACAAGTTGGGCAATTTTCAAGAAATGCATGGAATCTTAATTGAGCAATTTTTAATTTTGGCTTATTGGGCTTTATATTTTGGAATTCAAAGATGTCCATGACCATGCTAAGGACTCCTAAACTCACTCTTTCCTTGCTTTGCATTTTCTTTATTTTATTCATAATTATTTTGTTTTTATTCAAATAAATACAAGATAAATTGCATAAAATAATAGATGATGGGTTATGACATATGGGCTTATGGGTTGGGTCAATATTAGGCCTAAGATTTTGTGCGAATGAGTCAAGGTTCAATGCAAGTCAAGAATGGCAAGAAATCATCAAATATGGTAATTCTTTAAAGTCTTTATTTTTGCTTTCAAAACCATAGTTAATGTTTGATTCTTTCCATGATTATCAATCTCTTCACTCCTCTATGAATACAAAGCAACATTGCAAGAAAATAGACGAAAAAAACACTTCCTGAAAGAAGCTCTAAAATTCTCAAAATTGTTTAAAATTTGTGAAATTCGAAACCAAGGTTACAACCCTCCTTCATCCAAACTTGTGGCATATTTGCACTCTTGAGGTTCCCAGGAGTCATCTCTAGTCCTCACCCTAGCCTGAAGCACACCTGAATCGTCTATACAAGTTGCACCAGTTGGTAAGTTTTGGTAGGTAACGAATCTTTGATTCTATGTAGTTTCAATGATTGCTGACATGCTAAATCCATTCATATACATAATTTAAGAACAACCAACGTATTACATGTGAGATTGGGTGCAGGAATTAGATCTCGCCACTGTTAGGGCATGAGAAGTTGTTTGCTTCGTATATCTAGATACAAATATATTCAAGTCAAACGGCCCCCACCACTGAATTCGCAACGTTAGATTTAGGGGATGTAGGTTTAATTTCTGGTCTTGAATCACGTTATTTCACAGGTTATGGTTTTGAGGTGACCGGAGAAGAATGAGGTCAACCACCATGGATGATGGTTTGACCCTCCCAGAGACAACGTGTCCAGATTCTAGCGTCTGATTCATCCATTCAAAACAATCATGGCCCACTAAGGGCGCGTGTTTTTATTTTAAATGATTTCTGATGAAGTTTTATATATAATATTATCTTGTTATCTTAAACAATGAATAAACAGATGGCCTGGTGGTGAAGAGCGCGTGTATAGGTCTGGAGGGCCTGGGTTCGATCCCTAGGTCTTGAGTTTTATTTTCTATTACATTTTCTTTGTCGATCAGGTGTTAAGCAGGTCCATATGCGTACCATGTGTCTCACATCTGGGCTATTAGATGCTAATACAAGCAGATTCAGCCTTCCCAGAGCGCTTCCCCACCATATATCTCCAACGATGATGCGCACCAAATCCAACACAGTTGTTGGGCTCAACCTCATTTGGGCCTAGCGAATTTTTAACTGCACCCCTATTTTTTCTTCCAAAATCTGGCCCAAAGTTTATTTTTTTTATTCTTATTTATATTTAACTTAATAAAAATACAAAAAAAAATTAATCTTAATTTTTATTAATTAAAATCAATTAAACATTAGGTTTTTTTACTATCATTAACTTAATTTTCTTAAGTAATTTAGAAATGAGTAGATTTTAATTTATTTTTAATCACTTTATTTATTTATTTTTCAAACAATAAAAAACAACAAAAAATTATTTTCTTAAATGTTTAGGAGTTTTTAGGGTTTTTTACCTCGCTTCCATCTTCGCGCGCTTATTTAAATTTCACATTTTTATTTCTTTCATAATTATGTAACTGCAAAAGGGTGTAATAGTTTTAGGTAGGACCTTTGCACTTTTATCCCCCATTTTTGGTTTGTAATTCCCCCCATCCCGAAGCGATGTAATAGCATAAATTCAAATTCCGCACTTTATTTTTTCATACTGATATTATCTGTTAGATGAATGCTAATAGGATTGTATGATAAGACTAAAAGAAAACGCTAGAAAAACCTAACATCCAATAAAAATATAACTGAAACACAACACACTCGCACACATGCACCTCTAAGTTACCCCCACTTGTTGCCTTCAAAACAAACAGTCATGATAGTCGAACGTAAGAGATTTTAGTGGTAACCTTTGGTTTAAAGATCATAAGTCCCACGATGACCCTTTCGATGTTGCCTCGGTATATGATCTAAAAAACCTTAGGGTAATTACTAAAATATCTTACGAGTTGCTTTCGTGACTGTACGATGACCCTCGCCCGTCCCTCAAACATCCAACGATAGGGCTACCTACTCATTAATAGTAGGATAGCATTATCTAAAGGAAAAAGGAAAAGAACAAACCTTTCGAGTAGGTAGATAGCTCATAGTTGCTTGCTCATAAAAACAAACAAAACAATTTTTTCCACACATACACAAACTCTTTTCTAAATATTTTCAAAGACAAAAACATTTTGTATACATTCTCAATGATATGAGAAACATTACAAAGTTCGCCGCACTAAGGCATCGTTTCAAAAAAAAATTCAAACACACTTACACCAAAAAGCATTTTCAAAGTGAGCTAACAACTAAGAGCTCGTAGATAACTATGGATGAAAAGGGTGTTAATACCTTACCTATCCATAACCTACCCTACGAACTCAAAATATTTAAAAAGGTCTTTCCTGTTCTTTTCACCCTTTCCTTTGTTGGATAAAAGAAAATCCAATACCGACTCTTGCTAACTGCAACATTTATCATAAAATGCAAAATCAGTAAAGTCAGTTCTCCCACTGTATTACAGATATGAAGAAGAGTTGTGGTGTTTAATCTTAAACTGCACGCAGAGTTCCGTGATCATAGTGTTGTTAAGATTGGTACCATTGTCTGTGATAATCCTTTCAGGGATGCCATATCGACTGATAAGGTTGTATTTAATGTATCGGGCCACAACATTCTTGGTAACGGAAGCAAACGAGGCTGCTTCAACCCACTTCGTGAAGTAATCAATAGTGACTAGGATGAAATGATGCCCATTGGAAGAAATAGGCTTAATCTCTCCAATCATATCAATGCCCCATATTGCAAACAGCCAAGGAGCAGTCAAGACATTCATAGGGGCCAGAGGCACATGTCCTTTGTCAGCATAAATCTGGCACTTGTGACAAGTTATGGAATGGCGATTGCAATCAATTTCCGTGGTCGACCAATAATAACCCACTCTCAGAATTTTCTTAGCCATCGTATGCCCGTTGGAATGAGTACCAAAGACCCATTCATGCATATCTTCCATAATCTTCTCAACTTCCTTCTTGTCTGCACACGAATCAGAGTCGAATCATGATTGCGCTTGTACAAAATTCCGTTACTCAGGAAGAATTTGGCAGAAAACCTCCGTAGGAATTTATTATCATTGATAGATGCCCCTTCAGGATATTCTTGAGCCTCGAGGTATCTTTTCACTTCATGGTACCACGACTTCTCCTCTACTTCATCATTATTAACTTCGTAGCAATATACGAGTTCGTCTAATCTCTCAATAGTGATTCGAGGAGCTTCATTATCCCATCTAACTTTGAACATATACGACATGGTTTCTAATGTGTCTGCTAATTGATCCTCTTCTCGTGGGATGTGTTCAAAATTGATTTCTTCGAAGTATGGAATTAATGTTAACACCTGCTCTCTATAAGGAATAAGGTTTGGATGTTTCTTATCCCATTCTCCCTTAATCTGACTGATCACTAGGGTTGAGTCCTCATATACATCGAAGAACTTGATTCTCATATCGATAGAAGCTTTGATGCCCGTGATGCATGCTTCGTACTCTGCCATGTTGTTGGTATAGTCAAAACGTAATCTGGCGGTGAATGGCGTATGGTAACCCTTGGGAGAGACGACCACATCACCAATTCCATTACTAAGCGCGTTGGAAGCTCCATCAAAAACCATAGTCCATCGAGATCCTAATTTAGGTCCTTCATGCGGTCCAGGTTCTTAATAATCAGTAACTAGCATCATATTATCATCTGGGAACTCAAAATTCATAGTCTGATAGTCGTCTATAACTTGACGAGCCAAATGATCTGCCAGTACACTTTATTTGATTGCTTTCTAAGTGATGTATTGAATGTCGTATTATGTCAAGACCATTTGCAATCTTGCTATTCTTCCAGATAGAACGGGCTCCTCGAATATGTATTTTATCGGATCCATCTTAGAGATCAACAAAGTGGTATAAGTCAACATATAATGTCTTAGTCGGCGAGCAGCCCATGCCAAAGTGCAGCAAGTTTTCTCGAGAAGTGAGTATCTTGTTTCATAATTGGTAAACTTTTTTCTAAGGTAGTATATCGCATGCTCTTTTCGACCAGACTCGTCATGTTTCCCCAGTACACACCCCATTGAGTTCACTAACATTGTTAAGTACATGATCAGGGGTCTTCCTTCAACTGGCCGTATCAGAATTGGAGGTTCTTGGAGGTACTCCTTGATTTTGTCAAAATTTGTCTGATATTCACTGTTCCACCTCACTACTTGATCTTTCTTCAGTAACTTGAAGATTGTCTTACAAGTAGCAGTCAAATGGGAAATAAATCTGGTAATTTAGTTCAATCATCCCATGAAACCTCTGACTTCCTTCTTAATACGGGGAGCCGGCATTTCTGGAATGGCTTTAACCATGGCGGGGTCAACTTTAATACCTTTACTACTGACGACAAAATCTAGGAGTTTACTGGACCATACCCCAAAGGTGCACTTGTTTGGATTCAACCTCAGCTTTTACTTCTTTAATCTCTCAAACAACTTGTGTAGGTGGTCCAAATGCTCTTATTCAGTTTGAGACCCAACTATCATGTCATTAACGTAAACCTCTATCTCATGATGGGTCATGTCATGGAACAAAGCTACCATAGCACGCTGATATGTTTCGTCGGAGTTCTTCAAACCAAAAGGCATAACTTTGTAACATAAAGTGCCCCACTGTGTGACAAAGGTAGTCTTCTCCATGTCTTCTAGTGCCATCTTGATTTGATTATAACCAGAGAAACCATCCATGAAGGTAAATACTTTATGTTGCACGGTGTTGTTAACCAGAACGTAATTACGTGGAAGTAGAAAGTCATCTTTTGGGCTTTCCCTATTTAGATCCCTATAGTTTACACACATACATACTTTTCCATCCTTCTTAGGTACTGGAACCACATTTGCAACCTATTGAGCATAGGACGTAACAGCTAAGAAACCTGTATTGAACGATTTTATAACCTCAACCTTGATCTTTTTAGATACAATATCAGTATTAAGCCCTGGCATGTCTTCGTATGACGAAGCAAAAATCTCAATGTAGTCATGCAACATCTGGATTAATCTAGTTTTGACATTGTCTTCTAGGTTGGCACCTATCTTGACTTCTTTCTTGTCCTCTTTAGTACCCAAGTTCACAACCTCGACTGGATCTTCATGAGGTTGTATGGATCTTTCTTCTTGCATTAACAACCTGACAAGTTCTCCAGGTACTTCACAATCTTCCTCACTCTCGTCCTCGGCTCAGTAGATTGTATTTTCAAAGTCATAATTGGTAATAGTAGAATTGTTATCAATGGGATCCAGAGTGGATATGGATCTTCAATTTGTTGTTGGGTGTGTGTAAGAACACATAGCTATTTTGAAAGCAATAAAGTAAAATAAAGACAAAAAGCACAAAATTTGAATGCAATCGTCCAATGATTTATTGAATAAAAAATGACAACCCTAACAAGTGGACCGTTGTTCCTTGGGTAAGGCACAAGGCTTAAAGTTACTGTTTTAAAATTACATAACGAAAAACTTGAAATCCATAAAACAGAAAATAACATTTGTTCCTGACTAAAGGAGATTGGTACAACGTCGTCAGTCTTCCAATTGCTGAGCCCGTTGCCGATGGTAGGAAAAATCCAACTATCTAGGTCATAGTCACTATCAGCATATTCCACAACATTAATAGCATTACCGCCCTTATCGTGATTAGGCATAGGTGCAGTGATCACATTAGGAGTCTCAGGAGGATCAAATTCAATTTCTTTAGCATCAATCATATCTTGAATCTTATTTTTCAAACCCAGTAGTTATTTGTGTCATGTCCGAGACTATTGGAATGATAGGCACGTCTTACATTAGGATTGTACCGAGGAGAGGAGGTGTTGGGATTCTGAGGAGGATCTCTTAACATATCAGCTCTGCTTTCAATAAGTGTTGTAATGCCTGAGACAACAGCGTGTTGATCATGGTAAGTTGTCTACTAGGTGCGTCTGACCTATGTTGATTGCCTTGTTGATGTTGCATTGGTGCATGATTAGAGATTAGTACTGCCCACACAGATTGGTTGTGGTTACCTCTACCATGACCCTTCAGGCCATACACAACATTATCTTCTTTCTTTCCATTGAACTTCTTCTTCACAGTACTTGAAGATGCAACCACATGAATCTTTTTGCTTCTGAATCCACCTTCAACATGTTCCCCTGTTAATATCAACTCGGTGAACCCGATTGAAGAGCTTCCGATCATATGATTGAAGAAAGGACCTATCAAAGTTCCCATAAACATGTCAACCAACTTTCTATTAAACAATGGAGGTTGAACCCTTCCTTCTAGATCTCTCCATTTCTAGGCGTGCTCTTTAAAGCCTTCGTTTGAGCCCATAGTCATACTTTGTAGTTGCACACGGGTTGGTGCAAGATCAACATTGTATTGGTATTGTTTGTAGAAAGTAGCAGCCAAATCCTCCCAAGTACAAATATTGGTCCCTTCTAGTTGATAGAACCATTCCAATTGTGTTCCCGATAAGATTTCTTGAAATAAATGCACCCATAACTTCCTATCAGCAGTGTGTGGTTGAATCTTCTGGACATATGACCTCAGATGAAGCTTTGGGAAAGAAACACTTTCATACTTTACAAAAGTATGGAGCTTGAATTTATGAGGAATAAAAACTCTTGAGACTAAACCTGGCTCTTCAAAATCCAACCCAGGAACTCTTCGGATCTCCATAGCATTTAAACGATCTTCCAACTGTTTGTATTTTTCATCAGCATGAGGATATTTTTCATTTGAATAGTCTTCTTCTTCTTCATCATCCGAATATTGGTCATAACCAAGGATGCTTCCTTTCTCAACCTTCACACTCTTACCATCTTCACCCTGGTTGTCATCTTTGTTTGATGGGATATCATAGTCTTGAGCTCGCTTGATATGACCTCGGAACCATCTTCCCATGTTGAAGATGCCGATTGGTTTCCTTGTCTTTTTCTTCCTCTCTTTGGTGATGAGGGTCTTCAGTTCTTCCTTCCCCTTGGATAAGTTGAGGAACATTTGTTAGAACTGAGCATTTTGGGCTTGAAGATCTTTGATCGTTTGTTTGAGAGCCATCTTTTTACTGAAATAAACAACAAGAAGATGTGAAAACATGTATGGGGAATACCTTTTATATAATGATATGTATGGTATATAGATGCATATGCAATGTTTTCAAGGATCTCGCAGGATAAATACAAATGAAATGTCAGAAATTGAGCCTGGCTATAGCTTTCACTGAAGAATTTTGTGTCTTTTTTTTAACGTCCTTCTATAAAAATCAAGCTCACAATGTCAACTGGGTCCTAGCCTTTGAATCAAAATAATGTACTTCAGTCTTTGACGACATCTGGTTAGAGGAAAATAAATCCTCTTGCCCCTTGCTAGCAACCCGACTTATGATAACCCTGCATCAAAGGTCCCCAAGGTCCTTGAAATGGTTAGTAGAATGCCATGTCATAATGTTATTATGTTGTGATGTCATGTTTAAGTAAGTAGAAAGTACAAACAAATCACACAAGATCCTTAGGTTTAAATGCTTGCATGAGGTTCATAGGTAAGTACTTATCTCTATTGAAGTTAAGTTGGCTCAACCTGTCTTACAATAGTAACCGGGTTCTAGGAATCTCATATCACGGATCTTTCTCGAAGGTTTTATTTTAGTACAACAACTGATTTGCCACCAAAAGACCCTGTGAGTCGAATATCAATGAGTGTAGCATCGATTATCAACCAACTCTGGACTGCACTAAAACAGGTAATCTCACTACCTTCTAATGGCCAAGTGTTAGCTGGCAATTTCGAATAAAGAATAATTGGATTTAAAAAATAAATATTTCAAATAAGCATATAAGGAGGTTGATATCAATGATGGATATTGGTGGGAATTATAGAACCATTGTTCTAAAGGACTCTTTTATTTCCAGTGATAGATGATGGATTTCGATTTGCGATTTTTAGTGTTTAAATTATAAAGAGTTCCTTTGTGCAAATGTGCCAGAATTAGAGGCGGTCCAGGCAAATGGTTTAAATCGAAACGGAGAAAACTAGCAAAATACTTCGCTGGCACAGGATTAGAATTTCAAATAAGAGCGCCATTCTTAGAAGACGCGTGGAAGCCAGTAAACGTAAGAAGCCTGCATGCTTCGAACGTGGCATGATTTTAGAGTAGGACCGTTAGGGTCAGGACACTATAAATAGGTGTTTTTATGTTAGATTTGGGATGTTCATTTCGTGTACTAAAAAATCTCAAACACTCAAATTACCGTGACTCAAGGGAAACGAGTTAGAAGACAAAATGTACGTATTGAACATCATGATTCTTTACAATTTCACAAGTCTTTTTATGTTTCGTTCACTTTTACAATACTTTTGCCCTTAAATCTTTCGATTTCCTTTCATTTCCTTGTTCCACTTGCCTTTAAACACATTTATCTCTTTAGAAACTTCACTTTTACTTTATCCTTTTATTCAAACACTCTTTATCTTTACATTCAAGCATTAAATCTTAAGTCTAATTCGAAGCCTTTCTTTTATACATTCAGTCAGTTTATTTCCATAGACAATCTTAGAGATATTTCTTAAGAATCTCACATCCAATACTAACATACAATATAAATTCATCAAGATAATGGGTATGAACATAGAAATGAGTTATGACACATGTGTCCTAGGATCAATCTAGTCGATCCTGCAAGTAACCAATAATAATAATAAATTGGAAGACTAGCGGTTGTTTACTAGAAATAACTGTAAACAAATTGGCACACCTGGTGGGACAGTGTCATAATAAAAAGTTCTATCAAATCGTTTAGAGAATTTTGGGATCTTATGAGTGTGGAGCGTGTTTCGGTACATGGACCTTCGAAGCGGAAAAATAAAGAGTAATAATCCACATATACGCAGAAAACAACGTACCAAAACAATGGTTAACACAACCAACCAAGATGGGGTACAAAATCCCCACACGGGGCTGCAACAATCGTTTCAAGTTCGATTGATGCCTCCAATGCCATCCCTGTTGGCATTTCGAATACGATCCCAGTAAGTACATTAGAAATACCATCAAACGTGTCCTCAATGAAAACTGTGCCACACGTAGGGAATCAACAGTATTCGACCCCCACTAGGCCTCCAGGTTTCGAACCTTTGAGACCCAGAAACCCTTCGTATGGAATGCCAACTTCGTTTATGGCAGGGTTGCATAATGCATCAACTTCATCCCAACTTCAAGGGTCTGGTTCAGGAATGAACCATTTGGGTACAAATTTCCAGAATATAGGAAACTTTGCCCAGTTGCCTACCCTTACAACTAATAGTCAAGCAGCGCTTAGGCAACAGATGGATGATAGCAATCATGATATGGTAGGAATCCTAGCCCGCGAAATGAATGCTATTTTCAATCCCCTAATCTAGAATATAAATAGAACAAACCAAGAAAATGCAACCCAGATGGCCAGAATAGCAGTTTTTTTAGTGCCCCTAATGTGCCTGCAAGGCGTAGGCAAAACCCAATGGTGATTCGAAATGAAGAACCCATAATTGAACAAATTCAACCCCCTGTACAAGTGGTCGAAGAGAGAAATATAGGGGTAAGATTAAGGGACCAGGAAGTTCAGGAAGTTCAGAATGAACAACCTAGACCAATAATGATGGTGAATAGGGACCAAAATGCAGACGAAATTGTTCATAGAATTAGAAATGACAATTTAGTGGCAGAAAATAACCTCACCACCATGATCGAAAGAATAATGGCCCAGAATGGTTTAAATTCAGGATTTAGGAGGCCAAATTACACATCTCCTATTATAGATTATGTTCTGCAAGCAGAATTACCCAGGGGCTTTAAAGTCCCTAAATTCACGAAATTTGCTGGAGACACGAGTGAATCAACAGTGGAACATATAGCAAGGTATTTAACCGAAGCAGGAGATATAGCAAATAATGAAAATATTAGGATAAAATACTTCCCAAGTTCTCTAACAAAGAACTCTTTCACTTGGTTCACCACCTTGCCTCCTGGATCTGTGGACACATGGCCTTATTTATAAAGACTTTTCCATGAACAATTTTACATGGGTCAGTCTAAAATCAGTCTCAAAGAGTTAGCAAGCATTAAGAGAAAATTCAAGGAACCAATAGATGAATATTTGAATAGGTTCCATTTATTAAAATCTAGATGCTTCACAGTGGTCCCTGAACATGAATTGGTCGAAATGGCTGCTGGGGGCCTAGATTATTCCATTCGAAAGAAATTGGATACACAGTATCTTAGAGATATGGCCCAACTAGCAGACAGAGTTTGTTAGGTCGAAAGGTTAAAAGCTGAAAAAGCTAGGGCTATTAAAAATCATAAGAAAGAGAGAATAGCCTACATAGAGGCTGAAAAGGAAAACATAGATGATTCTCAAGACCCTTATGATTTCGATCAGTTTGAAATAGATCTTGCAGAACTAAAGGAAGCACCCCCTTATGCTTGCAAAGTTCTTCTTCCTTCCAATGGAAAGGATTCTGTCGAAAGTGAAAGGAATGATAAATTCCCTAAGAAAATCTATACTTTCGATATAACTAAATGTGATGAGATATTTGATCTGCTTGTTAAAGATGGCCAGTTAATAGTTCCTCCTAACCTTAAGGTTCCTCCGTTGGAACAAAGGAAGAAGAGGGGCTTTTGTAAATATCACAACTTTTTAGGCCATAAAACCTCACAGTGTTTTCTTTTCAAGGATCTGATACAAAATGCAATCAAAGATGGCAGGCTGAAGTTCTCAGATAAAGGGAAGAATCCAATGAAAGTTGATACGGATTCGTTGCTAATGGCGGAGACTAACTATGTTGAACCTCTGGAAATCAATGTAGTAGAAATTGTTGAGAGGAAAGTCGAATCGAAAGTGGAATTCGAAGAGGATGGGGACTTCATCTTGATCAAGGATGAAAGAGAGGCTACTAATGGCCTCCCAAAGGTGCTCAAAGCAAAGATACTAAGTGACAAACAATTAACTGAGGCCACTGAGGGTCTCAGGATGAAATTTGAAGAAGTCAAAATTTCTGATGATCAAATGCTGGGAGTAAATATGGTGGACTTCGAACAGCCCAACGCTGAAATGGAAGAAGTGGAACGCTGTTTGGAGAGGGAGAGAGAGCAAAGAAGAGAGAACTTACCTAGAAAAGACGCGGGTTTGCGCTAATACCTCTTCCACTGTCATAAGAAAAACCAGGATAAGTTGTTGTGCCCAAGGTACAACATCATCTGCAACCCCAGAGTTGCTGCTGAGTTCGAAAGGGCCCAGCGCGAACGAACAGGGGTCAATTGGAGGCAAGACAACCAACTGTACAAAGTCTATCCAAAAGCTGATGAAAGTCTGCTCGAATTCTTGGTTCGTTGCCACAAGATTGGAACAAAGTGTTTAATATGTCCCAGATGTGCAGTGGTGTATGATAAAGAGATGGCTGAAGCGTTCGAGAGAATTCCGTTTGCATCAGGCTGGGGGCACCAAGGCATAATGCCTTCGAATCCTGTTAACACTGGCAGAAATATGCCAAGGAGGCCAGATAGCCCTTACCCCAGGGGAGCAAAGAGAGTTTCCTTTAAATTACCTGCAGAGATCCCCACTGACAGATGGTTGCAGGTGAACACTGATAAGGGAAAAGGGAAGTGGCGCAACTATGACCAAGGAGGCAGGACTGCGATGGCTTACAGGAGGCAATTCAATTCAAATAGGAGGGAAGAAATAAGACTGGAGAATTACAAAGGCAGAAATCAAATGTCTCGCTCTCAGTGGCGCAGACACCAGAGAAATAAAAAAGCAGAAAGGGATTTGAAGCCTATGGGGATAGGAGAATCTAGTACCAATAACCCAACATCAGTGAACCAGACTGGGGGCAAACCCCCAGTGTCCAGGAAACTTTTTTCACCACAGAAAGACACTGAAGAAAATAAGACTCAGAAAAAGGCTGCAAACGAAGAGGACTTGATGACTGATGACTTCGAATCGGAGGGGGAATCCTTCTTTAATGCAAACTGCAATGTAGTTTCGGTGCTGCCTTGTGAGTACAATCAGGATACAGAGGTTTATGCTGATAAGGAGACTGGCGAGGACGAAATGGCCAGACATAGGCCATTGTGCTATTATGTGATGAACAATGGAGCGGTCGAAGAGAAAAACGCTTTCTTCGAAAAGCCAGACGAAGGAATGAAGAACCATCTAAAACCCTTATTTATCAGGGCAAAGGTGGAGCAATATGGTGTGAACAAGGTTCTGGTGGATGGTGGAGCTGCTGTTAATTTGATGCCTCAATTCATGCTAAAAAGGATAGGCATGCAGGATTCATATGTTAGACCTCACAACATGGTGCTTTCGAATTATGAAGGAAAGGTTGGAAAGACTTTGGGAGTAATAGAAGTTAACTTGACAGTTGGTTCCCTCACAAGACCAACAATGTTTATGGTCATTGCTGCGAAGGCAAACTATAATCTGTTGCTTGGAAGGGAATGGATCCATAGAATTGGCGCAGTGCCTTCTTCAATGCATCAAAGGTTGGTGTTGTGGAGAGACGATGGAATTGTCGAAAACATAGAAGCAGACCAAAGTTACTATATGACAGAAATCAACAATGTGGACAAAAGAAACTTCGATCGAAATATGGCCAACATAGGGCCATGTCACCCACCTGAGGAATATTACGAGCCCAATGAGAACGCTTACTATTCTTTAACCCTTCGTCCCAATGGATTCCAATGGGATAGGGAAATCATGTGGGACGGGCAGGAGATTGGGGAATATGGAGAGACTTCGACGATACGGCCAACTGGCTGAGCGAGCGAAGATCATTATGACTGAGTCAAATTACTTCAAAAAGATTTCGGCCTATCTGGCTGAGAACAAACGAAAAATGGCTCTCGAAGCCGAAGTACAAAACATGGTTGTCGAAGCCATAGATAACAAAGAAAAAACCAAAAAAGAAATAACAAATCCTGAGGGAAGCCACTCACCCCCACCCTGTGATGGACAAACTTCCGAACTATTGGATCAATGGTTAGATGCCATTTATGATCAAGAGCCCTTGGGGTTCGAGAAGGATCTAGAGTCAAAAAGCGCTAAGATGCTGGCGCAAGATCCTTTGGAGGAAGTTTATATTGGGGATGGCATCGAAAAAAGAGTTACGTACATCAATGCGAAACTCAGTCCCAGTCTAAAAGGCAAGGTGGTCGAAATGCTCAAACAAAATAGAGATTGCTTCGCCTGGGACTATGACGAAATGCCCGGTTTAAAGAGGGAACTGGTGGAACATAGGCTTCCAATCAAGGATGGCAAGAAGCCCATCAAGCAGATGCCTAGACGATTCGCTCCAGCAATCCTCTCAAAAATAAAGGCAGAGGTGGAACGGCTCCTTCGATGCAAGTTTATCAAGACCACAAGGTACGTAGAATGGCTTGCTAATATTGTACTTGTTATTAAGAAAAATGGCTCTTTACAAATTTGCATAGATTTTATGGATTTAAATACTGCCACCCCAAAAGATGAATATTCCATGCCTATAGCAGAAATGCTGATTGATTCTGCTGCGGGTTTCGAATACCTGAGTATGTTAGATGGATACTCTGGGTATAATCAGATTTTTATTGCTGAGGATGATGTTCCCAAAACTTCATTCAGATGTCCAGGCGCCTTAGGCACTTATGAATGGGTAGTTATGCCCTTCGGACTAAAAAATCCTGGGGCAACATATCAGAGGGAAATGAACACCATTTTCCATGATTTCATTGAATCATTAATGCAGATTTATATAGATGACATAGTAGTCAAATCTGTTTCTAATGAGGATCATTTGACTCACCTTTTCCAGTCATTCGAAAGAATGAGAAAACATGGCTTAAAAATGAATCCTCTTAATGTGCTTTCTTTGTTCAGGCTGGGGACTTCCTAGGCTTTGTGGTCCACAAGAAGGGGATCGAAATTAACTTAAACAAGACGAAGGTGTTGTACCCCAAAATTTTCCCTCCCATATTCTTCAAGGTTTGTCAAGAATCATCTTCAAATGGTTCAAGATTGCTCAAGGATTAGACAGTCAAACCATCTCCTAAGCCAGCTGAAATTAGGGTTTTGGTTCTTTCAAGAAATTTGAGGTTTTCAATGGTTCAATCAAGTCTCATAAGCCTATATGCATGCTCAAGCACCTACATGCCAAGTCTCAAGACTCACAGTGTCAATTTGCACAGTCAAAAGCTTCATTTGAACTACAGTCAACTGCAGGGGCAAAATGGTCATTTTACAGTCAGAATTTTTGGTCAACATCTTATTTTGAGCTCACAATCATCATTTGATCAAGTCTTGATCATTATTCCACAAGAATGGCTCAAAAATCACCAAGATGCAAAAAGTTACTATTTTTGGACAGCAGAAAAGTCAACTGTATCTTGACTAGGGCATAACTTTTTCATGGTTCATCAAAAAAATTCCATCCTATGCTCATTTTGAAGGGGATGACATTTCCTACAATCCATCTTCACATTCCAAGTCCAAGAAATGCTCTCATAAAAAGTTATCAATTTCTACATTATAGGTTAATTTCAAAAGTCAACAAAAATGCACTTTAAGTCAAAGACCATACCTTGAGATTGGTAAATCCAAATGACATGGGACCAAAGGCATTGCTTAGAGGACTTCAAGACCTTTCCAAAATGTCCAAGAACATGTTCATATGATCAAAATTGAACAAGATATGCATTGGAGAAGTTGGGAAATTTTTGTGAATTTGCAAAAGTCAACTTTGCTCAAAACACCTTGTTTTTGCTAATGGGCCTCAAATTTATTCTTGAAACTCTATCCAAGGCCTATGCACGACCCATCAAGCTTAATTGAATTATTTTCTTATTTTTTATTAATTAATTGGATTTTTAATCAATATTAATTCATTTAATTAATTTAAATTGTAGGAAATACAAAGATTTGATTTTTCAATCTTTTTGTGAAGCAAGAATGACCTAAAAAGGCTGGCAATTTCGTGCACCAAGTCAAAGATGCCATATCTCCAAATTTGGCAACTTTCTTCAATAAAAAAGATTCAAAAAGATGTGATTTCCAATCAAATATTGAATCATCATTCCAATGGATTTTTGTGCAAGATTTTAACCTAATTTCAGTCTCCTATAAATACACAAGCTAATCCTAATCATGCACACGTGAAAGCACTGCAGAAAAAGCCATAAGCATATTGAAAAAATTCAAGAAAACTTGAAAACTGTTTTCTATATTCCAGGCCAATTCAAGGACTTTTGTAGATTCAAACACGTTGCTGGAAGTGTGAGGAACGTGTAGCAATCAAAACCAAGCTTCATAGCTCAAGAAATCATCAAGAACAGACCCACGGTTTGCTTCTTATGTTCAGAATCGTATTGGCTATTCCATGCATAATTAACATGTTTTATTGATTGTTTTATATTGTTAGAACTCATATGAAGCTAATGGCATAAGTTAATTGGATTATAATGCACAGAATCGAAAGTTACCATGGACAAATTCTAGGGTTCCTGAGCTTTGGATTTGGGGCTTTGCAGTCCAGGAAAAATTAGAACCCCTAAGGCATATGGTTGAACTCGTTGAGACCAGACGAACACACAGGAACCCTCGCGAAACATTTATATAGAGCACAGCTCTATTCGCTATTTTTGGTCATTGCAGTTTGTGGGGGTTAAAAACCCCCGCTATCTAACGTTGCTTTTACAGGTTCAGCGAGGAAGACAAGGACGTGTAAGCGTATGGTTGGACAATTCAAAAAAGGGCACGCGTGTTTATGTTTTATAGCATATGCATTGATTTTGATATATTATATTCACTTGTTATTATATTAACAAAAGCAGGCAATTGGCGTAGTGGATGATGCGTTGGTTGGGAATCATTGGGACCTGGGTTCGAATCCCAGGTCCCCCAAAATAATTGTTTCTCTTTTTCTTTACATAATCCCATGCAGGTTTCAAAGGAGGTCCTACCATGCGCTTCAAACATCAGCATGCCATGTGTCTCCTAGCTTGAATCATGTGGCCACGAGAGAAGGAACACCATGCTCCCAGTCAACACTCCCTCTGGAGGATCTCAAAAAGTCAATGGACTGGGATTGTTATTGGGCTTCAAATTGCTAACAAACCTCCAAAGCTGGCCCATCACCCCCTGGTTTCTTTGTTCATTTTCTTTTATATTTTAATTTCTATTTATTTTATTTTACTAATTATTATTATTATTATTATTATTTAATTAACTTAATTAATATTTTTCATAATAAATTCTGAAAACTAAAAATGTATATATTTTTATTATTATTATTATTTATTAATTTCACTTTATTTTTTGTAAATAAATACTAACAAATTAATTTAGTTTAATTAGGTTTAATTTTGACTTTTTTTACAATAAATAAAATTAACATAGAATTAGGGTTTTGACAATTTTAATTTCTTTTTATTTATTTCATTAAAACATTCAAAAACTTAAAAAATATTTCTTTTATTTAATTAATTAGAATTAGGTTTAATTAAATGCAAAAAGGACTAAAATTTCTTTCTTTCACAAAAAAGGGTCAAAACCCTAGGACTTCTCCGATTCAATTTCTATTCGCGCATATTATTTTTTTGATTATATTTATGTAATTGCTCTGAGGATGTAATAGCGTAATTAGGACTTTTTATCGCTTTCTTTTATTTTTCGCATTTACTTTTCCAAGGGTTTGTTTTTGGCGATGTAAATACCTGACGCCTTGTAATAGCGTAGATTTACTTTCCGCAATTTACTTTCCGCACAACTATTAACTGCTATGCATGACAAGACTTGTTCTCAAAATAAAATCAACCCGTAGCTCACCCTGACATGTGCAAAGATAATTTAATTTAATCCTGACACACTCGCACATGCCACTCCTAGGGTACGCCTCACTTGATTGCCTCGAGGTGGTCATTGAGTATAGGGTGTTTTAGAGGTCGCCCTCCTGTCTAAAGATCCAAGTTGCCTCGAAACGGTTGCCTCGGATAAAAAGGATCTAGGATATTAGGATTACCGCTAAGGCGTCCTACTATTGCTTTGGTGACCACGCATGTCCCTATAATCGAATTGACCCGAAAAACTCCAACGACGGTGCTACCTACTTCTTAATAGTGGGATAGTACTGTCTAAAGGACATTTACACGGCTTAATTTCCTTTGAGTAGGTAGAGGTTCTTAGATACTTGCTCTTTCAAAAACAACTTTTCGCACTTACACTTTTCTGACAAAAGTTTTCAAACAAACACTTCATGACACTCTTGAGGACAGATACAAGAGTTAAAATGAATTTTTCAAAACAAACTTTTTCAAAACCCACAAACACAAGAAAAGCAAACATTTTTGAAAACATAGTGAGCAAGTACCTAAGAGTCCGTGGATAACCACGGATAGAAAGGGTGCTAACACCTTCCCTTTCTATAATCTACCTCCCGAACCGAGAAACATCTCGAAAAGGAATTTTGCTGTGCTTTTGTCCTTTCCTTGTTGGAGAAAATAAAAGACGGTGGCGACTCTTGCTTACCGCGACATTTCGTGAACCAGTATTCCTAAACAGTCAGTTCTATTTCCACCGATCACAGAACTGGCGACTCTGCTGGGGACACTCTTATTATAAGTGAGGTGTACCTTAGGATTAGATCATTCTATGTTTTCAATTGTATGCTTTGTATGATTTATATTTGTGGGCTTGTATTGGAGTTTTATAGATCCTAACCCGGATCTGGGGATACCCTTTAGAAGTAGCAACAAACTGTGAGGGAACTGTGCGGGGTATACCGACATGGTTGAAGCAGTTGCTACGTTGATGTGGCACTTTGGTGAGTACCGGTAACCATTGAGTCAAGTCAAGGAGAGTACGGGGCCGCCGCGTGGTGTCGTGAAACATCAACTGACCTTAGAACCTTACTTGACCATCCTGGCCTCTTTAGGGGTAGTGAGATGACCGACTTTGGTGCAGTCCGAAGTTGGTAGATACTCGATACTACACTCATTGAGGGTTGTTTTCTTGGAATATTTTGGTCGCCAGTTAAGTGGCTAAATCAAAACAATGAACATAGAAAACAATCCAATGATATTGAGCTCCTTAGAACCCGGTTACTATTCATAGGACAGGTGTTGAGCCAACCAACTTCAAGAGGGTAGTACCTAAACTTCATGCTGGCCTAAACTCTAAGGGCTCTTTGTGTGTCTTGTGTGCTTTCAAACTTGAACTACTTGCACATTCTTGTTATCTGACAACATGAGTTCCTTGCAGGTTTTGCTTACAGTCCTTATCCAATAATTTGGACTCATTGCAGGGTTTACTTACATCACTCCACGCATAGCATACACATCATAACATTGCATACATCCTGCATAAGGACTAACCCATTTCAAGGATCTCAAGGGTTTGTGATGCAGGTCATGATGAATCAAATGTCTAGCAAGGGGCAAAGAGGATTTATTTTCCTCTAGCCAAGGTTGTCCAGAAATCCAAGCACAATAACTTGAGTCAGGGGCTATGACCCACTCGATATGGTGAGCCTTGACTCTTGAAGAAGGACTCTCAACAACATTAAGTTCCTTCAATCAAGCCACCAGATTCAAATTCTAACAAGTTTCTTTGTTTACCCCGCGAGATCCTTGAAAACATTGCATACATACATATCATTGCATAACAGTTTACCCTTTACAGGTCTCTCATATTCTCACTGTTTATTTCAGCAATGGATCTCCAACAAGACAACCAGGAGTTCCATACTCAAGAGACTCAATTCAGGGAAATCCTCCTAAACCTATCCAAGGGGCAGAAAGAGTTGAGAACACTCCTCATGGGGACTTTGGTTAGGAACAGTCCTGAAGACGATAAGGACGAACGGCTGAAACATCTGCAAGCTGAGGTAGATGCAATGAGAACCCATATGCTGGGGTAGACAACTCTTATCCAAGGCTTAGCTCGGGAGCAAGAAGAGTTGCGAGCCATGATCAACCAGCTTCATCAAGACATATACAATAGTATGAAGCAAACGGTCAAGGCTGGGGATCAAACCAGTAATCAGCCTTCAAGAAGACAAGAGTTTGGTGTGGTGAAGAATGGACCTCTCCAAGTTGCTACTACCTCAAGGGTCTAACAACAACTTCGCCAAGAACAACGGGTTGATCAGAGCAAGCCAAACAAGCCCAAGAGGCAATTCACCAAGCTCAACGTGTCACTGACTCAAGCGCTACAGCAAGTGTTGAAGGCAGGGTTGATTACATTAAGGGTTCCTCTCCAGAATCCAAACACTTCCTCTCCTACCTATCATCCCAATGAAAGGTGTGCATACCACTCTGACAGTCCGGGACATGACACAAACAACTGTTGGGCCCTGAAGAACAAGATCCGAGACTTGATTAATGCCAAGGAGATCAAGTTTGACCATTGATCCTACACCAAATCATTGAAGGCTTTTGTTTTATTTGAATGTTCAAGTTGTATTTTTCTTTGCTTATTCAAAAAATTATTGTCATGACAAACTTCTTTATTTCATCAATGCATCGCATATGTCTGTTTTGAATCAATCCATTTGTATTCACTATATTCAAATTGCTTTCATTTTTTGTGATGTTCAACTCTCGAAAAAAAATTCTAAGCCTTTTGAGGGAGGATGACGAAAACAATACCACGATCTTTACAGTATGCTTTTGAACAGACCCCGCTGATGAAGTACAGACATTGTTTCAAATCCTAAACAGTGGAGTTAAGGAAGATAATCCCTAGTCAACCCCTTTGAGCCAAAGAAGTTGGAGTTTTTCTTTTCGAAAATTAAAACCCTTAATCATAACCTGGGGCAGGGTAGTTCTCTCAGTTGATCCAGGTGCACAATGAATGGCATCAAAGAAGTCCTTCCGAGACAAAAAGACAGTGATGGTTCCATATAATCATAAAGACAGACAATCATTATCTCTCAAAATAAAAGCCCAATAAGTCAAAACCTATGAAGGAGACTTACAAAAACGGGGGCATTCCGCTGACTGTAATCACAAAAAAGAAACAGTTCAGGCAAAAGACAGGGATAATAAAATCAAAAAGAAAGAGGTCCTACAAACCCTCAACAAAAAGAAGTGACTGCCTGTTCAAAATAAATTGTCAATATTCGAACCATCACCGGAATATCAGAGCAAAGACTTAAACAAAATCTAATGCACGATTAGCTGAGTTTAGGTTTGAAGAACATCACGAAGAACGGGTGGGTACAAATACACTTTGAGCCTTTATCTTTGTTCTTAAACCGTGAACCAGGCCACGTTATAACCCTTAAAAGTCCTAGCTGAAGCATGGGTTAGTTCGAAAGCATACTGTTACCAAAGGTATCCTGACTCCTGTAGGGTTTGCTGTAAAATTTTGAGTTGACATCACATTTTACAAAAATTGCTTGTTTTATTGAAAACTGCATTTTCAAAAACTTCAAGACAGACATAAGCTTTGCATTCTTAAAATAACATTGTTTGCATATGACTATTTGTTCGAACAGCAGAGAAATTCGCACGATAAACATCTTGTGAACAAAAACCTTTTCAATAAAGAGGATCACCTCAAGTGGAAAAACACTTCCAACCAAGGGACAGACATGATCATTTTCCATCATCTGGGGCAGTCAAGTCAAGATTCAGAGAATCTCTCAAAAATGCCAAATAGCCAGGGGCAAATCTCCGCCTGAGTCACTTGGGGCATTGGACAGGGATTCCAGCAACGAATTTTTCCTGATCAAACATCTTCTGCTAGTATGGCAACACAACACTACCGACAATGACACCTCCCTACATTCTGAGAGCGTGAACATAGTCGAAAAAATACTACGCATAATCAAAGACCGGCTAGGTCGACTGGCCTAGGCAAAAATAAGGGCTTCCCGGCAAACCAAAAGGGTTCGGGCAAAAATAAGGGATAAAAAATGAAAAAATTTGTACACCCGACAAGTCGAAAACCTGAAAAGGCGGCTTGGGCAAAAATGGGTATCCCGGTGGACTGAAAACCCGAAAGGGCGGTCCAGGCAAAAGTTAGGGATCAAAGCGTACGACTATGTCCCGTCATCTCGTCACTCGCCTACCAGAAGAAGATTTGTCGATCGGCAGTTATCAAGCTCTTCCACAGGTACCTCCTCCCACAGAAGCTGGGGCAATAAGAATTGTCCGAACTGTACAAGTTGCTCTGTCCACCAGGTACAAGGTAGATTCAGCTGAAGAATATGACCGAGATACCTTCACTCCCCGTGGAGTAAGACAAGATTCAGCAATACTCTCCCCAAGCAGAGTTGGTCTTCCCTCAGCCCTAAAAAGGCACAGTATCCCCAGCAAGTCAGCAATACTCTCCCCTCAAGCAGAGTTGGTCTACCATCAGTCCTGAGAAAGTGGGGTATCCCTAGAAGATCTTAATATTCCCCATCGGAGTATACAGATATTCCTCAGCAAGCATCCCCGACAGTCTTAATATTCCTCGACAGAAATATAAGATTGATCCCCAGCGAAATACGAGATACCCCTAGTGGAGCCATTCCCCGGTGCAGTCCAAAAAGTTTCCCCAGGAGAGTTGAATCAATCTCCCCATTGGATTTTGGAAGCTTGTCTCCTGCAGAGTACAAATATCTCTCCCCGTCCATATTCAGAGGTTATCCCCCACCAGAGTCTAACTGGGTTATCCTCAGCAAGTTGCAACGGAAAGATCCTCCCCGGCAAAGTTCTTTCTATCCCCAGTGGAGTTTATCATCGAAATCCCAACAGAGCTTATCAATGGAATCCCCAGCGGAGTTTATCGTTCAAATCTCAGCGAAGCATCTCTTCCCACAGAGTAATTCCCCGCAGAGTAATCTCTTCGCCATGTTTATTCCCCAACGGAGTCGTCATCTCCTACAGGTTTATTCACACAATCATCTTCATCATCATCCCCAGCAGAAACGAAGAATTCAACTCTATTCTCCAGCAGCTATACGAGATTTATATTCCCCAGCTAAAAACATCACATCTTCATACATTATGACATGCATACGCATCATACAACACAAATCTCATTTATTCTTGAGAACATCTTAATATCATGCAGTTCATGCATCATGACATTGCATACACCTAACATTTTGCCTTTTCAGGAAAATGTCAATCAAAAGATGATTACCATCAACCTTTCCAAGTCCCAGATTAATACCTGTAACAAGCCAGGAAAAGCATCGGTGGACGACTAATTCCAGATTAATACCTGTAACAAGCCAGGAAAATTCTGTGGACGATTGATCGTAGGTTAATACCTGAAACCAGACATGACAATTATCTACTTGACAATCATGAAGCAACCCTACACCGGTTCCTTCTCTTTCAGATGAAGTTTCACACGGACTCATCATCAGGAAACCCTACACCGGTTCCTTCTCTTTCAGATGAAGTTTCACACGGACTCATCATCAGGAAACCCTACACCGGTTCCTTCTCAATTTCAGATGAAGTTTTACACTGACTCATCATAAAGCAACCCTACACAGGTTCCTTCCTTTCAGATGAAGTTTTACACGAACTCATCATCAAAGTAACCCTACACAGGTTCCTCCCCCCTTCCAAGACGAAGTTTTACACGGACTCGTCCTCAGGCAACCCTACACCGGTTCCTCCTCAATTCCAAGACGAAGTTTTACACGAACTCGTCGTCAAGATAACCTTACCCCGGTTCATCCTGAAGTTTTACACGAACTTATCTCACGATAACCTTACCCCGGTTCATCCAGAAGTTTTACACGAACTTATCTCGCAGTAACCTTACCCCGGTTCATCCAGAAGTTTTACACGAACTTATCCCAAAATAACCTTACCCCGGTTCATCCAGAAGTTTTACACGAACTCATCCCGAAGTAACCTTACACCGGTTCCTTCTTAACTCCATATGAAGTTTTACACTGACTCGTCATCAAGAAACCCTACACAGGTTCTCTCTTTCCAAAGATGAAGTTTTACACGGACTCATGATCAGTCAACCCTACACAGGTTTTCTTCCTTCCGGGATGCAGTTTTACACGGAATCATCATGAGGTGACCCTACACCGGTTCCCTTTCTCTTTCCAGATGCAGTTTTACACGGACTCATCATCAAGAAACCCTACACAAGTTTCCTTCTCAATTTCAGATGCAGTTTCACACGGACTCGTCATCAGGTAACCCTACACAGGTTTCCCTCCTTCCAAGATGCAGTTTCACACGGACTTGTCATCAGGCAACCCTACACAGGTTTCCTTCCTTCAAATATGCAGTTTCACACAGGCTCATCATCAGTCAACCCTACACAGGTTTCCTTCTTTCCAAGATGCAGTTTTACACGAGCTCATCAACAGGCAACCCTACACAGGTTCCCTCGTTCAACTTACAAGGTCACAATTCTACCAACAATCTCCAGATGGAATCTATAAGCCCATCCTCCTATCCATCATCTCTCCAAATGGCATCTGTAAGCCCATTCTTGACATCACATTGCTGATACTACACCATGTGAGTGCAAATTTCTGGGCACTTTAGTGTTCAATCATCTTCCACCTTCGGATCACGAAAGGCACGCAAGCCAATCTACATCCTCAGGTTTAAGAAGATTGAACAGGGGCAACTGTTATACCCCAAAATTTGCCCTCCCATATTCTTCAAGGTTTGTCAAGAATCATCTTCAAATGGTTCAAGATTGCTCAAGGATTAGACAGTCAAACCATCTCCTAAGCCAACTGAAATTAGGGTTTTGGTTCTTTCAAGAAATTTGAGGTTTTCAATGGTTCAATCAAGTCTCATAAGCCTATATGCATGCTCAAGCACCTACATGCCAAGTCTCAAGACTCACAGTGTCAATTTGCACAGTCAAAAGCTTCATTTGAACTACAGTCAACCGCAGGGGCAAAATGGTCATTTTACAGTCAAAAGTCAGAATTTTTGGTCAACATCTTATTTTGAGCTCAAAATCATCATTTGATCAAGTCTTGATCATGATTCCACAAGAATGGCTCAAAAATCACCAAGATGCAAAAAGTTACTATTTTTGGATAGCAGAAAAGTCAACTGTATCTTGACCAAGGCATAACTTTTTCATGGTTCATCAGAAAAATTTCATCCAATGCTCATTTTGAAGGGGATGACATTTCCTACAATCCATATTCACATTTCAAGTCCAAGAAATGCTCTCATAAAAAGTTATAAATTTCTACATTATAGGTCAATTTCAAAAGTCAACAAAAATGCACTTTAAGTCAAAGACCATAACTTGAGATTGGTAAATACAAACGACATGGGACCAAAGGAATTGGTTAGAGGACTTCAATACCTTTCCAAAATGTCCAAGAACATGTTCATATGATCAAAATTGAGCAATATATGCATTGTAGAAGTTGGGAAATCTTTATGAATTTGCAAAAGTCAACTTTGCTCAAAACACCTTGTTTTTGCTAATGGGCCTTAAATTTCTTCTTGAAACTTTATCCAAGGCCTATGCATGACCCATCAAGCTTAATTGAATTATTTTCTTATTTTTTATTAATTAATTGGATTTTTAATCAATATTAATTCATTTAATTAATTTAAATTGTAGGAAATACAAAGATTTGATTTTTCAATCTTTTTGTGAAGCAAGAATGACCTAAAAAGGCTGGCAATTTCGTGCACCAAGTCAAAGATGCCATATCTCCAAATTTGGAAACTTTCTTCAATCAAAAAGATTCAAAAAGATGTGATTTCCAATCAAATATTGAATCATCATTCCAATGGATTTTTGTGCAAGATTTTAACCTAATTTCAGTCTCCTATAAATACACAAGCTAATCCTAATCATGCACACGTGAAAGCACTGCAGAAAAAGCCATAAGCATATTGAAAAAATTCAAGAAAACTTGAAAATTGTTTTCTATATTCCAGGCCAATTCAAGGACTTTTGTGGATTCAAACACGTTGCTGGAAGTGTGAGGAACGTGTAGCAATCAAAACCAAGCTTCATAGCTCAAGAAATCATCAAGAACATACCCACGGTTTGCTTCTTATGTTCAGAATCGTATTGGCTATTCCATGCATAATTAACATGTTTCATTGATTGTTTTATATTGTTAGAACTCATATGAAGCTAATGGCATAAGTTAATTGGATTATAATGCACATAATCGAAAGTTACCATGGACAAATTCTAGGGTTCCTGAGCTTTGGATTTGGGGCTTTGCAGTCCAGGAAAAATTAGAACCCCTAAGGCATATGGTTGAACTCGTTGAGACCAGACGAACACACAGGGACCCGCACGAAACTTTTATATAGAGCACAGCTCTATTCACTATTTTTGGTCATTGCAGTTTGTGGGGGTTAAAACCCCCCGCTATCTAACGTTGCTTTTACAGGTTCAGCGAGGAAGACAAGGACATGTAAGCGTATGGTTGGACAATTCAAAAAATGGCGCGCATGTTTATGTTTTATAGCATATGCATTGATTTTAATATATTATATTCACTTGTTATTAAATTAACAAAAGCAGGCAATTGGCGTAGTGGATGATGCGTTGGCTGGGAATCATTGGGACCTGGGTTCGAATCCCAGGTCCCCCAAAATAATTGTTTCTCTTTTTCTTTACATAATCCCATGCAGGTTTCAAAGGAGGTCCTACCATGCGCTTCAAACATCAGCATGCCATGTGTCTCCTAGCTTGAATCCTGTGGCCACGAGAGAAGGAACACCATGCTCCCAGTCAACACGCGCCCTGGAGGATCTCAAAAAGTCAATGGACTGGGATTATTATTGGGCTTCAAATTGCTAACAAACCTCCAAAGCTGGCCCATCACCCCCTGGTTTCTTTGTTCATTTTCTTTTATATTTTAATTTCTATTTATTTTATTTTACTAATTATTATTATTATTATTTAATTAACTTAATTAATATTTTTCATAATAAATTCAGAAAACTAAAAATGTAAATATTTTTATTATTATTATTATTTATTAATTTCACTTTATTTTTTGTAAATAAATACTAACAAATTAATTTAGTTTAATTAGGTTTAATTTTGACTTTTTTACAATAAATAAAATTAACATAGAATTAGGGTTTTGACAATTTTAATTTCTTTTTATTTATTTCATTAAAACGTTCAAAAAATTAAAAAATATTTCTTTTATTTAATTAATTAGAATTAGGTTTAATTAAATGAAAAAAGGACTAAAATTTCTTTCTTTCACAAAAAAGGGTCAAAACCCTAGGACTTCTCCGATTCAATTTCTATTCGCGCATATTATTTTTTTGATTATATTTATGTAATTTCTCCGAGGATGTAATAGCGTAATTAGGACTTTTTATCGCTTTCTTTTATTTTTCGCATTTACTTTTCCAAGGGTTTGTTTTTGGCGATGTAAATACCCGACGCCTTGTAATAGCGTAGATTTACTTTCCGCAATTTACTTTCCACACAACTATTAACTGCTATGCATGACAAGACTTGTTCTCAAAATAAAATCAACCCGTAGCTCACCATGACATGTGCAAAGATGATTTAATTGAATCCTGACACACTCGCACATGCCACTCCTAGGGTACGCCTCACTTGATTGCCTCGAGGTGGTCATTGAGTATAAGGTGTTTTAGAGGTCGCCCTCCTGTCTAAAGATCCAAGTTGCCTCGAAAAGGTTACCTCGGATAAAAAGGATCTAGGACATTAGGGTTACCGCTAAGGCGTCCTACTATTGCTTTGGTGACCACACATGTCCCTATAATCGAATTGACCCGAAAAACTCCAACGAAGGTGCTACCTACTTCTCAATAGTGGGATAGTACTGTCTAAAGGACATTTACACAGCTTAATTTCCTTTGAGTAGGTAGAGGTTCTTAGATACTTGCTCTTTCAAAAACAACATTTCGCACTTACACTTTTCTGACAAAAGTTTTCAAACAAACACTTCATGACACTCTTGAGGACAGATACAAGAGTTAAAATGAAGTTTTCAAAATAAACTTTTTCAAAACCCACAAACACAAGAAAAGCAAACATTTTTGAAAACATAGTGAGCAAGTACCTAAGAGCCCGTGGATAACCACGGATAGAAAGGGTGCTAACACCTTCCCTTTCTATAATCTACCTCCCGAACCGAGAAACATCTCGAAAAGGAATTTTGCTGTGCTTTTGTCCTTTCCTTGTTGGAGAAAATAAAAGACGGTGGCGACTCTTGCTTACCGCGACATTTCGCGAACCAGCATTCCCAAACAGTCAGTTCTATTTCCACCGATCACGGAAGGCTATTATGGAGACGAAACCTCTATCAACAAAGAAAGAGTTGCAATCTCTATTGGGTAAAATTAACTTTTTAAGGAGATTCATATCTAATTTGAGTGGCGAACTCATGCTTTCTCTCCACTCCTCCGTCTCAACCAAGGGAATTTCGAATGGACGGCTCAGCATCAGGAGGCATTCGAGAAAATCAAGGCCTATTTGATGCATCCTCCTATACTTGCACCTCCTTCTAAAGATAAGCCAATGAGACTGTATATCTTTGCCTCCAATGTAACTATAGGTAGTATGTTAGCCCAAGAAAACGATGATGGCGTCGAAAGAGCCATCTACTATATTAGTAGGGTCCTGAATAAAGCAGAGACTAGGTATAGTAGTATTGAAAAACTATGTCTTTGCCTGTATTTCTCCTGTACAAAACTTAAATATTATATTAAGCCAGTTGATGTTTATGTTTCATATCACTTTGATGTTATTAAACATATGCTTTCAAAATCCATCATGCACAGCAGGATTGGCAAATGGGGTTTAGCGCTCACTGAGTATAATTTGGCCTTCAAGCCTTTAAAGGATATGAAAGGACAAGTAGTTTCAGATTTCATAGTGGATCACTCTGTGAGTGAGGACTTCGCGTTAGATTATGTTGAGATCCACCCATGGAAATTATCCTTCGATGGGTCAACACATAAACACGGAAGTGGTGTTGGAGTCCTTATAATTTCTCCTGAGGGAATTCCAACAAAATTCAAGTACAAGTTAGAAGGCCCTCCCTGTTCGAACAACGAAGCTGAGTATGAAGCATTAATTGTTGGACTTGAAGCTTTGTTGGAATTGGGGGCAACCAGAGTCGAAATTAGTGGAGACTCAGAGCTGGTCATGAAACAAATAACCAAAGAATACAAATGTATCAAGGAAAATTTGATCATGTACTTTGTTATTGCTAACAGATTACTCAAGAAATTTGAATATGTGGATATAAAACATATTCCCAGAATTGATAATCAGGAGGAAAATGACTTGGCTCAAATAGCCTCAGGATATAAGATATCTAAAGAAAAACTCTGATACCTCATAGAAACAAGAGGCGGAATAATGGCTACCAAATTATCACCATTAGACTTGGAAAATTCGAAACTTGGTTATGCAGATCAGAAAGAATTCGAAGTGCTAAATATTGATACTTTGGCAAATATAGATTGGAGAAGTCCTATAATAAATTACTTGAAAGAACCTTCAGTAAGTACAGAGAAAAAGATCAAATATAGGGCATTGTCTTATGTGCTAATAGGGAGTGAACTTTTTAAGAAAACCCCAGAAGGAATCTTACTCAAATGTTTAGGAGAAAATGAAGCATATTTAGCATTGTCCAGTGTGCACAGTGGGGCATGTGGGGCACATCAAGCAGGTCACAAAATGAAATGGTTGTTGTTTCTATATGGAATGTATTGGCCCACTATGCTCAAAGACTGCATAGAATTTGCTAAAGGATGCGAGGAATGCCAAGTTCATGCAGGTATTCAACATGCTCCTGCAAGTGAGTTACATTCAATTGTTAAGCCTTGGCCTTTTAGAGGATGGGCATTAGATATAATTGGTGAAATACGACCAACATCATCCAAAGGACAGAAATATATCCTTGTGGGTATAGATTATTTTACAAAATGGGTCGAAGCAATTCCTCTAGTGAGTGTTGATCAAGAGGCTATTATGGAATTTATCCAGAAGCAAATAATTTACAGGTTCGGAATACCAGAAAGTATCACAACAGATCAAGGTTCAGTTTTCACAGGGCGAAAAATGCAAGAGTTTGCAAAAGAAATGGGATTTAAGTTACTCACGTCAACCCCTTATTATGCTCAAGCTAACGGACAAGTGGAAGCAGCCAATAAAGTCATAATAGGGTTGATAAAGAAACATGTAGGACGAAAGCCAAAAAATTGGCACAAAACTTTGGACTAAGCTTTGTGGGCATGTCGAACATCTCCTAAAGAAGCAACAAATACTACTCTGTTTCGACTTACGTTTGGACACGACGCAGTGCTGCCAGTCGAAATACATTTACAGTCAGTGAGAATACAAAGACAAAATGAGATACCAGCTGATCAATATTGGGAAATGGTGATGAATGAATTAGTGGACATGGATGAAGATAGGCTATATGCTTTAGAAGTTATGAGAAGACAGAAAGATAAAGTAGCCAGAGCATACAACAAAAGAGTTAAAAGTAAGTTGTTCTCAACCAATGACCTGGTATGGAAAGTTATATTACCTATGGATAAAAAGAATAGATTATTAGGTAAATGGTCACCCCATTGGGAGGGACCCTTTCGTGTTTTGAAAACATTTTCGAATAATGCTTATGAAATAGAAGAATTAGCAAAAGATAGAAGAATCTTGAAGGTAAATGGGAAATACTTAAAAAGGTATAAGCCATGCTTACAAGAGGTTAGAATCACTACAGGATAATTAAAAATAAAACAAATAATAAATGCCAAAATGGTTGTGTTCAATCCTTAACAATAAAAGCATTAACAAAATACATTCGAAAATCAGAAAGGGGCGTTTCGTTTCAGCTTAGCAAACTTGCTCTTGCATAAGTTGATCTTGCATTGGGTGGCATTTCTGACGCTTTCGAGCCCCTTGATCTCTTCGCTTATTCCTTCAGCTACCTCCATCTGTTGAAGACTTTGTGTGACAAGATTTTCAAGTTCTTTGTCATCAACGGGCTTCAAGGCTGCCTGCTCATTCTGAGCACCCTCAATTTTCTTTTTGAGTTCTTCAATCTGGGATTCCCAAAACAAGATGGATCGAGCAAAAACATCATGCTTGTCTTTGGCCTGGATTTTAGCATGCTCCAACGCCTCTGCTTCTTCAGAAAGTCTCGAAGTTTGGTCATAAGATTTAGACAAAGCCTCTTGTTTGGTTCGAATCTTAGCCTCATCATCATTAACCCTAATATATTCACTGCTAACCTCATTGAGTAAGATTTGCAGATCATATATGGTCTCACTTACTTCAGCTGGACAGATGCTGAGATCTATCTGAGAAAGCAACTTCTTCATCAAAAAATAGGCTGCAATGTCTTTTTTTAGAATAGTAAAAATGTCAGCCTCAAGAATAATTTTGTTGACTTGTTGAAGAAGTTGGTCGAGAGAAGTAAGAGGGGCATTATCCTTCGTTTGGCTCGAATCTTCAGATTGATTTTTGCTAGAAGAAGAATCCCGTTGAGCTAGCATTAAATTGATATATTTCAGGGGATTACTCCGTTTTAGCTCTTCTTTCTGTTCCCCAGTCAAAATTGGAGGATATGGTTTTTTAGTGAAAATAGTTCCAGTAGGAATGGGAACTTCCACCTCCTCCTGCATCGCCTCATCTTCTTCACCATCTGCGAAGTGACGACTCACAGTATGTGTTTCGCTTTCCTCTTCAGATTGGTCAGCAAAATGCACCCTTCTGGGAGAAGAGTCACTAGGATTGTCGATGATGGGAGTTTCGAACGCTGTGTCTGGTTCGCCAGCTACAGGGCCCTTTGTCAAAGGAGGCGAAGTTGCTTATTTGTCTAAAGCTTCGACCAATGGAGGCGAGATTGCTTGTTGATACAAGGCTTCGACGGTCCCTGTAGGAGTAGCAGCAGTGGACGAACCTTTGTTTAAAACGAATTCGTTGAAGCTTTCTGGTTGGGGAGAGGCTGCAGGTTTTGAAGCTTGGCCTTGAATGGTAGGAGAATCAGAAGAAGCAAAAGGAACGCTCTGCGCAGAAACAAAGGGTTAACATAAAGAAGGTTACATAGTCAATCTAAAAAGCATTAAGTGAGATTTACCTTTTGTTCATCAGAAGTTGCATTGCTACCAATGCGTTCTGAAATTACGTTCTTCGAAGACTGAGACTTCAAAGGTCCTTTGGATCTGAGCTTGGGAGCAGTCACATTCACTTTGCTTTTTGAAGAATTGGCAAGTTGAGAACCTTCGCCAGATTTGTTGGTTTTCTTTTTCTTTTTTCGTTTAAGAGGAGAAATGTCTTCATCCTTTTCTGATTCATTTTCAGAATGGGCACCATCGTGTCTTTGTTTCTTAGGAGACTTGGGAGGTAATCCACTCGCCTGGAGAAATGAAAATAATAATTAGTCAATTTAAAAAGTAATTTCGACAATAAGAAAGGAGTAAGTGAAGTATTACCTTTTTCCTTTTTGAGGAGTCATCTTCTTGTTCAAAAGGAGGATTTTCAGTATTGGTCATTGGCGCTTTCAAAGAAGAAGTTGAGCCTGCCTTAGGTGCAACTTTATCCTTTTTCAAAGACTTTAGATCAACAGCTGAAAAGAATATGAAATGGTCAAGTTTAAAACAAAGTTTAGAAAGAATAAGGGAACTTCGAATTTCTTCAGTTCCGCACCTTCGCCGTTTTGAGACGTGATAGACATGGCTGACAAGTCATAGCGAAGGTGCCCCCTGAAATTGTCTAAATCACGTTTAGCCCATGTTACCCTTTGGGCAGGTTTTTTGGCATCATTTTCATACAAACGAAAAATGTTCCCACAAACGAACCACCAGGGATACAGAGGAAAAAAGGCTAAAGCCAGCTCTGAAGTAGGTAGGTTTGGAAATTTTGGTGGTTGATGTTTAAAATCCCACCAATACCTATCTTCAGGTTTTACATAAGGAGGAAATCGAATTTTTGAAAGTTGTTTTTCAAATTTTTCTTTCAAAGTTCTTGCTTCTTCGCAGACAGTTCGATGTATTTCCATAGGATTATAGACAATTTTGAAATATTTTTGGAAGGCTCGAATTTCCTTGACATGAGTAAATCTACATTTTTTGACATGCTCCTGCACAAGGGAAAAAGCTGTCGTCAGTTGTTGTTGAATTTGGATGGTGTTGAACATATTCTTCGAATAATAAGCCGTCCACCAAGTATAAAAATCTTTTGTCATATAAAAGGAAGGAGTAAAGAAGACTAATGAAAAGTCAGCAAAGCCAGCATATTTCTTATGTCGAGTTTCGATTTCTTTGAAGGAGTAAGGTATCCCTGCTAAACATATCTCCCTTTTCTTGTTGAAGAGAGGCTCAGGTAGAATTTGGCATAGTCCGAATTGACGGGCTACGAAGTTGGGTTGATAAGCAAGGATACACACCTGGCTCTTCACAAGCGTGATCCTAGAAATGATAAGCCTAGGTATTAAAAAGGCACACCAGATGTCCCTAATTATTTCTTCTTCGATGGCTTGTTCAAGGGGCATGGTAAACCATGTTGGACCACAGTTTCGATTGGCAAAAGGGGCCATTGAAGGGTCAAACCTATGTCTTTTAGAGAAAATCATTGTGTAGTTAACGAAGCATGTCTTGAAATTCTCTCTTTCATCGTTTGGGGTTAGTTTTAACAACCTAGTGCCTTCGATGTTACGATTTACAACGTCAGGATGTTCTTCATTAATAACCCCAAAGGTTGATAGAGATGGTTCGAAAGTGGCATTTAACCAAAGCTGCAATAGCCAAAAAGGGCCAGCGAGAAGCAGATTAGTGCCAACTTCGTAAGTTTCCAGTTTCGAAACTGCAGCACCTAAGCTTTCATATAAGCTTGTTAACAGTAACTCACTGATGCACACCCTTCGACCATGATGAAGTTGATTTGCGAGGGTGATGAACCTGCTAGAAACTTGTAGAGACTTGCTGCAGAAGACGTATTTTGATAACCACAGTGCCAGAAAAGCTATATGCTCGACATCAGAAACCTCCTCCTCAGCAGAGTGATAGAAATTAATGTATTTTGAGAAGCTGGCATTCTTGACATCAAAGTCAATACGGTTATCTGCATCTTCATTTGGATCAAAAGTTTCCCCAATAGGGGAGAGTCCAGTGATAGCAGCAATATCAAAGAACGTGGGTGTCAGCATTCCACAAGGGAGATGGAAGGTATTATAGGTGTTATCCCAAAAGTATAAGGAGGCTAGCAAGAAGGGTTGGCTATAACTAAAACCTAATTTTGACATTCGAATCAGATTTAGGATGCCTATACTTTCCCATTCCTGGGATTTCTTATTTTCAACTTTCGAAAGCCAATCTTGGTATAGTTGATCTGATGAGGGACATGAGCGAAAGGGTTTTAAATTCCCAGTAACATAGTCCATACAAAAAATGTCCCTCATAGGTTTTGACGTTTCTGTTTCACATGTTTTCTCTTTTAGGGTTTTTGACAGCCTAACAACCGATTCATCTTCCTTAAGTTTTAAAGGGGTGGATTTATTAACAATGGGTTTGGTTTTGGAATACGCGGGAAAAAATCCCTTTGTTTTTTCTAAACGATCTGTAGAGATTAGGGGACCCATAACTCCTAGGGTTTTATCAAGAACAGTAGTGAGAATGATTACCTGAGAAGCATAAATGGCTTTTTGTTCTTGAGTGAGTTTGGGAGTTAAGATGAACTCCTGATTATCCAGATTGATAATCTTGCTTGCTGGTTTGAGAATGGAAGAGGAAGCTTGCTTAGATTTTCCAGACTTCTTGGATGAAGGAGATGGCGCTGAAGGGGAAGACATTGTGAAAATCAAAGGTTTTTTTTTCTGAAAATAAGAAATCTGGGTTGTTTGAAGGATTGAGCAAGTTTGGAAAAGTTGGAATGAAGAAGGTGAAGTGCTTTTATAGCCTTCCTCAAAGGTTTAAAGGTTTTTTGACCTTTGGAAAAGGTGGGATACGTGTAACTCCCTCATTGGAAAGAGAAAAGGTGGATTTTTTGAACTTCCTAGGGAAGTGACGTTTTACTGCTAATTATTAGCTATAACTGCTGTGATTGCACGTTTTGGTATGATGACTGGACGTTTTGCAGAAAGTTGGACACTTACTCTGCCATTGTGTGCAGTATTATCATCATGAGTTTTTGATACTCTCGAAATTGCATGGACAATTCAAAAACAAGTATTTCTTTATATCTATCGAAATACATGTTCTTGAGGGGCAATTTGTTAGCTGGCAATTTCGAATAAAGAATAATTGGATTTAAAAAATAAATATTCCGAATAAGAATATAAGGAGGTTGATATCAATGATGGATATTGGTGGGAAGTATAGAACCATTGTTCTAAAGGACTCTTCGATTTCCAGTGATAGATGATGGATTTCGATTTGGGATTTTTAGTGTTTAAAATATAAAGAGTTCCTTTGTGCAAATGTGCCAGAATTGGAGGCGGTCCAGGCAAATGGTTTAAATCAAAACGGAGAAAACTAGAAAAATACTTCGCTGGCACAAGATTCAAATTTCAAATAAGAGCGCCATTCTTAGAAGACGCGTGGAGGTCAGTAAACGTAAGAAGCCTGCATGCTTCGAACGTGGCATGATTTTAGAGTAGGACCGTTAGGGCCAGGACACTATAAATAGGTGTATTTATGTTAGATTTGGGATGTTCATTTCGTGTACTAAAAAATCTTAAACACTCAAATTACCGTGACTCAAGGGAAACGAGTTAGAAGACAAAATGTACGTATTAAACATCATGATTCTTTACAATTTCAATACAAGTCTTTTTATGTTTCGTTCACTTTTACAATACTTTTGCCCTTAAATCTTTCGATTTCCTTTCATTTCCTTGTTCCACTTGCCTTTAAACACATTTATCTCTTTAGAAACTTCACTTTTACTTTATCCTTTTATTCAAACACTCTTTATCTTTACATTCAAGCGTTAAATCTTAAGTCTAATTCGAAGCCTTTCTTTTATACATTCAGTCAGTTTATTTCCATAGACAATCTTAGAGATATTTCTTAAGAATCTCACATCCAATACTAACATACAATATAAATTCATCAAGATAATGGGTATGAACATAGAAATGAGTTATGACACATGTTTCCTAGGATCAATCTAGTCGATCCTGCAAGTAACCAATAATAATAATAAATTGGAAGACTAGCGGTTGTTTACTAGAAATAACTATAAACACCAAGATGGGTCAATTAAGGTTCTAAATGTCGATTTGTGCTTATGACACCACGCGGCAGCCCAATGTTATCCTCGACTGATGCAAGGAACATCGGTACAAACCAAAGTGTCATACTAGCATAGCCATCACTTCAACCATATCGGTATATGCCGTACAATTTCCATGATCTATTGCTACTTGCCTAAGGCATCCCTAGATCTGGGTGTAGGATCCTCGCAAGAAATAAACCCAAGCAACTCTTAAATTAAAAGAAAACAAAGCATGCAAATGAAGTAAGTAAAAGTGATCTAAGACTCTAAGGTAACCCCTCTTTTTAAGTTTTCCCCAACAGAGTCGCCAGTTCTGTAATATAGTGAGAGAACTGACTTGTTTTTCATTTTATCGCAAATGTTGTGGATAACAAGAGTTACCACCGACTTTTCTTTTATCCAATAAGGAAATAGTGAAAATAACAGGAAGACCTTGATAGCTTTTGAGTTTGGGGGATACGTTATGAAATGGGAAGGCGTTAGTACCATTTTCATCCGCAGTTATTTACGGGCTCTTAACCGCTAGTTCTCTTTTTTAAAATTACTTTGTGTGTGTGATTTTAAAATATCCTTGAAAAGGCAAAGTACATCCAACTTTGTAATGGTTCTTGTATCAGTCCTCAAGAACGCGTACAAAGTGTTTGAAAATATTTTGTTTGTGATGTGAGAAAATGTTTTTTTATAAAATGTTGTGAGTGAGCAATTAAAAGTTCTTACCCACTCAAGGTCTTTCTTGTACTTTTACTTCTCCTTTAGAGAGAGTGTTATCCATACCATTATTTGGTAGGTAGACCCATCTTTTGGATGTGAAGGGACAAACGAATGGTCATCGTACGGTCATTGAAGGAAACTTGTAAGTATGCTTTAGCAATTTTGTAAGGGTACTACATTATGTTATTTGTAGGCAACATCAAAGGGTCATTGAGGGACGATGATATTTTATTCAAGGGTCTTTTGCTAAAGCATCCCTACGTTCGAGGGACATGACCGTTATTCCGAAAGCAACGAAGAAAGATTACCCTAGAGGTTCAAGTGTGCAAGTATCTTCAATTCAGTTATTTATCTTTGAAATTAGGGTTTTGCTATTGGTTGATTTTATCTTACCATACAAACCCTAGTTACTAACAGTAGTATAGAAAATATAATAGTAGAAGGTAAAGGCGGAAACGTAAACCTAAAAGTGTTACAGAGCTTTGGGACAGTTACATAATAATAAAGAGTGCAAGAAAGGTAAATCTAATTATTACATGAGGAACATGCGACATATACAATTTGATCTAGAAAAATAGAAAAAATAAAAATAAAATATTTTTGGTGATTTTTTATGAAGAAAATAGTTTTGATGGTAATTAATTAAATAAAACCTAAAAATATAATTAATTTTTAAAATTGAAAAGAAAAGGTTAATTAATTAAATGATTAAAAGGTTAATTAAAAACCTAAAACCTAATTATTTTTTAAGGTTAAGGAAAAAAGGTTTTTGTTAATTTTTGGTTAATTGAAAAATAGGGTTTAGGGGAAGAAAAATCAATGGAAAAAAAGGGTTAGAAATCAAAAAATATGAAAAATGCCAAGGGTGGGTGTTGAACCCACTCCCTTTGCCTCCTGCTCTGTATAGTCTACCACTACACCAAGCTTGTGTTGGTAATAGTAGAATTGGAAAATATGAGAAAAAACAACAAAAGGCAGGGATCGAACCCACGACCTCCTATACCAAAGCCTTAACATGCGCACGCTCCCCACTGGGGTGGCTATTTCATCAGATCTATCAATGGAATCAAATAAAGAAATAATAAACCAAAATTATTGGGTCGGAGAGGCGCCGAAGCCCTAGCTCCGATCGTCTTTTCCGACGACTGCGTTTTGTGTTCCTGCAAAATAAAGCTTGTCGATGATCCAAAGGTACGCTACCCCCCTAATTTGGACCTTGTGAATTCAATGGAGGCCTTGGTTTTGGCTAATTCCCTCTGTATGATGAGATACGAAGCAAATAGTATGAAACAGTTCAAACATGGCAATATAGGATTTGATTGTTATAGGACTCTTGCGATGGGCTTATCCTGCATATTGACATCTCAAAAGCACATTAGTGATGTTAGTATGCATTAAAAGATAATGAAAATAAAAATATGAATTTCATGCAAATCAAGAAACCGGAGAGGCATGTATGCGATTTTCAGGCCTCTTGGATCATCAGGGATGATCAAATCTTACCCTACAATGTCCCTGATGTGGAATGGGATGGTTATTTGGCCTTGAGGAAGGATGGAAATAAGGTTTCGATTTGCTCTAGATTTGGATGATTTTTGAAGTTTTTAGGATGGGATTTCTCTTGCAAGGGTTTGTGCCCTTTGTTTTGTCTGAATAATGAGAATATATAGAGAGAAAAATTAGGTCAAGAAAGTGGGCTTGGACCTTTGTATCAAAGCCTTTGATTTAATTTAATTTAATTTTGAATTTAAATAAATAAAATAAAAAATAAATGGAATAAAAATCAAAGTGGTGTATGAATGGATTCAAAGCTTCACTATGAAGCCTAAAACACGTGTGGACCTTGAAACATAAGCCCATTAGACCAAAAATTCAAGTTTGATCAATTTATGTTTCATGCATTTTTTCAAAATTGTCCAACTTGCACCAATCATAACTCTCTCAATTTTTACCATATGAAGGTGATCTTGGACTTTTTGGAAAGATCAAGATTTCCTATAAAATCTCTAAGTTGATCATTTTTCATTTGAAGATTTATTGTGACGTAAGTTGCCTTGACAAAAAATGTCTTTTTGTTGACTTTTGAAATGACCTATAATGTATTGGCTCATATCTCTCAAATTAAGCATTTTTTAGACTTGAGCTTAGAGAGGAAAAGTTGTAGAGAATTGAATTTTCTTCAAATTGAGATTTGGTTGAGAAAAGTCTGATGAAGCATGTGAAATTTATGCTTGGTCAAAATTTAGTTGACTTCTTCTTAAGAAAGCCCTAATTTGGTAACTTTTGACTTTTGGTAAATTAGGAGTTTTCTTGATGAATCATGATCAACCCTTGATAAAATGATGAATGTGACCTTAAAATATTGATGTTGACTAAAATTCTTGAAGTTTGACTGTATGTTGGTCATAGTTGACTTTTTATCCAATACAATTTATTTTCAATCATTTGAGCAATTGACTGAGCAAACTTGTGATGCAAGGCTTAAAATTTGGCATGTGCATTACTTGAGACATATGGGGAACCATGAAATCCCCTTGAGGCATTGTAAGCTCAAATTTCCTTGAGAAAAGTGAAACTCTAATTGTAGGCCAACTGTTTAGGAGGATAATTTGTCTGATCAAACCTTGAGTAATCTTGAGCAACAGAAAACCCTAGGAGCATAAGGAGATATCTTGAAGAAAATGAGAGTGCAAATTTTGGAGTACATGCATGGAGGGTGTGAATTGAATGTCAGAAATGAACTAAATCCAAGTTATCATACAAATAGTCCCAACAAGGTGGGGGTGTGGATAGTAGCGTGTTCAGAGCCCAATTGCTTTTCAGTCCATTATCTCACCTTTAATCTAATTTTATTATTTTGTTTTCAGATTTAATAAAATCATTTAAAAAATGGATATAACAAAATGAGGTGGAAAAGGAGAATACGCAAAAGCCAATTAGAACTTGCAACGTCCCTAGTCAACTTTTCAGACTTAGCAAAACAAGCAGTGACGTTGGAGCTTATCTTCGGTCATCTTCTCTAATCAGGGGCTTCGTCGAAATGACTTAAAGCGCCAGAAAATGAAAATGATGGACTCTATCTTACTCGATTTTTCGTGTAGATCACGAATCTACCACTAGTTTTCACAAACAATTACTAAAACATTGTGAAAGAAGCTCATGAAATTTGCCCTATAAATTGATCTCAAGCAAACAGTACATAAATGGCACGTATTCATCACAAATTCATTGCCTATGCATGTGGGGATTCAGATGCAAAAATGTATTCTCCTAAAACGCGTAGAATACTAGCATGCTGAGTGTGGAGAGAGCTTGAGAAGCTTACCTAGTGGAGTACGTCCACTGCGCCTTGAAACTGAGCTAAACGCGTGACAAAACGGTGAAGAATCTTCCGTTATACTTCGATGAAGATGAAAGAAGCAAGATACGTGAGAAATATTGAGAGCAAAAGATGCTTCAAAGTTGGAGATTCTTCAGAGAGAGATAGTGATTTTTTTTGAAGAATGAATCTAACTGAATTTTGTTGGAGGACTTGAGGCTTATATATGAAATATTAGTGAGTGATTAAAGGCCTAATCTTAATCAAAACTGTTAGAAAGTTAGTTATGGCCAAAAATGAAAAATCGAGAGTGAACTGATATTGTGTTTATTTTGCTTGATGAAGCAATGTTCTTGGTGTCGTTTCAGTGGGCACAAATGAGAGAGATTATAAGAAAGGGTGAGCTGGCCTGGAGGAAGAGAGAGAAATGTTATGTAGCTTTCAACTTTTCAAAATTTTGGTAAAGTTTTCAAATGGTGCATGCATTTTAAGGCAATGTTTAGGCATTTGGAGTAAAGGAAAAATTATCGGATACGTGTAATCTCAATTATATGTGATGTTATGACCAAAAGATTGACCTATAAAGTTAATATCAAAATGCAACTTTTGCTATATTGATGAGAAACAATTTTCAACTCTCTGCAAGGCTGTAACTTCATAGATAATGCTTAAATTGATGAGAACTTGGGCTTAAATGAAATCTTGTGGGAAGGTGAACAACTTTCATCTTGATCACAACTTGAGAAGAGGCTTGGAATCATGTGAAGAATGGCCTTAAAGTCAGGTACTTAAACTGAATCAAAGATCTTCAAAATTTTCTCTAAGTGTGGGCTAATGAAGTCAAGACTTTATGTTCTCATATCTTTTTATCCATGCGTATTTTGGAAATCATTCCTTCTACAAACTTGTAGTATGAAACCTCGTCTTCAATTTGAGCCCTTGTTTGTACATTTTTGACACTTGGGGAGAGAGATATAAGCCTTGCAAGATGACCAAATGAACATGATTTTTTTGTACTTAGAATTTTGTAAAAAAAACGCCAATTCCATCAATCTTGTGATTTTCTTAATTTGTATTGATGATTCTTGATCAAATCTCACATTTCCATGCATATTTACTTGAGAATGCCTTCTTTGACCAAAAACACCAAAGTTTGACAATTGACTTTGACTGATTTTGACTTTTTCTCAATACAATCAACTCTCCTTCTTCTACCAGTTTGAATCTTTTGAACTGCTTTGTAATGATCAATAAGGTCCATATGGATGCCTTGAAATGTATATTGAATCATGGAATCATATTTCTTAAGAAATCAGTCACATATTAACTTTGAATGAAACCCTAGTTCATAGCCAATTGGATGGGAGAGCATGATCAACTTCCAATCTTTTGTAAACTTAATCACCAGATGATCGGGAGGTGATATTGAGGCAATTTGAAGTGTAAAGAGACCGTGTAGCTTTAATAATATCATGATGTGGATAATATCTCATTCTCATATTGCTTTGATCATCATATCCTTCTCTTTGACTGGAGAAAGCAAATACTTTGATCACATAACCATATAATCAATGCAATGTATGAATTCATATGAGAATGAACATAAGCCAATTAGAGTTAGAGATAAGAGGTTAAATTTTGGGGTGCAACAATACCTTATAGTATTGTGTCGGATAGAGGTATGAGATTTACGTCAAAGTTCTGGGAAGGTTTGCATAATGCTTTTAGTACTAAGTTGAGGTTGAGTTCTGCATATCATCTGCAGACGAACGGTTAGAGAGAGAGAGAGAGGACTGTCCAATCTTTGGAGTATTTGTTGAGGGCATATGTACTAGAATAATGTGGAGCTTGGGATAGCCACTTATCGTTGATTGAGTTTACTTATAATAATAGTTTCTATTCTAGTATTGGGATGGCACTATATGAGGTATTATATGGTAAGAGGTGTAGGACTCCATTATGTTGGTATGAGTCAGGCGAGAGTGTTATGCTCAGACTTGAGTTTGTGCAGGAGACAATTGAGAAGATAAAGATGATCCAAGAGAGGATGAAGGATTCAGAGTCGTCAGAAGAGTTATCATGATATGAGTAGGAAAGCACTTGAGTTCCAGAAGGGAGATCATGTGTTTTTTAGAGTTACTTTGGTAACTGGTGTGGTAGAGCTCTAAAGTCACGAAAGCTTACGCCGCATTTTGTTAGACCATATCATATTTCTGAGAGGATATATGAGATGGCCTACCATATTACTTTATTGTTGTCGCTTGTGAATCTTCATGATCTATTTCATGTATCTTAGTTGAGGAGGCATGTTTCAGATCCTTCACATGTGATCCAAATGGATGATGTACAGTGAGAGATAACCTGATAGTTGTAGCATCACCCGTGCAGATAAAAGGTCGGGAATTAAAGCAGTTGAAGGGTAAAATGATTGTCTTGGTGAAGATAATATGGGGTGGACCAGCTGGTGGAAGTTTGACTTGGGAGTGTGAGGATCAGATGAGATAGTCATACACAACTCTATTTTCCTCAAGTAATTTTCGGGGACGAAAATTCTTTAAGCGGGGGAGAGTTGTAACACCTCAAATTTAGAATTAATTATTTAATTGATTATTTGTGGATTTTTGATGATTATCTGTTTGATGTATACTGATGTGTTATAGAGTAGTGTGGATTAAGGTACTAGTTAGAATTATTTAATAATAATTAAATAGATAAACTGATGTATAGAGATAATAAGGGCATTGTGGTAGTATATGGTGATAAGTGAGGGCATCAGGGAAATAACCTAGAAAGGGTCCTCGGGATAAAAAGAGGAAATAGAAGAATATCGATCATTTTGTGCCCGTAGAATTGAGAGAAATGTGAAGAAGATGCTAGGGCTCAAAGGAGAATTCTGTAGAACATGAAGGAAGGGATCAATCGATAGTAATTTGAGGTAAACAATTTAGTCTTCATTTATTATGATTTATAGGAGGTTAAAGTACAAGTAGGTTTTTTTGTATGTGATGATTTGATGCAATATATGATAAAATTGTAGATTTATGATGTCTGTGTGTTGTGATTCGTGTTTAATATGATGTGATGATACAATTTGATGTTAATATGTGATATATGATGGTTATTATGCATTTTAGGCTCATTTTGGTAATTTAATCGAAATTGGAATGGGGTAGGACAATGCACAAATCGCAACTGAGAAGTTTCACTTTTGTAAGCACTATTGGGCGAGCAAGGGTCGAGGAGAGAACCCAAACATTGTTGGGCGAGCCTACTGGCGAGCAAAGTGGTGGAAAAGTGAGTTGCAAGAAAATGTATTGGGAGGGTCTTGTCGCCCCAGCGTCGCTGGGCGATCGAGGCAGCGATGATCCTAAATACGCCTTTCGCAGGGCGAGCACCAGGAGAGCAGAGCGCTCACAGGAGCATCGGGCGATAAAGTGGTGAGCAGACCTGGCAGCATTTTCAAAGTGTCAAAACTTGAGTCTCAGAACTCCGTTTGATGCATTGTTCAAAGTGTTGGGGAGCTAACATACGTAACTATATCATGATCGGGTTATTAAATTGTTTGGTGCATAATTCAAGTACTTATGTGTTAATGATTTTAATTTATTACATGTTTGCTATGCTATGAGGTTCTATTTGTTTTAATGATGAGTATGATGTTACTGTGATGATGGTTATGGTGTTGTGACAATATTATGATGATGTGCATGTTTTAAATATGTAATACATGATATATGATGTTTATATGAATTATGAAGCAATTGACTAGTCGTGGTCAAACTTTATCTGACGTTATGTGCATCATGCATTCATAGCATTATTTTGGCGATGGTTCGCTATTTTGGACGGTGGTCCGATTGTGATGAGCCTCAATCCCATTGTTTGGATTGAGTGTGTTTATGATGTGCTCCGATTCTAAGAGAGAATTGATCCTTTGGTTGGGATCTTTGGAGGGTGATGAACCAAGTGTTCATAAAAAGATTGGTACCACATGCATTGAGTCAATATTGTGCATTAACATCCTATGTGGCATTGCATGATTTTATGATGAGTGTTCATGTGATGATAATGATGAACTATGTGCATATATGATGATTTGATGATGAAAGATTTCTAAGTGCTATTATGATGTATATGTGAGTGTGATGTGTTGATGAATAAAATGTGTTTTTATATGATGACATTCTTTGTAACTACTCGTCTTTTCCTTATATCTTTTATAATGAATTTTGATGACTCACCCTTTCTGTTCGAATTTTGCCTCTATGTAGGTAACGCACGGGTGACCAGGAGTAGTTTGTAGAAGCATCGATGATAGCTTCTGAGTGTTTTATTTAGTTTTCTACATTAGTGGTGTCTTCTTCTGATATGTAACATCAGGTTGGGAACGCTATGTTTGCGAATGATGTAATTTTATTATCATTTTTAATGAGATTATCGTATTTTAAAGTGTTTTAATTATAACTTTTGATGACACTATCATACTTGAGTTTTGAATGATGAATGAAGTTGTTTTATGACGATGATTTCCACTGCGACGATTTTAAATGATATGATGATGTATAATTAGATCCATGTTGTAAGCTTGATGTAACTCATATTATTGAGTAGGATTATTAATACAATGATTTCTATTAAGTTGGGCACCCTTGAGTGATGAGAGTTCATGTCGAGAGGGCACAAAAATCTGGGAACTGAAATTGAAGCTCTTATTCTGAGTAAGTCCATGATCGAACGTCGTTTGATGGTATTCAAAGGGAAGTACAAACGAATGAAAGCTTAACTTCCCACTAACTTTAGTACTTAGTTAAATGTTATAGTACTTTCAATTTATAAATTTAAAGTCTTTTTGAAATTTGTAACGAATAACTAAGCCATTTTTGGAAATCTTTGTATTACCATTTTTGTCTTTTCATTTTGCATTTTGATTATTCTACTGATATTTTGATTTCCTGAAGTATAGGTTTATATTTTTTCAAGTACTTACCATTTAATCTCAGAAGTCTTCAATCTTCTGCCAACTCTTCAATCTCATAAGTGTTATTCGAAAAGACTAGGACAACTTGGAATGAACCTTCCCAATTTGGGGACAATTTACCCAATATTATATCTTTTTAATACATAGGTAGGATCACTTTCTATACTGTTATATGGTGGGAGAACTGGCTTTTGGTTTTACAGTTAATCGCAAATGTTACGGATAGTAAGAGTCGTCACTGACTTTTCTTTTATCCAATAAAGGAAAGGGTGAAAAGAACAGGAAAGACCTTTTGAGAATTTTCTGAGTAAGGGGGGTAGGTTATGAAAAGGGAAGGTATTAACACCCTTTTCATCCGTAGTTATCTACAGGCTCTTAGTCGCTAGCTCACTTTTGAAAATGCTTAATGAATGTGTAAGTTTGAAAATATTTTTCAAATGCCTAAGTTCGGCAACTTTGTAATGATTCTCGTATCAGTTGAGAACGCATACAAAGTGTTTGTTTTTAAAATATTTCAAAAAATAAGTGTTTTATGTGAAAAATATCTTTGTTTGTGAGCAAGCGACTACAAGCTATCTACCTACTCAAAAAGTATTTCGCGTTATTTTCCTCTTCCTTTAGATAGTTCTATCCTACCATGAATTAGTAGGAAGTTGTAATACGGTGGGAGAACTGACTTGGTTGTTTTACATTGGATTGCAATTGTTGCGGATAGCAAGAGTCGCCATCGACTTTTCTTTTATCCAATAAGGAAAGGGTGAAAAGAGCAAGAAATATCTTTGAGATATTTTTCTTGAGTTCGGGGGGTAGATTATGGAAAGGGAAGGTGTTATCACCCTTTTCATATGTAGTTATCTACGGGCTCTTAGTTGCTTACTAGCTCACTTTTGAAATTGCTTTGTTTGAAATGTGCTTGTGGTGGGTTTTGAAAGTATTTTTGAAAAGCGCCTTCGTTTTAGGCAAACTTTGTAATGATTCTCGTCTCTATAAGAATGCATACAAAGTGTTGGACTTTTGAAAATATTTCATGTTTTTGAAAGTGTTTGGTGTGTTTAAAAAGATGTTTGTTTTTTAAGATGGATTGTAAGCAAGCAACTAAGAACATTCTACCTACTCAAAAGTCTTTTGTTCATTTCTCTCTTCCTTTGACATTTCTATTTTACCCTTGATTGGTAAGAAGCCCTATCATTGGATGTGAAGGGACAAATGCGGGTCATTGTATAGTTATGATAGAAATATTGTGAGATACCTCAGCATTTCTCTTAAGGGACTAAGATCATTTGTAAGGCAACATTTATGGCATTATCGAGGGACTATGACCTTGTATTTTGATTTGTTTTGGTTAAGATGTCTCACATGCATAACATGACCATTTATTTAAGGTAACAAAGTGGATTTAACCCTAATGGTGCAAATTGTGCAAGTGTTTATTTTTCATGCTTGGTTTATCTTGAATTAGGGTTTTCTAAGTATTAATTTTATCTTTCCATACAAACCCTAATTTACTAGCATTTATATGAAAGCGATAAATTGCGGAAAGTAAATTTCTACGCTATTATATCATTAGAGGATGGGGTATACAAATTTTCAAATGGGGATTGCAAGAAATTAAATCCTGATTATCTATTACAACCATATTGAATTTGTACAAGAAATGAAATGAATATAATGTACAAGTATAAATGGACAAAGAATGGATTTTTGTTAAGAAAGATAGTTTTGACCTAATTAACAAAAAAAAATGATTAATTAAAATAATAAAATTAAATCTAAGTTAATAAAAAAAGAAATTAATTTGTTTAAAGAAACAAGTTTTTTTTAGAGTTTTTTTGTGAAAAGGTTTTAATTAAATTAAACTAGTATAAAAAAATTAATTAATTAAAAATCCTAAGTTTCTAAATTAATTTCAATTAAAAATAAAATAAACTAAAGCTAAGTCTAATTATTAGTTTATTTAAGAAAAGAAATTAAATTTATATAAGGAAATATTTTGTATTTTTGGTCTTAAAGGAAATAAAATATAAATATATTATTACCTAAATAATAAATAAAAATATTTTTGGGATTTTCATTAGTAAAACTAATAATGATATTAATATTAATAATAATCAAAATAAATAATAAAAAAAAATATGAAATAAAATATGAAAATGAAGTTAGGGGTGTAAAATAGATTTTGAGTGTATGTGTGTAAAAAAGTTTATGGTTTGGCCCATTAATATTTTTTTAAGTCAGAAAAAAAAAGAAACAAATGGGTTACGTTTCTGTATAGTAGACAAGGGGTGAAGAATAAGCAAAAATGGTAAGGCCCAACGCCTAAGGCCCAGATGCGCATGGTCCAAAAAAATGGAAAGATGTTAGAAAATATGCAAAATGGCAGCGCTGGGGCTCGAACCCATGCCCTTCACATAATATGCGTGCTGCCTTACCACTGGGGTGAATATACATCTGTGTACTTATGTTAATCCATGTTATTATATTACAAACTCCTTCCTGAAGGCAACTTCATCTTCAACCTTGCGCCCAGCCTGAACCTCTGTATCTCATTCATTTCTCAACCAAAATAAAAAATGTAAACATGAAAGTTATTGCAAATTCCATCACGATTTCAGAAATGTAACTCATTAAAACTAAAAATCAAAGATAATCATGAATTTTGAATGGTACCAAATCTAACCTAATTTTTTTCAGAAAGTTCAGGTCCAAAATTCTCTCTACTCAAGCAATGTAAATGAATTCTAAGGACATGGTCAGCTTCAGGGCAATGATATCTATATTTTATCTTTGAAAATGGAAGCTTAACAATGCCTATATGAGGAGTTTGAAAATAAGAAAACTTACCTTACAGTTGGGGATCGTGTTTTGAGTTAGAGGAGCTTTCAAGTTGTTGTGATGATTGAGTTAGCTTCCTTGAACCTCCAGGAAGCTAATGCAATAGCTAATTTGGGTCGGGGATGGCTGAATCGTGCTGGAGAAGTCAAGGTGCAAGCTCTATTTTTTTGGTTATGGAAGTTGATTAAGATAGTGTTACAGTTGTGTGATAGGTGTTTGGATTGTTTGTAGATGGTGTTTAGAAGCTTTTGGAAGTGAAAGGCCAAGAAACGCACAAATGGATTAAGTGTTTGGGATTTCTGGCCAGAAAATGCAACAATGGAGGTTGTTTATACAATCCTGACTTTGAGAGGGCTTGAGGGATTAAGCATTTGTGTGTTGTCTTGCAATTAGTGTATGTATTTATAGGCAAGATATTTTGTGTGCTACAACAAGCCAGAATTTGAATTCTACAAGTTGTGGCTCTTTGCTTATTTTTGAAGTAAAGTGGAAAACCAAAATCCCAATGTATGGTACAAGCTATGTAGAGTGGTTGAATCACTTTAAACATGCTTCTTCTGGGTTTCTAGGTTGAGTGTGTGCATAAGGAGCCATTGAGAAGCTCAAGAAGGGTTGACATTGTGAAAAAGCTTGCTTTACAAGAATGGATATGTTACTTTCTTCCCAAAATAGCAAATTGTTTTCGATAATGGCTTAATCACTTGGATCATACCTTAATAAATTGTGTAAATAATTAATTATGGAGTGATTTACAAGTTTGAGGCCTGTAAAGTGGGATTTGTACAGCATACTTGAAGATTGGATAATTGTTCATCACAAATATGCCTTATAAATCAAGTTTGAAACCCTAACTTCTTGCCTTCGATTATCTCAGATCAAGTATGATTTCAATGAGTTCTTGGATATCTTGGAAAGCTTGTAACATCCTCTACAACCTTTATGTTTGTTGTACCCCAAAATTTTCCCTCTCATATTTCTCAAAATATTGCAAGAAATATCTCCAAGTGGCTCAAGGTTGCTCAAGAGTGGGTCAGACAAGTTCATCTCCTAAGGCAGTCAACCCCAAATCAGGGTTTTAGGTTGCATCAATATCCTTGAATCCAAATGACCTCAAGTTCTCCCCAATGTCCTAATAGGTTCTCAAGGTCATCCATGTCAAGTTTCAAGCCTTGCAGAGGAAGTTTGCTCAGTCAATTGCTCAAAGGGTCCAAAAATCGATTATGCTAAGGCAAAAGTCAACTGTGACCTATAAACAGTCAAACTTCAAGATTTTTTGTCAAAATTCTAATTTTGAATGATATTTCATCATTTGATCAAGGGTTAATCATGATTCATCAAGGATTGCTCAAAATTCATCAAGACTCAAAAGTTGCTAAATTAGGGTTTTGTAGGAAAAGTCAACTCAACTTTGACCAAGCTTAACTTTCTCATACTTTATGAGAAATGACCCATACAAAGCTCATTTTGAACAGGATTCAATTTCCTACAATCCATCTTCATACCCCAAGATCAGAAAATGCACTCACAAGAAGTTATAAATTTGGACATTATAGGTCATTTTTGAAAGTCAACAAAAACACCTTTTTTGCCAAAGCTTATAACTTGAGCATGGAAAATCAAAATGAGATTATACCCAATGCGTTGGTTATATGACATCTCAAGCTTTCTAAAAAGTCCAAAAACACCTCCAAAAGTTCAAAATTGAAGAAGTTATGCATTGTTGAAGTTGGGCATTTTTGCAAAATTGTCAAAAGTCAACTATCCCCAAAACTTCAAATTTTGTCAAATGGGCCCATTCTTTTCCACTTGATTTGAGTTTGAATCATTGTCCACGTGTCCTAGCTTCAACCATGAGCCCATATTTTATTTTTATTATTTAATTTGATTTTTTATTGAATTTATTCATTTTTAATCAAATTAAATCATAAAAAATCCAAAGCTTTGATTACATGATATCTTTTGGCTATTTCAGGATTGGATCATCATCATTAAGAGCATAAAATCGTATCACACAAGATCATATGCAAAAAGATTGATTTTTGATAAATTTGGCAAGGTTTAAAGAATGAACCAAATCAAATATGGGTGCATTGATTTAGAGAGATTCAATCCATAATTCTTAACCTAATGCATTCCATAGTACATAAGCAAGCCACAAGAATCGAGACAGAGGTTGGAGGCTGCAAGAATAGGCAGAACAAAACTTGAAAAAATCACCAAAAAGCTTGAATTCGAAACCATAGCTAGAGGCAATTTCAGAAGTTGAGACCTATCCCAATTGATTCCTGGGTGTCCACTCAACCTTACTGGATCAAAAGCACGCATTTTCCAACCTCTTAGAGTGTTGTAAGTGGTTCACGAGTCCGCTCCATTCTTGAAATCAACTCATGTTATTCTTGCATCTACAATGAAAACTAATTGCATATTTTGACTCACCATGCCATTTGCAATCTTTTGACATTATTTAATTTCATTCATCTAACCTGTATAAAGAATCAACATTGTTAGGGTTTTGCATCTTGGTTTAGGGTTTTTCGTTTCAGATAAAATTAGCCTTCGTAATGGCTATAGGCGTGACCGGAAGAGGGAGACGAATTCAACCATGGGTTCAGAATGCATTTCCATGGCGCCTATAGGATTTTAGAGATGCCTGACTTATAGCTACAGACTTCTGTCCGTTGGTATAAGTCTGTTTTGTTTTAGCCACGGTTCAACGAAGAAGATGAATATGTGGCACTCAACCATTGCTCCATCCAAACCACGCGCGCATTTTTTTTGTTCTGAACATTGACCTGCTTTCTTTTATTATATATTATTTGTATATTATTAACAAATAAAGCCAAGTAGCCTAGTGGTAAGTGTGTACATCCATTAGCCTACAAGACCTGGGCTCAAATCCCAGGTCGTCCACTTCTTTGATAATTTTGCTTTTCAGGTAATCAAGTGCACATCCAAGCATATGGCATACCATACGCCCTCATCTATTCAACAGCCAGATGGCCTGAAGGCCAAATCTGATGGCCAAGCGTTGAAGGTCTATGTGGAGCCCAGTCAACACATGCATATGGAATCAAAAAAGTCAAACAAAGCCAGATCCAAATGGGCCTCAGAATTGCTTCTCAAACACCAATTTCAGGCCCACGCCCCTTTTCTCTTATATTTACTTATTTTATTTTAATTATTTGTTTTGTTATTTTATTTAATTACTAACCAATTAAAATTCAGCTTTTTTTTATAAAATAAAATCACCAAAAATATTTTTTTATCAAATTAAATGTTAACTTTTATTTTTATTAATAAATACTAATTAAATTAAATTAGGTTCTTAATTAGAATAACTTTAACATATTTTTGTAAATAATTAAAATTAACTAGACATAATTAGGTTTTAATTACTAATTCAATTAATTTTTATTTCTTTCTTAAAATACCAAAAAACCCAAAAATAATTTATTTTTATTAATTAATTTAATTAATTTAATTAATTTAATTTAGTAATTAATTTAATTTAGTAATTAATTTAGGTTAATTTCTTTCTTAAAATAAAAAACAACAAAAATATGTTTTCTTTAAAGGGTCAAAACCCTAGAACTTTACGCTCGATTTAATTTCCTGCACGCGATTTATTTATCCGATAATGTACTTGCTCCCGGTTTGTAATAGTTAAATAGGACTTTCTATTATTTTTTATCTCTTTATTTATTTTAAAGGGTTTGCCTTTGGCGATTTAAATACCCGAGGCCTTGTAATTTAAATTCCGCAATTTATTTCCCGCAAATTATAACTACTAGATGTTTGATAATAGGTTTGCATGAAAAGACTGAATGTTTTAACCTAAAATCAACTTAGATCACCTTTAACATGTACAAAGATAAAAATAACTGAAAACGACACACTTGCACATGCGCACTCTTAGGGTACACCCGACTTGGTTGCCTTCGTATACGGTCATTGAGTATAGGTCGCTTTAGAGGTCGCCCTCTTGTCTAAAAGATCATAGTCGCCTCAAAACGGTTGCCTCGGATATTGTTGCCTCAAACAAATGATCTAAGACATTAGGGTTACCGCTAAGGCATCCTAACATTGCTTTGGTGACCGTATGTCCCTAATTCGAATTGAACCTCAAACTCCAACGACGATGCTACCCACTCATCAATAGTGGGATGGCATTGTCTAAAGGAACATAGCATAGAACAATTCCTTTTTCGAGTAGGTAGATGGTTCTTAAGTACTTGCTCTTTCAAAAAACACAAAATCTTTTTCACACTTACACTTTTCGAACAAAGTTTTCAAAACACTTCATACACTTTTGAGGACAGAAGTAAGAGTTAAATCAAAGTTTCAAAATAAAAACTTTTTCAAACCCACAAGCACAAAGAAAGAATAATTTTGAAAACAATTGAGCAAGTACCTAAGAGCCCATGGATAACCACGGATAGAAAGGATGCTAACACCTTCCCTTTCTATAATCTACCCCCCGGACCCGAGAAATATCTCGAAAAAGGAGTTTTTCTGTGATTTTTTCCTTTCCTTGTTGGATAAAATAAAAGATGGTGGCTACTCTTGCTTACCGCGAAATTTTACGAAACCAAACGCAAAACGCAAACTAGCATTCCAAAAAACAGTCAGTTCTTCCCACCGTATCACAGAACTGGCGACTCTGCTGGGGATATTTGTAAGTGGGGCGTACCTTAGGATTAGTGCATCATAATGTTTTCAATTTCTTGACTTGTATGCTTTATCTTTGTGGGTTTGAATCGGAGTTATTATAGATCCTAACCCAGATCTGGGGGATACCCTTTAGGTAAGTAGCAATAAACTGTGAGGGAACTGTACGGCGTAGACCGATACGGTTGAAGCAGTAGCTACGTTGGTGTGGCACTTTAGTATGTACCGATATCCCTTGTGGCGCAACAAGGAGAATATGGGTCTGCTAAGGGGTCATTAAGCACCAACTGACCTTGGAACCTTTAAATTGACCAACTTGGCCATAGAACAGTAGCTGTATGCTACACTCATTAAGACTAAACTCTCGCGATGATTCTGGCTGCAAGAAAAGGTTGCTAAACTGGAATTATGACCGATCGAGGGTAGTCAGTGATATTGAGATCCTCTAGAACCCGGTTACTATTTTTAGGACATGTTTAAACCAACTAAACTGAAAGAGGGTAATACCCAAACTCCTTGCCAGCCTGAAATCTAAGGGTTATATGTGTGACTTGTGTTCCTTTACCATGTTTGTTATTTGTGGATACTTGTGGTGTGCTTTCTATCATGACATCATGACATCATAACATTGCATGCATCTTGCATTAGACTAATCTATTTCAAAAACAGGAGGGATTCATCTTTGTTCTGTTTTGTAGGTCATGGCACCCATGCGTAGAAACACCATTCAGATCAACTTTGTCCAAGTTCCCACTCTGCTTAAAGAATTGGTTGCAAAGATGCCAGATACTACCTCCTTCATCAGAAGACATATGCACCTTCTTGGGTTGGTCACCTCCAAATTGGACGAACAGATGATGAGTGTTTTAGTCCAGTTCTTTGATCCACTGTACCATTGCTTTACATTTTCGGACTACCAGTTGGTCCCTACCTTGGAAGAGTTCTCTGATCTGCTTGGTATCCCTATTCTGGAGCAGAACCCGTTTACAGGTTGGGAGAAGATCCTTAGACCGGAAGAGATTACTTCAGCCCTCCCTCTGACAAAGGCTGAGGTAATGTCAAATTGGGAGACTAGAAGTGGAGCAAAGGGCTTCTTGACTAAATTCTTGGTTGGTAAGGCTAATCAATTCTGGGAAAGTCTAGACTTCCAGGCATTTTAAGACATTCTGGCTCTTCTGATATATGGTTTGGTGTTGTTTCCTAACTCTGATTCCTTTGTTGACGTGAATGCGGTAAAAATCTTCATCTCCGGTAATCCTGTGCCCACTCTCTTGGGTGACATTCTTCATTCTCTTTATGCCAGTACTGCTCAGAGGCGGGGAACCCTTATGTGCTGTGCTCCGTTGTTGGCAAGGTGGTTTATTTCTCACCTTCCCAAATCAGTCTTGAAGAACAAGGAAGGCATGGGCTGGGCCTACAGGATTATGTCTCTCTCTCTCTCATAATGACATCATTTGGACTATTAAAGGTATGGACGAGGTGGCTATTATTGATCGATGTGGGGAATACCCCAATGTTTCACTGATAGGAAACAATTGAGGAATCACTTATAATCTGTGCTTAGCCTTACGTTAGTTTGGGCGAGCTAGAAGGGAAGGACCTCATGAGTTGCTAATGCCTAGTATTGTCTTTGATTTCCAAGGAGATAGTGACGAGCAACGTCGCAGATTCATAAGAGCCTGGATAGAGTACACGGGTCTGATCTATACGAGCTGGGTGCGAAGACTTCTCTACCAATGGAACCATATCTCCGATGGGTTCGCATATGTTCCCAAAAGCTGGGAATGCCCTACGAAGTTGTCTTGCCTATAACTCTTGAAGTTGCTGATGAAGAGGGGGTTCCTCCTACCACCCTACACCCTTACATGCCTACTGACATTGGGGCATTGAAGAGGTCCTGGATGCAGCTGAGGGAAGAAGGAGATACTTACCGAGAAAAGTATCACGAGCAAGAGAAGAAGATCCAGAAGTTGACAATGCAGCTGGAGAACAAGCGGATCCTCAATGATTATGTTCGCACCGACAAGAAACGACCATGGGAGCACTGATTGTTTTTTTGATTATTTCTAGTTTTTAATTTACTTTTCAATTTTCTTTCTTGTAACGCCTTAAAGGCATTTGTTGAACAATTGAATTTCAAGTTTATCTAATAAAAGTGTGTTTCATTTTTTGTTTACGAATTTGAATCTCTCGATGTCTTTGAAATCATATCATACGCATATCATTCTCATGCACCTCATAACAGGTACCCTTACAAGTTTTCTCATCTTCTTCGCTGTTTATTTCAGCATCATGTCTTCTGAACCATCAACTAAACAAGCAATCAAGGCTCTGCAGGCTCAAAACGCCCAATTCCAGGAGTTGTTCATGAATCTGGCTAAGGGTCAGCAAGATCTGAAGGCCCTTATCTTGAAAGAGAAGAAGAAGAAGACGGTCCTATTTAATATGGGTCGCAGGTTCGGAAACGATTTTCCAGAAGAGGTTGATTTGACCCACTCATCTGGAGGGGGAGATAATTAGGAAGAAAGGAGGGCTTCTAGCCCTGTGGTATCAGACAATGAGACCGACTTCGACGAAGACCGGTGTCCTCCGGCTGAGGATAGATACAAGCAACTGGAAGACCGGTTAAGTGCAATGGAAGTTCCGAATGTTCCTGGTCTGGACTTTGGATACTTGGGTCTGTCATCTGGGGTGGTGATTCCCCATAAATTTAAAGCACCAGCCTTTTCCAAGTACGACGGGGTTTCTTGTCCAAAATTTCACCTCCGTTCGTATGTAAGGAAGATTCAGCCATACACCGCTGACAAGAACCTCTGGATCCACTTCTTTCAAGACAGTCTCCCAGGGACTCAGCTTGAATGGTTTTACCAGCTAGAAGGAGCTAGTATCCGTAATTGGGAAGATTTGGCTGCTACTTTCTACAAGCAGTACCAATACAATGCCGACCTCGCTCCCACGCGTACCCAACTCCAGGGTATGTCAATGGGTTCAGGCGAAGGTTTCAAAGATTATGCTCAAAAGTGGAGGGACCTCACTGGAAGAGTGCAACCACCCTTGGCTGATAGGGAGCTAGTTGATATGTTTCTGGGAACCTTGTCTGGTCCGTATTTCAACCATCTGATTGGAAGTTCTTCGTCCGGATTTATAGAGCTGATTATGACCGGGGAAAGGATTAAGGCTGGTATCAAATCCGGTAAGATACAGAAGGGTGCTTCATCAGGCACCGAGAAGAAGCCTTTTAAGAAAGAGTATAATGTTGTTTACAGTTCAAAAAGCCATAATAGACCTGAACGCCGCCAAACTGTTAATGCGGTTGTTATTTCAAGACCTGTTGTTGCTCCTCAACGCAACAATCAGTCAAGGGCCGAAAGGCCATGAAGACAATTCACTCAGCTTAACATGACTTTATCCCAGATTCTGCCGCAGTTATTAAAAACCAGTCTAGTGATTCCAAGGGAGGCCCCAAAGAATCCCAATACAACATCACCGAAGTACAACCCTAATGCCTGTTGTGCTTTTCACTATGATAGACCGGGGCATGATACAGATGATTGTTGGGTTTTGAAGAATAAGGTACAAGACCTAATTGATGCGAAAGAGATCGAGTTCGAAGCACCTGAAAGACCTAATGTTGTGACTGCTCTTATGCCCAAGCATGGAGTGAATGCTATAGATGAAGACTCTTTTGTGGTTTATGTGAGAGACATTGTTACTCCCTTGATGACTGTGAAGAAGAACCTCTTGTTAATCGGTTTATTTCCGGGTTATGACAAAGATTGTCGTATGTGTTCTGTCATACCTACCGGTTGCCATCTTTTGAAGTCAGGTGTCCAACGCCTGATGGATAATAAAGAAATTCTGTTTGAGAAGACTATTGTTCCTTTGGTTCCTACTGAAGAAGTTGCTATAATCACCATTTTTGACAATTCTTCCAAGGCTTCCTCGAGAAAGCCTGTTAGAATTACATCTGTTCCAAGAATCGCTCCCTTGATCATCACTGTTCCTGGGCCTATCCCCTATACATCTAATAAAGTTGTCCCGTGGCATTATGGGGCTGACGTATACTATCACGGAGTTAAGCAAGGCTTGAGTGCTGAAGAGGCTGATACTGACATCAACAATATTGTGGGATCTAGTAAAGTCACCCGCAGCAGAAGACTTTTCTCCCCTGAAATATCTCCACCAGTTGTTCGGAAACCTGTTGTTATTACACCTACCAATGTAACTGATACTATTCCTGTTCAAGTTCCCATTCTTACCCCTGTTCCCGAGTCCTCTAACGCTCGGGGAAAAGGGACCACTAATGAGCCTGCCCGGATGGAGGCACCGAAAACAATTACTGTTGAAGCCTCTAGACAAGAGATGGAAGAAATTCTTAAGATCATCAAAAAGAGTGACTACAATGTAGTTGAGCAGCTGGGGAAAACCCCGTCCAAAATCTCTATGTTGTCACTGTTGCTATGCTCATAAGCCCATGCCAAGGCTCTGATTGCTTTCCTGAAGACTGCGCATGTACCGCAAGAAACATCAGCTGACCAATTTAAAGATTGCATGGCTAGTCTGACTGCTGATAATGGGTTAGGTTTCTCTGATACCGACTTGACTGCTAAGGGGAAGAATCACAATGATGCCCTGCATGTCTCCATTGAATGCAGGGGCATTACTCTTGCTCATGTATTGGTGGACACTGGTTCCTCATTGAACATTTCGCCTAAGAAAGCTCTAGACTGATTGGACTGTGAAGGGTTGGAGCTGAAGCCGAGTAACATTGTAGTCAGGGCTTTTGATGGGTCTAAGAGAATGGTGCATGGAGAAGTGGATATTCTGATTAAGGTTGGTTCTCAGGTTTTCACCTCTACATTCTATGTGATAGACATTGGACCATCTTATTCATGTTTGTTGGGTCGTCCATGGATCCATAAAGCTGGGGCAGTGACGTCTATGCTCCACCAGAAGCTAAAGTACCCGGTGAAAGGGAAAATTGTGACGGTGCAAGGAGAAGAGGAGTACATGGTGAGCTACCTCAACTCTTTCCGATACGTAGAGATGGATGGGGAGTTCATTGAGACCCCGTTTCAAAATTTTGAAGAGGTTCCCCAGACGCTGGCATCAACTGAGACTGTTGTTGAAGATCCTCCTATGAAGATGGCTTCCTTCAAGGATGCCCGGGCTGTTGTCGAGAAAGGTGGGTGTGAAAATTTGGGCCAACTCCCTAATTTCGCACATAAGACTAACAAGTTTGGTTTGGGTTTCACTGCAGAAGCTCAAAGGGTTGTTCGGAGTGCACGGATCGGAAGACCTCCCCTGTTTATCAGCAATTCAGGAGTAAATGCCATTGAAGACGATGTTGAAGAGTCTGAGTTCGAAAGTTGGATCTATCCTACTACTGATGGTGGACTAGGCAACTGGACAACAAAAGACTTCATCCCAATTTATTTTGGTAACTAGTAATGAGACTTTTGTTTTGAATTTGTAACAGACAATATTTTAAACTTTATGGCCCGGTATCTTACCCGGGGCACTGTGGCTTCATTTGTGAGGGCTTTATGTGTGTCATCTACATATATCATTAATAAAAGCATTAGACGTTTCTTGCATTTCAAATTTTGAGCTCCTTGTTTTTTTTTTATTATATATTGCAAAACAGCTATTTTACACACACTCACATATATAGGTCTACATCCACTCTGGATTCCACTGATAACGACTCTGCTACTGCCGGTTATGACTTCGAAAGTCCGATCAACTTAGCCGAAGACGAAGGTGAAGATGATTGCGAAGTGCCTGGTGAACTTGCTAGACTATTGCTCTAGGAAGAGAGGGCCATACAACCGCATGAAGAGCCTGTGGAAGCAGTGAATCTGGGTACAAAGATAGACAAAAAAGAGGTCAAGATTGGTGCAAATCTGGAGCCTAGTGTGAAGCAACGGTTGATTCATATGTTGTGGGACTATGTTGAGATCTTTGCCTGGTCTTATGAAGATATGCCGGGGTTGGATACCGATATTGTGGTTCACCGCCTGCCTACCAAGGAAGACTGTCCTCCAGTAAAACAGAAGGTCCGCCGAATGCGCCCAGAGATGTCTGAGAAAATCAAGGCTGAAGTTATGAAACAGTTTGACGCCGGTTTTCTAGCAGTTACTTCTTACCCTCAGTGGGTGGCCAACGTGGTTCCTGTGCCGAAGAAGGATGGTAAAGTTCAAATGTGTGTTAACTATAGGGATCTGAACAGGGCAAGTCCCAAGGATGATTTCCCTCTACGTCATATCGACGTTCTGGTTGACAACACTGCACAGCATAAGATATTATCCTTTATGGATGGGTTCTCCGGTTATAATTAGATTAAAATGGCTCCTGAAGACATGGAGAAGACAACCTTTGTTACTCAGTGGGGTACCTTTTGCTACAAGGTCATGCCTTTTGGATTGAAGAATGCTGAGGCAACGTATCAGCGCACCATGGTCACTTTGTTTCATGACATGATCCATCACGAGATTGAGGTATACGTCGATGACATGATTGCAAGATCCTAGACTGAAGAAGAACATCTTGACCACCTTCAGAAGCTATTTGACAGGTTGAGGTTGTACAAGCTGAGGTTAAACCCGAACAAGTGCACCTTCGGGGTGAGATCTGGTAAGCTACTGGGTTTCGTCGTAAGTGACAAGGGTATTCAAGTGGATCCCGCAAAGGTGAAGGATATACAGGAGATGCCAGTTCCTCGAACAGAAAAAGAATTCAGAGGCTTTCTGGGACGTTTGAACTATATTGCCCGATTTATCTCACACCTAACTGCTACTTGTGAGCCAATCTTCAAATTACTGAAGAAAGATCAAGTGGTAAGATGGAACGATGAATGCCAGGCCGTTTTGAAAGGATCAAAGAGTATCTCCAAGAGCCTCCTATTTTGATTCCTCCAGTTGAAGGGAGACCTTTGATCTTATACTTGACAGTACTAGACAACTCAATGGGGTGTGTGCTGGGTCAACATGACAAGTCTGGCCGAAAAGAGCATGCCATTTATTACCTTAGCAAAAAGTTTACCGACTGCGAGACCCGATACTCGTTGCTCGATAAAACTTGATGCGTTTTGGCATGGGCTGCTCACCGGCTAAGACAGTATATTCTGACTCACACTACTCTATTGATATCAAAGATGGATCCAATCAAGTATATCTTCGAGAAGCCTGCCTTGTCCGAGAGAATAGCAAGATGGCAGATGACCTTGACTGAGTATGACATCTAATACACGACCCAAAAGGCAATCAAGGGGAGTGTGTTGGCCGACCATTTGGCACACCAGACAGTGGATGATTACCAATCTATGAGCTTTGAATTCCCGGATAAGAGTATCATGTTGGTAACTGATTGTGAGACACTTGGACCGGATGAAGGACCTGAGGAAGGATCCCGATGGTCTATGTACTTTGATGGAGCTTCGAACTCTTTGGGTAATGGCATTGGCACCGTAATCAAATCTCCTAAAGGCTCTCATACTCCGTTTACCGCCCGACTATGTTTCAACTGCACCAACAACATGGGGGGGTATGAAGCGTGCATCATGGGTCTTCGAGCAGCAATTGACCTAAGGATTAAGTTCTTGAGTGTCTTTGGAGATTCCGCTCTCGTGATCAGTCAGATCAAAGGCGAGTGGGATACGAAACACCCTAATCGTATTCCTTACAAGGAGTATGTGTTGACTTTGCTTCCTCACTTCGAAGAGATAACCTTTGAACACTTTCCTAGAGAGGAGAACCAGTTGGCGGACGCGCTAGCTACGATGTCTTCTATGTTCAAAGTCAATTAGGACAACGAAGCTCCCCAGATTATCATTGAAAGATTGGACGAACCTGCACATTGTTGCGACATTGAGACTGAAGAGGTAGCAGAAAAACCCTGGTTTCATGAGGTGAAGAGATACCTTAAGGCTCAAGAATACCCCGAGGGTGCATCTGTTAATGATAATAAGTTTTTGAGAAGGTTCGCGACAAAGTTCTTCATCAGCAATGGCCTTCTTTACAAGCGTAACTATGATTCAACCTTACTACGATGTGTGGATAAGAATGAAGCAGAAATGATCATGGCAGAGTTACATGAAGGTACTTTCGGAACTCATTCCAGTGGGCATACCATGGCAAAGGAAATCCTTCGGGCAGGATATTATTGGTCCATAATGGAAGCCGACTGTTATCAACATTCTCGGACCTGTCACAAGTGCCAAGTTTATGCTGATAAGGTGTACATACCTCCAGTTCCTCTGAACGTCTTGACGGCACCTTGGCCTTTTGCAATGTGGGGCATTGACATGATCGGCAAGATCAGACCTACATCATCCAACGGGCATCGTTTCATCCTGGTAGCCATTGATTACTTTATGAAGTGGGTTGAAGCAACTTCCTTTGCTACCGTAACCAAGAATGTCGTGGCACGTTTCATTCGGCATAATCTGATCTGTCGATACGGTGTACCAGAGAGAATCATTACAGACAATGGTACAAATCTCAATAATAAGATGATCACTGAGCTCTGCAAGCAATTCAAGATACAGCATCACAACCCTTCTCCCTACCGGTCGAAGATGAATAGGGCTGTAGAAGCGGCTAATAAGAACATTAAGAAGATTGTGCAGAAGATGACGGTGACATACAAAGATTGGCACGAGATGTTACCATTTGATCTTCATGGATACCGTACCTCAGCGCGGACATCAACAGGGGCAACACCCTATTCCTTGGTTTATGGCATGGAGGCTGTATTGCCCATCAAAGTTCAGATACCCTCTCTTCGGATTATGAAAGATGCAGGTTTGAGCGAAGACGACTGGATTCAGACCCAGCTTGATCAGTTGAACCTAATTGACGAAAAAAGACTTACTGCTATTTGTCATGGTCATACGTATCAAAAATGGATGATCAAGGCATTTAACAAGAAAGTTAGACGACAAGAGTATCAAGTCGGAGACCTGGTTATCAAGCGCATCATACTGCCACAAGGTGATCCCAGGGGAAAATGGACCCCTACTTACGAAGGGCCATTTATGGTTAAGAACATTTTCTCAGGAGGAGCTATGATTCTAACCACCATGGATGGTGACGACCTTCCTCACCCCGTCAATGCAGACATAGTGAAAAAATACTACGCATAATCAAAGACCCGCTAGGTTGACTGGCCTAGGCAAAAATAAGGGCTTCCCAGAGAACCAAAAGGATTCGGGAAAAAATAAGGGATGAAAATAAAAAAATCTGTACACCCGACAAGTCGAAAACTTGAAAAGGCGGCTTGGGAAAAAAAGGGTATCCCGGTGGACTGAAAACCCGAAAGGGCAGTCCAGGAAAAAGTTAGGGATCAAAGCGTAACACTATGTCTCATTGGATCACCTTGCATCCAGACTTCAGTATCGACTATCAAGCTCGGACGACACTAATCAATCTGATCTACCTTCAACCAAGTAGAAAAGTGATGAGATGCTCGAGGACATAAAGGCAATAGCAGAGTTGGAACCAAGTGGGATTATTCACATAGCTGTTTTTGTTTAGTTTTTCATAAATCGTGTAAATTCTATTTGTTCGGCCGTGTTCCCTTACTAGGACGTCAGCCTCTTGTACAAAAATGCCTATTTACAGGCCAAACTTCAAAATCAATACAACTCATTTTCAAAGAAATTTCAAAATGTTTTTCCTTTTCCTGTTTTGTTTTGAAAAGAACGTCCAATGTTCATTTTTGATATAGGAATTTGACATTAATTGCTGCTCATGAATATTTACATGCGAAACAAAAAGATGATTACTGGTAATATCAGAAACAAGGGCAATAAAAAATGTCCAAGCTTTACAGTTGCTCTGTCCACTAGGTACAAGGTGAATTCGGCTGAAGAACATGGTTGAGATGCATTCACTCCCCGCAGAGTAAGACAGTAATGACAGCTCTCCCCAGCTGAGACTTGCAACTGTGAATAAATCGGTAATATTCTCCCCAAGCAGAGTTTATCTACCATCAGCATCGAAAAGGCTTAATATCCCCGACAATCTTAATATTCCCCAACGGAGTATAAGAATATTCCCCGACAGAATACAAGATATCCCCAGTGGAGTTTGAAATCTTCCCAGCACGGTCTAAAAAGCTTCCCCAATGGAATTTGGAGAATCATCCCCAGTAGACTTTGGAAGATTGTCCCCAGCAAGTCCACAAGATTATCCATATAAGAGTCTAAAAGGGTATCCCCAGTGAAGTTGCAACCGAAAGATCGTACCCAACGAAGCTCTTTCCTTTCATAAATAGAATTCAAATCCCCAGCAGGATCCAATACCACCAACAACGGTAATTCATCCCCAACGGAATTTATCAACGGAATCCTCTACAGAGCATCTCTTCCCCATAGAGTAATCTCCTCATCAGTTTATTCCCCAACGGAGTTATCCTCTCCTGCAAGTTTATTCTAACAATCATCTTCATCCCCTGTCTCCAGTGGAAACGAAGAATCCAACTCTATTCTCCAGCAGCTATCCGGGATTTATTTTCCCCAGCTAAAACATTACACTTCCATACATCATGATACATGCATATACGCATCATACAACACAATCTCATTTATTTTGAGAACATCATTGCTTGATATATATCATGCATTGCATATGACTGACCTTTACCTTTCAGGAAAGATACAGTTAAGTTCTCAGCTATGTCGAAGACCTGACCGGTTCTTAAATCTCAACTGATTTATCCTCGGTTGAACTACAAATAAGGTTCTCAATCTCGACATTTTCCTCCGTCGTAGTGTGGACAAGTTCTAAAATCTCAACAGAATTATACTCCGTTGAAGACCAGACAGTCCTAGATCTTGATGAAGATGTTTCCCTCAGTTGAAGACCTGACCGGTTCTTAAATCTCAACTGAATTATTCTCGGTTGAATTACAGATAAGGTTCTCAATCTCGACATTTTCCTCCATCATAGTGTGGACAAGTTCTAAAATCTCAACAGAATTATACTTTGTTGAAGACCAGACAGTCCTAGATCTTGATGAAGATGTTTCCCTCAGTCGAAGACCTGACCGACTCTTAAATCTCAACTGAATTATTCTCGGTTGAATTACAGATAAGGTTCTCAATCTCGACAATTTTCCTCCGTCGTAGTGTGGACGAGTTCTAAAATCTCAACAGAATTATACTCCGTTGAAGACCAGACAGTCCTAGATCTTAATGAAGATGTTTCCCTCAGTCGAAGACCTGACCGGTTCTTAAATCTCAAATGAATTATTCTCGGTTTAATTACAGATAAGGTTCTTAATCTCGACAAAGTTCCTCCGTCGAAGTATGGACGAGTTCTTAAATCTCAACAGAATTATACTCCGTTGAAGACCAGACATTCCTAGATCTTGATGAATATGTTTCCCTCAGTCGAAGACCTGACCGACTCTTAAATCTCAATTGAATTGTTCTCAGTTGAATTAAAGATAAGGTTCTTAATCTCGACAATTTTCCTCTGTCGAAGTATGGACGAGTTCTGAAATCTCAACAGAATTATTCTCTGTTGAAGTAAACCGACAGTTCCTAGATCTCGATGAAGATGTTTCCCTCAGTCGAAGACCTGACCGGTTCTTAAATCTTAACTGAATTATCCTCGATTGAACTACAGATAATGTTCTAAATCTCGACAGATTCCCCCAGTTGAATTATGGACAAGTTCTTAAAACTCAGCAGAGATGTTCTCTCAGCTAAGGTACAGACAAGTTCCTAAATCTCAACAAAGATCAGACTTCCCCAGTGGAATATTCCACAACAACAGGTATGCAAGTTCTCGTTAAGGAATCTCTTATGCGATCGACACTCATGCAAATGGAATCTTTAAGCCCATCCTCCCGTCGACAATCTCCAAATGGCATCTGTAAGCCCATTCCCGACATCACAAGGCTGATACCACTTCATGCGAGTGCAAATTTTAAGGCACTCTAGTGCTCAATCATCTTCCACCTTTGGATCACGAAAGGCACGAAAGCCAATCTACATCCTCAGGTTTAAGAAGATTGAACAGGGGCATCTGTTGTACCCCAAAATTTTCCCTCTCATATTTCTCAAAATATTGCAAGAAATATCTCCAAGTGGCTCAAGGTTGCTCAAGAGTGGGTCAGACAAGTTCATCTCCTAAGGCAGTCAACCCCAAATTAGGGTTTTGGGTTGCATCAAGATCCTTGAATACAAATGACCTCAAGTGCTCCCCAATGTCCTAATAGGTTCTCAAGGTCATCCATGTCAAGTTTCAAGCCTTGCAGAGGAAGTTTGCTCAGTCAATTGCTCAAAGGGTCCAAAAATCGACTGTGCTAGGGCAAAAGTCAACTGTGACCTATAAACAGTCAAACTTCAAGATTTTTTGTAAACATTCTCATTTTGAAGGATATTTCATCATTTGATCAAGGGTTGATCATGATTCATCAAGGATTGCTCAAAATTCATCAAGACTCAAAAGTTGCTAAATTAGGGTTTTGTAGGAAAAGTCAACTCAACTTTGACCAAGCTTAACTTTCTCATACTTTATGATAAAGGACCCATACAAATCTCATTTTGAAGAGTATTAAATTTCCTACAATCCACCTTCATACCCCAAGATCAGAAAATGCACTCACAAGAAGTTATAAATTTGGATATTATAGGTCATTTTTGAAAGTCAACAAAAACACCTTTTTTCCAAAGCTTATAACTTGATACTGGAAAGTCAAAATGCTATTATAACAAATGGGTTGGTTAGAGGACATCTAAATCTTTCTAAAAAGTCAAAAAACACCTCCAAAAGTTCAAAATTGAAGAAGTTATGCATTGTTGAAGTTGGATATTTTTGCAAAATTGCCAAAGGTCAACTATCCCCAAAACTTCAAATTTTGTCAAATGGGCCCATTCTTTTCCACTTGTTTTGAGTTTGCATCATTGTCCACGTGTCCTAGCTTCATCCATGAGCCCATATTTTATTTTTATTATTTAATTTGATTTTTTATTGAATTTATTCATTTTTAATCAAATTAAATCATAAAAAATCCAAAGCTTTGATTACATGATATCTTTTGGCTATTTCAGGATTGGATCATCATCATTAAGAGCATAAAATCGTATCACACAAGATCATATGCAAAAAGATTGATTTTTGATAAATTTGGCAAGGTTTAAAGAATGAATCAAATTAAATATGGGTGCATTGATTTAGAGAGATTCAATCCATAATTCTTAACCTAATGCATTCCATAGTACATAAGCAAGCCACAAGAATCGAGACAGAGGTTGGAGGCTGCAAGAATAGGCAGAACAGAACTTGAAAAAAGCACCAAAAAGCTTGAATTCGAAACCATAGCTAGAGGCAATTTCAGAAGCTGAGACCTATCCCAATTGATTCCTGGGTGTCCACTCAACCTTCCTGAATCAAAAGCACGCATTTTCCAACCTCCTAGAGCGTTGTAAGTGGTTCACGAGTCCGCTCCATTCTTGAAATCAATTCATGTTATTCTTGCATCTACAATGAAAACTAATTTCATATTTTGACTCACCATGCCATTTGCAATCTTTTGACATATTTAATTTCATTTATCTAACCTGTATAAAGAATCACCATTGTTAGGGTTTTGCATCTTGGTTTAGGGTTTTTCGTTTCAGATAAAATTAGCCTTCGTAATGGCTATAGGCGTGACCGGAAGAGGGAGACGAATTCAACCATGGGTTCAGAATGCATTTCCATGGCGCCTATAGGATTTTAGAGATTCCTGACTTATAGCTACGGACTTCTGTCCGTTGGTATAAGTCTGTTTTGTTTTAGCCACGGTTCAACAAAGAAGATGAATACGTGGCACTCAACCATTTCTCCATTCAAACCACGCGCTCATTTTTGTTTTGTTTTGACCATTAACCTGCTTTCTTTTATTATATATTATTTGTATATTATTAACAGATAAAGCCAAGTAGCCTAGTGGTAAGCGTGTACATCCATTAGCCTACAGGACCTGGGTTCGAATCCCAGGTCCTCCACTTTGATAATTTTGCTTTTCAGGTAATCAAGTGCACATCCAAGCATATGGCATACCATGCGCCCTCATCTATCCAACAGCCAGATGGCCTGAAGGCCAAATCTGACGGCCAAGCGCTGAAGGTCTATGTGGAGCCCAGTCAACACATGCATATGGAATCAAAAAAGTCAAACAAGGCCAGATCCAAATGGGCCTCAGAATTGCTTCTCAAACACCAATTTCAGGCCCACACCCCTTTTCTCTTATATTTACTTATTTTATTTTAATTATTTGTTTTGTTATTTTATTTAATTACTAACCAATTAAAATTCAGCTTTTTTTTATAAAATAAAATCACCAAAAATATTTTTTTATCAAATTAAATGTTAACTTTTATTTTTATTAATAAATACTAATTAAATTAAATTAGGTTCTTAATTAGAATAACTTTAACATATTTTTGTAAATAATTAAAATTAACTAGACATAATTAGGTTTTAATTACTAATTCAATTAATTTTTATTTCTTTCTTAAAATACCAAAAACCCAAAAATAATTTATTTTTATTAATTAATTTAATTAATTTAATTTAGTAATTAATTTAGGTTAATTTCTTTCTTAAAATAAAAAACAATAAAAAGATGTTTTCTTTAAAGGGTCAAAACCCTAGAACTTTGCGCTCGATTTAATTTCTCGCACGCGATTTATTTATCTGATAATGTACTTGCTCCCAGTTTGTAATAGTTAAATAGGACTTTCTATTATTTTTTGTCGCTTTATTTATTTTTAAAGGGTTTGTCTTTGGCGATGTAAATACCCTACGCCTTGTAATTTAAATTCCGCAATTTATTTCCCGCAAATTATAACTGCTAGATGTTTGATAATAGGTTTGCATGACAAGACTGAATGTTTTAACCTAAAATCAACTTAGATCGCCTTTAACATGTACAAAGATAAAAATAATTGAAAACGAAACACTCGCACATGCACACTCTTAGGGTACACCCCACTTGGTTGCCTTCGTATACGGTCATTGAGTATAGGTCACTTTAGAGGTTGCCCTCTTGTCTAAAAGATCATAGTCGCCTCGAAACGGTTGCCTTGGATATTGTTGCCTCAAACAAATGATCTAAGACATTAGGGTTACCGCTAAGGCATCCTAACATTGCTTTGGTGACCGTATGTCCCTAATTCGAATTGACCCTCAAACTCCAACGACGATGCTACCCACTCATCAATAGTGGGATGGCATTGTCTAAAGGAAGATAGCATAGAACGATTCCTTTTTCGTGTAGGTAAATGGTTCTTAAGTACTTTCTCTTTCAAAAAAAAAATCTTTTTCACACTTACACTTTTCGAACAAAGTTTTCAAAACACTTCATACACTCTTGAGGACAGAAGCAAGAGTTAAATCGAAGTTTCAAAATAAAAACTTTTTCAAACCCACAAGCACAAAGAAAGCATAATTTTGAAAACAATTGAGCAAGTACCTAAGAGCCCGTGGATAACCACGGATAGAAAGGGTGCTAACACCTTCCCTTTCTATAATCTACCCCCGGGCCCGAGAAATATCTCGAAAAAGGAATTTTTCTGTGCTTTTTTCCTTTCCTTGTTAGATAAAATAAAATACGGTGGCGACTCTTGCTTACCGCGACATTTTGCGAAAACAAACGAAAAATGCAAACCAGCATTCCAAAAAACAGTCAGTTCTTCCCACCGTATCACAATGTTGGACATTTTTTAAGAATAAAATTGTAACTATGTGAAACTTGGCCAAGAAGTTAGGTCAAAAATCTGCCTAAACTAGGTCAAAATTTCACTAAGTGTTTTTGTTTCATGTACATGTCTTCATGAATTTATAACTTAAAATCAAAGCATTTCTAAGATTTTATTTGTGAAGTAAAGTTTTATATTTCCTCAAGATCTACAACTTTCATGTTGGTATTTTCCTTTGAATCATTTAGCATCATGGTGAACATTTGGCACAAAGTTATGAAAAAAAAGTAAAATTTCCAACATTTAGAAAATTTTCTAAGTCTTAGAAATTTTGACTTTTCAAAGTGAATTTTGACTTTTTGATTTCTTGATGAACAATCTTCATATTTTTACATGTCTTGATGAAATATAATTTTTGTAACTTGATTTTGATCAAAAAGTCAAAGTTTGACTTTTCAGTGTACAGTTGACTTTTTCATCAGTTGACCAAATTTCAATTATCAATCAATTGATCTTGAGGAGTGTTTTGAACCATTAAATTAGTCAATATGATGCATTTGAATCCTTGATATCATGTATCGAGCCAATAAGTCATGTATTTGGTCAAAAGTCAAGAATCAAGCCTTCTTAGTCAAAACCCTAATTTTGACCATTTTGCCCCTTTGGTGATCTGACCAAATTTCTTGAGGAATTGTAATCAAATCTTGACCAAATGGTTCATATGAGTTCAAAATATTGATATGGATCAAACATAATAAAGTTTGACTGTAAGTTGGCCATAATTGACTTTTTAAATAATATAGTTGATTTTAGGTCATCTGATCAATTGACTGAGCAAACTTAAATTGCAAGACTTAAAATTTGACATGAACATTCTTAAAGGTCCAAAATGATCCATGAAAGTAATATGGGCCATTAAAAGTCCATTTATCCTTGTGCAAACTCAAACCCTAATTTGAGTCATCAGTGTTGAGGAAGTGTCTTGAGCTGATCAGTCCATGTGCAATTTTGAGCAATTGAAAATCTTATGAGAAATTTCTTGAGAAATGAGAGGCAAAATTTTGGGGTACAATAACTGCCCCTGTTTAATCTTCTTAATCCTGAAAAGTTAGATTGGTGGATCTGCCATTCGTGACTTGAACGTGAAAGATGATTGAACACTAGAGTGCCCAGAAATTTGCACTTGATAATGCGGTTGATTGTATGGGGAATAGGCTTAATGATGCCATTTGGGATGTCTGTTGGTGGAAATTGGAAGAAGTATCAGAATAAATCTTTGGTCGATTTATGTTGAAACTGTAGATGTCTTTTGCCTGTTTTTAACTGGGAGAGATAAATCTGATCCAAAAGAGGACTTGCCTGATAATTGATTTCTTCCCGCAAGGAAGGGGGTTAGTTGCATGCAGATGTATGCATGGTGTAATGATGTTCTAAAAATTAATGAGATTATGCTATATGCATTTGTTATGCATGTGATATGATGTATGAATGTGAAACACTAAAGTGTATCTTTGTCTGAAAATGAAACCCTGACAAATTGTTGGGGAGTTTTGGGAAATTAAATCCCGGATTGCTACTGGAGATGAAGAGTATATGTATCTTCGAACTTTGTTCAGAGTGCTTCCTGTTAGGAATTTCTGATTTTTGAGGAGAACTCCACTGTGGAATAATGATTTTGGCTCTTTATTTTGTGGAAACTCTGTGAAGAGTGTTGATTTTCTGCTTGGGGGAAAGAGATCAGGATTTCTAGTCGTCGGTTGCTCTAGTGGGGAATTATTTCTTAAAAGTTAGTTGTTATCTGGTTGGATTCCAGGTTTCACACCAACATGCTAGGGATAGTGGAAAAATCTACTAGGGAAGAGGAGTTTTGTTAGTGATTTAAGGAGTTAAACTAGTATATGGTCGGGTCCAAGCTTTGCAGTAAATTGAACTTGAGGTTAATTGATATCCGGTTGGGTCCAGGTTTCAGCAATTGGAGAAGTTGAACTATTATCTGGTCGGGTCCAGGATTTAGTAACTTGAATTTGAGATTCACTGTTATCTGGTCGGGTCCAGGTTTCACAATAAATTAAGGATAGGATGAAGTTGAACTAACATTTGGTCGGGTCCAGGATTTAAAAAGTTGAATTTGAGATTAATTGTTATTTGTTCGGGTCCAGTCTTCACAGTAGGATGAAGCAGAACTAGTATCTGGTCGGGTCTAGGTATCGTAGTAATTTGAACTGTTATTTGGTCGGGTCTAGGTTTCAGTAACTGGAGAAGTTAAACTATTATCTGGTCGGGTCCAGGCTGAAATTCTGGTATCATATATATGATGTCGAATGAGATGTCACGACACAAATATCTTTTTGCAAGTAAAGTGCAGTAAAATCAAAAGCAGTAAAAACACAAGAGATTATTCACCTAGTTCAGTGTACAACAACACCTACTCTGAGGGCTACCAAGCCAAAGATAAGTTCACTAAATAGTATCAATTCATAGACCCTCAGTAAACAACCAATTTACTATTTAATCACTTAATCACTACCCAAGCTAAACTTCTACCTAAGACTAACATAGGTACAAGGCCATCCTTAAATCCTTTCAATCACTTACAAAATTAATAAGTTTGAAACACTTCAATCATTCAATGCTTAAAAGCTTATGAATGATACACAATTAACAACCAAAATAACAACTCAAGTATTTAAACTAATACTTAGAGTGTATTACAAATAAAAAGCCTAAACTTCTAATCAGAAAGAAAGTATTCTTCTTCAAAAGTTGTTTGTCTTTGAATAAGGAAGCAAGTCCTTATATATGTGCAACTTTGGGCTTGGGCTTAAAAATAAATATTCAAATCTTTTGAATATTTCCATAAAAACAGGCCAAGATAAAATTATACAATTTGAAAAATATTCCTCCATATTTTTCGCAACCTGTAGTTCACAAATCCTGAATTATGCCACGCATGAAAACAGGAAACAAAAGACTTAACTGATTTTGGGCTGAGATCATTTCAGTAGGAAGATGTCAAGACATCTGCTTTGACATCATTCAAAATTGTTTTGATCCAAATTTTAAGATATTTAGCAAAACATTAACAAGTCATTCTTTTACCAAAATTGCTGCCAACAAACACTTACAAACTTCCCCTTTGGCAAATTTTGGCTAAAACATTATTAGAGCATATTATCAGAGAAGCAGCACAATTATCAGAGCATTATTAGGGCAGCAACATAAACAAAGCAATCAAAACATACATTAAGTTAGAAGTTAGTTGTTAGCACGGGAAGATGTCAAAACATATTTTGAGACATGAGGCTCCCCCTCAAGTATTGAGCTCCCCCTCAATCAATGGTCAGTGGTCAGTCAGTGGTTAGCCAGTCATTCACTCACTTTCTCTCCCATTTTTTAGTCATAATATGCCAAAGAAAGGATTCAATTAAGAGAATATCAGTATTTGGGTACAAACCATATAATTCAAATGTCAAGCACGTGCAAGTGCCAAAAAAAGAAACAAGGAGTTCAGAGAAACATCAAGTAGTCTAACTGTCATCAGGACCAGTTGACTTGGTTGATCCTAAAGTTCTTTCCACACTGGAGTCTTCACCTTCAGAGCTTACTGTATCATCAAGGTTGTTGTCCTTTTGTAGGTCCTTGATCATTTTTTCAAAAATTATCTTCCTAGTTGAGCTTACTCTGATCACATCATCTAATTCCTTGTAGGCTTCCCTTAGTTCATTGATCATTTGATCCTTAGTGGAGGTCTTGTTTTCAGCAGTTGAAGATGTCAAAACAATGTCTGGGACATGTTTTCCTGAAAAAGCTTAAAGTGAAGTATCAAGGTAGACTCCCTCTTGCATACTACATCATTACCATTTAGGATTCCAGGATGCTGATTTAGGATAATTACAAAGAGGAGGGAAGGAAAAGCAATTCGCATCTTAATTGCACAAGTTCATGCATGTTTGATGGTTTGATCAAAGATATAAGTCCCATAATCAAAAAGTTTTTGGCTTCCAATAGCATAAATGAATTTTCCTAAACCAATGGAGATGGTTGAAGTGTGATTAATGGGAACCCAATTTGCAGCTCCAATCCTATGTAAAATTGCATATTTCACACTCAGTTTGCTACAAGAAGTTTGTTTTTCATTGGCCACACACTTACTTGATTAGCAGTAATGGCTTTACACACTTGATTGTCTGTTACTTCCGGCTCACCACATACATCTTCATACTTATCTAGAAATTTGTTTATAATGACAGGAGAAAATTCTACACACTTTCGTCTAACAAAAACTTTTCTATACTCCTTACTCTTATGGTCAGCATAATCTACAAGAATATTAACAATAAACTCCTTAACAAGAGTTTCATAGCAATTGGAAAACCTGGTAATTGTTTTCATCAGTCCAGCATAGGAGATCAGCTCCATGATTTCCTTACATTCCAATGCACCAGCTCCTAGTTCTTTCTCCAGGGAAATCCTTCTTTGATATACATACTTCCACTTTTCAGCATTCCCAACAGAGTGAAAGGAGATGTTGTCAAGTGGGGCATCAGGAACCCTAACAGACATTTTCTTACTTGCAGATTTTTGATGGGAGAGATGTCTTAGACATCTTGCTCGACATTATACTCAGAGTCCGTCTCTTCAACTATAACAACTTTCTTCTTACTCTTGGACCATTTTACAACATCCTCATCATCATCAGTAGAGGTAACAGGTCTATCTTTTCTCTTTCTAGAAGAAGGGACCACTTTACTTCCTGCTTTTGGGGGTCCATACATGGTTTTCTTTTTGATTATCTGGGGAGGTGGTGTGATACTTGTATCTTTCGCTTTCCTGGACTTTAGCCTTCTAGCAATACCACATACAACATTAGTGATGAGCTCATTGTCAGACATCTTTTCTACATTGACAATATTGTCATCCTTTTGACCTTCTCCATCCTTAGAGGCAATAGCATCTTCTTTAGAAGGAGAGTTTTGTTCAACATCTTGATCAACATTTCCTTCTTCCATATCTTTTAGGGCAGAGGTAGCAAGCTTCTCAAGTTTGCTATCAGCAACATCATTCTTTGATGATTCAGCAGCATCACTTTTAGGATTACTTCCTTTATTAGCAGGAGGAGGCATGCGAGCAAGGGGAGTAGAAATCCCAGGCACAACAAATCCTTCATTTAATACTCTGTCCACAAGCCTTTTGATGCTTCTATCAACTTTGACAATTTCTTCTTCAGTTCTATTGTCAGTAGCAATATAGGAGTTACCTTTGTCATATTTAGATTTCTTAGCTGGTGATGATCTAGGTTTCTTGACCTTTTTCTCAAGCGGAGGGATCATTGATAGAGGAGCAACATTTAGAACTCTATCAAGAGAAAGATTTTCATTTGCAGACTTTAAGGAAGAAGATGTGTGATGTTGAGACATGTTTGAGAATTTTTAAGCAAGGTCATGAAGAATGGCAAGGGTCCTTTTTATGTGGAGGAGAATGAAGAGTTTTTGAAAGTATAGGGAAGAAATTTCATAGCGTGTGGCAAACAAATTGAGGCAGCCATGTAATGATTGCTTTCTAACTTTTATTTATTGGAAACACAAATAATACAATATCACTTTAATGATATTCCCACGCACTTTTAATTGCTACAAACCATCATATAAACATATACCTAGTTTTCCTCTTAAATTCTCGAATTGATTAGCATCCAAAGCTTTTGTGAAGATGTCATTTAGTTGCAACTTAGTGGCTACATGTTCTAAAGCAACAATCTTTTCTTCAACAAGCTCTCTTATGAAGTGATGACAGATGTCAATATGCTTGGTCCTTCTGGGTTGAATGGGATTCTTTTAAATGTTTATGGCGCTTAAATTGTCATAGAATAATGTCATGACATCTTGTTTGACATTGTATTCTGATAGCATTTGTTTCATCCAAACCAATTGAGAACAACTACTTCCTGCGGAAATGTACTCAGCCTCAGCAGTGCACAGAGACACACAATTTTGCTTCTTGCTAAACCAAGATATGATATTATTTCCCAGAAAGAAGCATCCTCCTGATGTACTCTTTCTATCATCAGCACTTCCTAGCCAATCAACATCATAAAACCAGTTAAGGAAGAATTTGATCCATGAGAGTACAATATATCATAGTCACTTTTCCCATTCACATATTTAAGAATACTCTTCACATGGTTGGCATAGCTAATTTTAGGATCAGCTTGATATCTTGCACACACCCCTATAGCAAAGGCAATGTCTGGTCTGCTAGTTGTGAGTGAGTATACTCCCGACTTGGTCCAAAAGGATAATCAGAAGGAATCTATGCTTGATTTCATCTGAATTATGTACTAGAAGATGTATACGCCCGACTTCAACTAGAACAGGTGTTGGAAAGAGTTTACGCACGACTTTTCCGAAGGAGTATCAAAATAAATCTACGCTCAATTTAATTTGTGCAAGAAGATGTCTATGCTCGACTTTAACTGGATAAAGTATCAGAATAAATCTACGCTCGATTTAATTTGAGCCAGAAGATGTCTACGCCCGACTTCAACTAGAAAACATGTTGGAAAGAGTCTACGCCCAACTTTTTTGAAGGAGTATCAAAATAAATCTACGCTTAATTTAATTTGATCCAGAAGATATCTACGCCCGACTTCAACTGGAAGAAGTATCAGAATAAATCTATGCTCGATTTAATCTTAGCCAGAAAATGTCTACGCCCGACTTCAACTGGAAGAAGATGTTGGAAGGAGTCTACGCCCGACTTTTCCAAAGGAGTATCAGAATAAATCTACGCTCGATTTAATTTGAACCAGAAGATATCTACGCCCGACTTCAACTGGAAGAAGTATCAGAAAAATCTATGCTCAATTTAATCTAAGCCACAAGATATCTATGCCCGACTTCAAATGGAAGAAGATGTTGGAAGGAGTCTACGCCCGACTTTCCTAAAGGAGCTTCAGAAGGAATCTATGCTTGATTTCGTCTGAATGATGTACTAGAAGATGTCTACGCCCGACTTCAACTAGAAAACATGTTGGAAAGAGTCTACACCCGACTATTCCAAAGGAGTATCAGAATAAATCTACGCTCGATTTAATCTTAGCCAGAAGATGTCGATGCCCGACTTCAACTGGAAGAAGTATCAGAATAAATCTACGCTCGATTTAATTTGTGCCAGAAGATGTCTATGCCCGACTTCAACTAGAAAATATGCCTCTTTGAGAATGACCCTCTGAGCAAATTGCTTAAGTAGCCATTTATCAGATGTAGCCTTTAAGAAGATTGTCTGGTCATATAAATAGTTGATGATATTTTTCTGTTGATTGATCTTTCCTGAAAAGATAAAGAGTTAGCTGTATGCAATGTCTTGATGTATGAAGTGTAATGATGTTCTCAAAAATAATGAGACTGTGCTATATGCGTTTCGTATGCACATGCTATGACATTTATAAATGATGCATGGATGTGAAATGTTGTTGAAGTATATTTGTAAACCAGTGCAGCATCTTTGTCTAGGAAAATAAATCCTTGACTATTGATGGGGATGAAGAGTATATGTATCTTCGATCTTGATGGGTATTCCTACTTTCTACTTGAGGAAACTATGCTGGGGAATGTTGATTCCTATTTTGGGGAAAAGAGTCCAAGAACATTGGTTGTTCATTGCTCTACTGGGATTTTAGTTCTTATATACCCTGATTGGGGATAAAAGAGATGGATAAGCTTTCGAGGTGTTGTCTGACCGAGTTTCTGATATGGATACCAACTTGTCTAGAGAGAATAAGGTTGAACGATATTTGATCCAGTTTTAGATTCAGTAGCAACTCTTTATGGATAGCAACATGAACTGTTCTTTGCTGGAGATGGGAATCTTACCGGTAATTTGTGGTAGAAATAGACTCAAGTTGGGGAGACTGTAATATGTTGGGCAAATAAACCCAGTTATGGAAATAAACCTTATTGGGGGAAATTAACCTTGTTGACAGAGAAATACTCTACTGAGGAAATACCCTTATTGAGGAAATGAGCTCTGCTGGAGAGAAGAGATCTGTAGGGGGTTTTACAGTTTTGGAGGAATAAACTCAGCTGGGGAAGAGAATTTTCATAAATTATACTGATTGGGACTCTGTAAGTTAGTGATATTGCCGGGAAAAAGATCATATTCCCTTATCTTCCAGAGCGCTCTACTGGTGAGTTTGTTAAGACTACTCTGTGGGGATAATCCAATAAGGATCTCTCTGTGGGGATTTGTGGATAGCTTGGACGTTATCCCAACTCCAAAAGTCTTGAGTAACTACTTTTTCCTGTTTTTATGCATATATTTGTTAACAATTAATCGTATTCATATGCATATGTTCATTCAATTTTAGTCATTGGATGTTTTTGCAAACAAAATAGAAAAAAGGTAAAACAAAAAGTTTGAAACTTGAAATTCGTATTTATATTGATAGTTTGCCCATAAACAGGAGATTTTATACAGAGAGACATAAATCCTAGTAAGAGGAAATTTTCGTGAAATGAAAAGAGTACAAAATGAAGACAAAACATATAGCTATGTGGAAATAATCTCGATGGGTTCCAACTTTGTTATTGCCTCTATGTCTTCAAGCATCTCATCCCTCGCTGTCGGAAGAAATTGATTGAATTGATCTGTACCATTTGAACTCGACGTTGGTAATAAAGTTGGCTATAAGTGATCCAATGGGGCATAGTCGTATGCTTTAATCCCTAACTTTTGCCTAGACCTCCCTTTCGGGTTTTTAGTCCACCGGGATACCCTTTCTTGCCCAAGCTGCCTTTTCAGGTTTTCGACTTACTGGGTGTACAATCTTTTATATATGTCCCTAATTTTTACTCGAACCCTTTCGTTTTTCCGGGACGCCCCTATTTTTGCCTAGGCCAATCAACCTAGCAGGTCATTTTCATGTGTAGTATCTTTTGCCTATGTTTGCGTTCACGGGATGTGGAAAATATTCATCGTCCATGGTGGTCAGTATCATAGCACCGCCTGAAAATATCTTCTTGACTACAAATGGCCCTTTGTAGGTGGGGCTCCATTTTCCCCTAGGATCACCCTGTGGCATAATGATGCGCTTTATTACCAAGTCACCAGCTTGATATACCTGATGCTTGATTTTCTTGTTGAATTCCTTAATCATATGTTTCTGATACATCTGACCGTGACAGACGGCCGCAAGCTTATTCTTGTCAATCAGATTCAACTGGTCTAGCCTGGTCTAAATCCACTCATCTTCGTCTAAGTCTACATCTTTCATAATTCTCAGAGAAGGAATTTGAACTTCGACAGGTAAAAAGGCTTCCATACTGTGAACTGGTGATAATGGGGTTGCCCCAGTTGATGTTCGTGCTGAAGTGCGATAGCCATGAAGAGCAAATGGTAACATCTCATGCCAATATTTGTAGGTCACAACTATCTTCTCTATAATCTTCTTAATGTTCTTATTGGCAGCTTCCACTGTGTCATTCATCTTTTATCGATACGGAGAAGAGTTGTGTTGCTTGATCTTAAACTGTGTGCAGAGTTCAGTGATCATAGTGTTGTTGAGATTAGTACCATTGTCTGTGATAATCCTTTAAAGGATGTCATACCAACAGATCAGGTTATGTTTGATGAATCGAGCGACCATATTCTTGGTAACAGAGGCGGACGAGGCTGCTTCCACCCACTTTGTAAATTAATTAATGGTGACGAGGATGAAGCGATGTCTGTTAGAGGCAGTAGGCTTAATCTCCCCAATCATATCAATTATCTACATTGAAAATGGCCAAGGAGCATTTAAGACATTCAGAGGAACCGGAGGAACATGAACTTTATCAGCATAGAGTTGGCACTTGTGACAGGTTCTTGAGTGGTGGTGACAGTCGGTTTCCATAGTCGACCAATAATAACCCGCTCTCAAAATATTCTTAGCCATAGTATGCCCACTGGAGTGAGTACCGAAGATGCCCTCGTGCATATCTTCCATAATTTATTCTGCTTCTTTCTTGTCCACACAAAGAAGCAGAGTCGAATCATGATTGCGCTTGTATAAAATTCCATTGCTCAAGAAGAACTTAGCTGAGAACCTCCGTAGGAATTTCTTGTCATTGATAGACGCCCCCTCAGGGTACTCTTGAGTCTCAAGATACCTCTTTATTTCATAAAAACAAGGTTTCTCTTATACTCCATCAGTGTTAACTTCATAGTAGTGTGTCGATTCGTCTGGTCTTTCAATAGTAATTATGGGAGCCTCGTTGTCCCATCTGACATTGAACATGGATGACATGGTAGCTAATGCATCAGCAAAATGATTCTCTTCTCTTGGGATATGTGCAAAAGTGATCTCTTCGAAATACGGAATCAAGGTTAGCACATGTTCTCAGTAAGGGATAATATTCAGATGCTTCGTATCCCATTCTCCCTTAACTTGACTAATTACCAAGGGTGAGTCCCCATATACGCTCAAGAACTTGATTCTCAGGTCAATAGCAGCTTTAATTCCCATGATGCCCGCTTCGTATTCAGCGATATTGTTAGTGCAGTCAAAGTACAATCTGGAAGTGAAGGGCGTATGGCAACCTTGAGGAGAGATAATTACAGCATTGATTTTGTTGCCAAGTGTGTTAGAAGCTCCATCGAAAACCATAGTCCATCAGGATCCTGGCTCATGTCCTTCATACGATTCAGGTTCTTCACAATCTGTAACTAGCATAATGTTCTCATCCGAGAATTTAAAATTCATAGACTGATAGTCGTCTACAGATTGATGCGCCAAATGGTCGGTCAGCACACTTCCTTTGATTGCTTTTTGAGTGGTGTACTCAATGTCGTATTCTGTTAAGATCATTTTCCATTGGGATATTCTTCCAGAGAGAGTTGGCTTCTCGAATATGTACTTGATGGGATCCATTTTAGAGATCAACAAGGTAGTATGGGTCAACATATATTGTTTTAGTCGGTGATCATCCCATGCCAAAGTGTAGCAAGTTTTCTCGAGCAGTGAATATCTTGTTTCACAGTCGGTAAAAAAATTTCTAAGGAAGTATATTGCATGCTCTTTTCGACCAGACTCGTCATGCTGCTCCAATACACACCCCATTGAGTTCTCTAGCACAGTTAGGTACATGATTAGAGGTTTTCCTTCAACTGGTGGCATCATAATTAGAGGTTCTTGTAAGTACTCCTTAATTTTATCAAAGTCTTTTTGACAATCGTAGTTCCACTTTACTACTTGATCTTTCTTTAACAGCTTGAAGATTGGTTCACAAGTAGCAGTCAAATGGGAAATGAATTGGGAAATGTAATTCAGTCGTCCTAAGAAACCTCTGACTTCCTTCTCGGTACGGGGAGCCTGCATTTCTTGAATAGCATTAAATTTTGCAGGATCAACTTCAATACCTTTTGTTGTACCCCAAAATTTGCCCTCTCATTTCTTCAACATCTTCTCATCCCAAGACCCTTGGAGCTCAAGAACAAGTTAGGGTTTACTCTGCTCAAGACTCCTCCTTGCACTGTTGACCCAAATTAGGGTTTGAGTTTACACAAAGATGTTTTTACCTAAAAGGCCCAAAGTAACTTTCATGCTTCATGTTGGACTCACAAGTTTATCCATACCAAGTTTCAAGCCTTGATTCCAATCTTTGCCCAGTCAATTGGACAGTTGACCTAGAAATCAGTTGTATTGGGGAAAAAGTCAACTATGGACAATTGAAAGTCAAACCTCATGATTTTTGACCCACATCAACATTATGAACTCATATGGACCATTTGACCAAGTTTGGATCACAATTCCACGAGAAGTTTGATCAGATCACCAAAAAGGCAAAATGGTCATTTTTAGGGTTTTGACTGCACAAAGGCAATTTTTGACTGTTTGACCTAACCAATGGCAAACCAAGCTCCCTTATGGCCTCAAGGACTCAATGGAATTGTCTTGACATGTTCAACAATTTCAAAAGATTCCAAATGCACAAGATTGACAGATGAATTTTCCAGTCAACTGATTAAAATTTGACTGTATACTGAAAAGTCAAACTTTGACTTTTTGGTCAAAATCAAGTGTCAAGATTCATTTTTAATCAAAACATGTCAAATTATGAAACTTGTTCATCAAGAAACCAAAAATTACAAATTAGGGTTTGAAATGAAGAAATTTCATAACTTAGAAATTTTCTAAGTTATGGAATTTCCTAATTTTTTCCTAACTTTGTCCCATTTTTTCATCAAGATACATTTGGATTCAAACAAAACTCAAAATATTAAAGTTGTAGTCCATTGCAAAATCTACAACTTTGATTCACAAAGTTTTCTCAAACGAAGCTTGTAGCTCAAGTTATAATTTTTGGAATAGGGGTGCAAAACATTCTTAACTTAGAAATTTTTTGACCTATTTTAGGCAGGATTTTTGCCCAACTTCATGGCCACTTTCCACATGCTTCCACTTGGAATCTCAACTTGCATTACAAAGATGGATTGTAGTACACATTCCAAGATTTCCAAATTGTCCAAGAACTTCTCAAACACCCTTGTGGTTAGGGAGAATCGAATTGGCAAAGTTGGGCAAAAGTCACTTTTGTTCATGACCAAATGCATGTTCATAACATGGGCATTTTTGAAATCAGCTTGTACAAGCTAGATTACAGGCCTCTAACCCTTCTCACACTCAATAATTAAATTCCAAACCAATGTGCCAAGATGTTATTTTGTTCATTTGGTCATTACACACAAAATTAATCCATAATTAGAAAAAGTAACTTTGCCATTTTTGAAAAGTAATGCTTTATGTCAAATACAAATCCAAGAGGCATGGGCCAGATCTTTGAAGCTAGCATTTTGTACACAAATCACTCTGATCAAGAGCAAGAGGTGCAGCATAGTTTAGGGCATTGGACAGGCCTGTTTTGAAACTTGCATTTTCTTGCTTCAAGTAGAAGAAAACTTGCATAACAGATCCCATCTCTCATTCCTGTAACAACTAGCCAAAGCAAAGTTTGTAAACACTTTCCATACATCATAACTGACCTAAGGCACGATTAAACCCTCCCTCATACCTCCTCAAACACAAAAAACACCATCCTCTTGCAAAAACAGGGCACTTGCTGCAGATTGAGGTCCACAACTCAATCCACTCGTGCACTTTGGTTAATAACCTTGCAAACACATTCCATACCATCCATTGAAACTGTTCCAAGCCCTAAACACCAGCTGTAACACTCCTAACCCCATCTGCCATTTTCATTTTTCAGTTTTGCAGGTGAACTTCCATAGCTCGATTCAGTTAGTTTCAAATCAAGCTAGAGGTTGGAGAAGCATCCCTGAACTTCAAGCAAGCTGTACAAGTCCTCAAATTCCATTGAAAGTACCCACATTGTTGTACACGATTCAAGCTGAACAGGTAAAAACATGGACTTCTATCTCTCAATCTAGGAAGAGTTAGGCTTAGGTTTGTGAATGAAACATGCTCTACTCATGGCCCTGAAGCTACCCATATCATTACTTTTCATTTATGTTGTGTGTACTGAGAGAATTTTGAACCTGAACATTGGAAAAAAGTTAGGTCAGGAAATGGGGGAGGAGAAATTCTCTCTCATTTCTGAGAGTTAGAACAACTTTTTTTATATGTTTAGAATCGTGACAGCTTGCTCTACATTATTGATATTGTGAGTTTTTGTTAAAAGTCAAAGAATCAGGAGTTAGCTTTGGTGCAAGAGGCGCGCGCGTTTTGTCATTCAAACATGGCTGGAGGTTGAAGACAAGCCCCTTGGGCTGGGCCTGACTTGTTTTTTCTGTTTGCACCACATTTTTCCATATACACCCCCTGGCCCATTATGTGATATATTTGTCATTTTTGATTTTTTCTTTTTGATTCTGATTTTATATTTTTGCTCAAACATGAAAAAACACTAAAAATATTTTTTCACATTTTTTTATATTTATTTGGCATTTATTTGTTTTGTTAGGCATATATATGTAAATAATATGTTTCCTTTTATTTAAAACCCTAGAAAATAATACAAAATATTTATCTTTTTTTAGTCCTTATTTTTTATTTACCTTTTTGAAAACATTTCCTTAAAATATACTTTTTTTATATAAATAATAAATATTTTATTTTTGTATATATTTAATATATTTAATACATAATATAAATACTTATATATTTATTAGAATATTTAGGATAAAAATACAAAAATAATACATTTTTATTTTTATTCATATTTGACCTCAAAAATTACTTTTTCATAATATACTTCTCTTTTGTTTATTTTTGTACATAATTAATAAATATTGTATATAATACATAATAAATACTTTTTTATTTACAAAATTAGGGTTTTGTCCTAAACCATGAAAATGTCCAAAAATTAACTTTTTTTATTTTTGTTTATACGTCACATGAAAAAATACTTTTACATACATATAAAAATCATTTTTTTTGCATCTTGCATATTTATTGTATTTATTCAATTATTGTACAATTAAATAACTTGTATATTCAATTTGGATTGTAATAGCTTAGATTTAAATTTCTTGCTAAATATCCCTATTTGAACATTTGTACCCCCCATCCCATAATTATGTTGTAATAATTTAGGATTTTATTTTTCACATTTTAAAGCTTTCCAATTATGCCATGATAGACCTAGGGTTTGCATGCAAAAATCAAAATAAAAAAAAATAGCTTGACCTAATTCAAAGACAAAAAAGCATGAAAATGGACAACACCAATCACACTTGCACCCCTTAGGGTTACTCCACTTGTTGCCTTCAATAATGGACCATGTTGCATGTTGAGTTTCTTTGGCAAAACAAAACAATTCAAATGATCATAGTCCCTCGATGACGCTTTCGAAAGTTGCCTAAAAATGATCAAGTCCCTTAAAGGAAAAATTGCCAAAGACACTTGGCACCATTGCAATCATGGTCTAAACGATGACCCGCGCCCGTCCCGTTAACATCCTAACACAAGATTGTCCACCAAATACAATGGTGGAACAAAATTGTTAAAAGGGTTAAAACATAGGAAAGATCTTTGAGAAATTTAGGGTAGATAGCTCTTGGTTACTTGATCAATCTTGCAAAACAATCCTTGCCATTTTTCAAAACACAAATCACAACACACTTTCAAAATAACTTTCAAAAACATTGAAAACTTTTCAAAAGACAAATACACCTTTGTATACATTCAAACATGGATCATTACAAAGGTTGCCACAACAATGGCCTCTTTTCAAAACATTTTCAAACCCACACACAAAGCACCATTTCAAACAATTGAAAGCACCATTTCAAGCAATTGAAAATGCAAGGCAAGTGATCTAAGCAAGTAACTAAGAGCCCATGGATAACCATGGATAGAAAGGGTGATAATACCTTCCCTTTCTATAATCTACTCCCCGAACCCAAGAAAACATCTCAAAGGTTTTTGCTGTGCTTTTTAACCTTTCCTTAGGATAAAATAAAAAGTCGGTGGCGACTCTTGCTAAACCGAAACATTTGCGAAAACAAATGCAAAACCCAAGTCAGTTCTCCCACCGTATCACACCTTTATCACTGACGATGAAACCCAGGAGTTTACCGGATCTCACCCCAAAAGTGCACTTGTTCGGATTTAACCTTAGCTTGTACTTCTTCAGTCTTTCAAACAATTTATGCAGATGATCAAAATGCTCTTCTTCAGTCTGTGATCTAGCTATCATGTTATCGATGTAGACCTCTATCTCGTGATGAATCATGTCATGAAATAAGGCTACCATGGAACACTGATAAGTTTCCCCAACGTTCTTCAACCCGAAAGTCATAACCTTGTAACCGAAAGTACCCCCATTGTGTGACGAAGGTAGTTTTCTCCATATCTTTAGGCGGCATCTTGATTCGATTATAACTCGAGAAACCATCCCTGAAGGAGAATACCTTGTGCTGAGCGGCATTGTCGACCAAAACATCAATATATGGCTGTGGGAAGTCATCTTTGGAGCTCGCCCTGTTCAGATCCCTGTAATCTACACACATACGTACCTTTCCATCTTTCTTTGGTACCAGAACAACATTAGCAACCCATTGAGGATATGATGTCACTGCTAAGAAACATGAATTGAATTTCTTCATAACCTCAGCCTTGATCTTCTCTGACATCTCGGGACGCATGCGACGAACCTTCTGCTTAATCGGAGAACAACCCTCTTTCATTGGCAGACGGTGAACCACAATATCAGTATCGAGCTCTGGCATGTCTAAATATGACGAAGCAAATATTCAACATATTCATGTATCATCTAGATTAATGTGTTCTTGACTATGCCCTCTAAGTTGACGCCTATCTTGACTTCTTTTTTGTCCCTTTCGGTACCCAAATTTACAACTTTGACTGGCTCTTCATGTGGTTGGATAGCCTTTTCTTCTTGTATTAAGAGTCTGGAAAGTTCTCTGGGTATTTCATAATCTTCCTCACCTTTGTCCCCGGCTTGGTAGATTAGATTTTCAAAGTCATGGGTGGCAATAGCAGAATCGTTATCAACGAGATCCAGAGTGGATAAGGATCTACAATGTAATGTGTGGGTGTGTGTAAGAACACGTAGCTATTTTAAAAATGCAATAAGTAAAAGAAAAATAGGGATCACAAAATTTGAATGCAAAACGTCCAATTTTTTATTAAATGAACAAAGTTTATTAATTATCAACCCTTAACAAATGAACCATTGTGCCTCGGGTAAGACACAAGGTTTAAAGTCATTATTTATTAGATAACCAAAATCTTTAAAAAGCAAATAAGACAAAAATGTAGCTATTACTTTTGGCTAAAGGAGATAGGGATAATGTCATTCGCTTTCCAATTGTCGAGCCCGTTTCCAATGGTAGGGAATATCCAGGTGTCGAAGTCACAATCACTGTCAGCATCCTCTATAGCATTGACTCTGTTATTGCTGATACGGAACGGAGGTCTTCCAGCCCGAGTGCAACGGATAACCCTTTGAGCCTCTGCAGTAAAGCCCAAACCAAACTTGTCATATTTATAAGGGATATCAGGAAGCTGGCCCCAAATAGTACAACCACCTTCTTCTATTGTAGCTTTGGCATTTTTCAAGAAAGCCATCTTGTGCGGACTCCTGGTGGTCTTTGGAATGGAAGAAACATCTTTAATAGCAGCAGGGGAAACCACTTCAAAATTTTTACAAGGATTCTCGATGAATTCCCCGTCCATCTCCATATACCGGAATGAATTCAGGTGGCTGACCATGTACTCCTCTTCTCCACAGACAGTAATAACCTTTCCTTTTACATGATACTTTAATTTCTGGTGCAAGGTGGAGGTAACAGCACCTGCCCCATGGATCTAAGGGTGTCCCAATAGACAAGAATAAGCTGGCCGGATGTCCATTACATAGAAGGTGGACTCAAATATCTGCGAACCCGCTTTGATTGGGAGGTCCACTTCTCCATGCACCATTATTTTTTATCTGTCAAACGCTCGAACTACGATGTTACTAGGTTTCAGCACAACCCCTTCACAATCTACTTGGTCAACAGCGCCTTTGATAAGAACATTAAGAGAAGAGCTTGTATCAATTAACACATGAGCCAACGTAGTGCCCCTGCATTCAATGCAGACATACAGGGCCTTATTATGATCTCTCCCCTCCAGAGTCAGGTCAGCATCGGAGAAGCCTAATCCGTTATCAGTTGTTAAGCTAGCCACATAACTTCCGAATTGGTCAGCCGAAATCTTTTGTGGCACGTGACCAGTCTTCAAGAATTTTACTAAAGCTTGTGCATGGGTTTCAGAACACAGCAGTAAAGATAACATGGAGATTTTGGACGGGGCTGCCTCAGTTGTTCAATAATTTTATAGTCACTTTTGCGAATGATCTTCAAAACCTCTTCAAACTCTTGTCCAGAGGTGTCCTTAACTGTGATTTCTTTAGGCGCCTCCATCTGGGCAGTCTCTATTATTGGCGCTTTACCCTGTGCTTCAGAAGTTGACTTAGTAACGACAATTCGAATAGGTGTAGCAACATTGTTCGGAGATATTTTCAGGGAGAAAATCCTTCCGCTTCTAGTAACTTTACTGGTCCCCGCAATATTGTTAACATTGGGATCAGCATCTTCAGTATCTTCATCAGACAACTCTTGTTTGACACCATGGTAGTAGACATCTGATCCATAGTTTCATGGGATAGCCTTTTTTGAGGAATATCGGATGGATCCAGGTGTGGTGATAATTAAAGGAGCAGCTTTCGGATTGACGATAATCATCACAGGACCTTTGGAAGTGATCCTGACATTAGTACCATATACTACAGACAAATTTTGACATAAATTCCCAGTAGATGGAACTTTCTCGATCAAAGTTGTGTGTTCATCCATCAGGCGTTGAACGCCTTCTTTCAGTAACCTGCAGCCATTGGGTTGGACTGCACAGCAATAACATTCTTTAACACATCCCAAAAATAAACTGGCCTGTAACAGATTCTTTTTTATTGTTGAGAGAAGAGTAACCATATTACTTATAGAAGCAACATACAGAACATATTCAATAGCACTTATACATTTTCCATGCTTTGGCATAGGTGCAGTAATCATGTTCAGAATCTCCAGAGGATCGAACTCAATTTCCTTATTCTCAATCATGTCCTGAATTTTGTTTTTCAGAGGCCCAACAATTGTTGGTGTCGTGCCCAGTACTGTTAGAATGATATGCATACTTCGCGCTCAGATTGTACTTGGGAGAGTTTGTGTTGGGATTCTGAGGAGGATCCTACAGTGAAATGAGTTTCTCTTTTAACAAATGTTGTAATTCCTGAGATAAAGGCATGCCAATCTTGGTAAACTGCCTTAACGGAGCGTCTAGCCATTGTCGGTTGCCCTGTTGTTGTTGTTGAATGGACACCGGATTAGAGATCAACATCGCTCCCACACACTGATTGCGGCCATTTTTACTATGGCCTTTTTGGCCATAGACAACATTGACTTCTTTTTTACCATCGAATGGCTTCTTCACATCATTAGAAGACGTAGCCGTTGAAATCTTCCCACTCTTAATACCACTTTCAACCCTTTCTCCTGTCAGTATCAGCTCAGTAAAACCAGCTGAAGAACTCCTAATTAGCAGATTAAAGAATGGGCATGTCAGAGTGCCCATGAACATATCTACCAGCTCCCAGTCATACAAGGGAGGTTGCACCCTTCCATCTAATCCATCCATTTTTGTGCATACTCCTTGAACCCTTCATTACAGCCCATGGACATGTTTTGAAATTGCACACGAGTCAGTGCAAGGTCAGCATTATATTGATACTTCTTGTAGAAAGCAGCAGCCAAGTCTTACCATGTATGGATGTTGGTTCCTTCCAGCTGATAAAACCATTCAAGTTGAGTGTCGTACAAACTTTCTTGAAAGAAATGGACCCATAACTTCCTGTCGGCAGTATGAGGTTGAATATTTCGAACATACGATCTCAGATGGAGTTTGGGACAAGAGACCCCATCAAATTTAGAAAAGATGGGGACCTTGAATTTGTGATGGATGACCACCCTCGAGATCAGACCTAGTTCTCCAAAATCCAATCCAGGCACCTTTTGGATTTCCATAGCTTTGAGACGGTGCTCCAAATGTTGTACTTGTCATTTACGAAAGGGTATTGTCCGTCGAAGTAGTCTTCATCTTCATGAATATTCTCATAACCCTGGTTATTTCTTTCTTCAGGCTTGATACTTCTACCATCCTCTTCTTGGTTGTCGTCTTCCTCAGAGGAAATATTATCCACTTGAATCGGTTGAGAAGGACCTTTGAATCTTCTCCCCATGTTGAGGATAACAGCTAGCTTTTTAGTCTTCTTTTTCTTGGCGACGAGCGCCATCAGATCTTTATGTCCCTGTGCTAAATTCAGAAGAGTCTCTTGAAATTGTGCATGCTGAGCTTGGAGGTCCTTAACAGTTTGTTTGAAGGCCATCTTATACTGAAATAAACAGTAAGTAGATGAGAAAACTCGTATGGAAAACCTATTATGTAATGATGCATGATATATAAATGCAATGTTTTCAAGTACCTTTAGGAGATTTAAATTTTCTAACCAAGAGGAACGGAAACAAATATTTTTATTGATAAGCTTATGTGAATACAAAGGATTACAAAGAAATAAATTGAAAACTCCTAAAACTCTAAGTTTCCCATGGACGCCTCCTCTTCGTGTTGATGTATGCATTAAGACTTTGCTCCTCATCAAGTTGCTTTGTGAGCTCCAACACTTTCTTCTCACTTGCATAGAATTGGGTCTCAAAGGTGTCTCGTTCTTCCTTGAGTTGAATCCAGGACTTCTGTAATTCTTCAAGGTCAGTGGGCATGTTTGGATGGAGGATGGTGCGAGAAACATCTCCTTCAACAACAAGCTCCATGATCACCAGTAGGATAGCTGGATATGGCATCATGAGGTTTTGAGCATGAGCTCGTACCCATTTGAGATAGGGCTCCATAGGGATGAAGTTCTTCTGTCCTAAAGCCTTACTATCAATCTTGCTTACAGTTCCCCAAGCATGTATGAACCTTTAACGATAACCTTGAGGATCATTTTCGTAATCGAACACAATACCTTGGATAAGTGTGTTATGAGAACCATCTCTTCGAGCATAACCGAATTGACGTAGAGCTAGAGAAGGGTTGTAAGTAATACCTCCCCTAATGCCAAGGAGTGGAACATTATGGAATTCCCCACAGCGGTCAATGATAATGATATCCTCAGGAGATCGGGAATATCAGTAGATGTCTATATTAGAAAGTGACATTATTCTTTGCGACCACCTCAAACCTTGTTCATTCTTCATTATTGAGCAGGGAATATGCAAAATAAACCACTTTAATAGCAGGGTTATACAACACATGAGAGTTCCTCGCCTCTTTGTAGTACGAGTGTGAAGAGAATGCAAGACATCTCTAAGCAAGATAGGCACGTGATTACGAGCAAGAAATATTTTAATGATGTTCACATCTATGAGTTGGTCTGGATTAGGGAATAGTACCAATACATAGATTAACAAATCCAAGATCTACTTGAAATCCTGAAAACTCATAGCATCTAGAAATAGTTAAGCCTTCTCTATCAGAAATTTAGTCAGAAAACCTTTGACTCCACTTCTCATTTCCTAATTAGATACAATGTCGGACCGCTTTAGATGTAAGGATGTTATAATATCTTATGGATTTGGAGCTTCCTCTAAGCCGGTGAAGTGTGTTTGATCAAGAACAGGTACTCTCAGTAATTGAGATAACTCCTCCATCGTGGGTACCAACTGATAATTTGGAAAGGTGAAGTAGTGATATACAGGGTCAAAGAACTGGAATAGAACACTCATCATGTCTTCGTCAAAACCTAGGGTAACCAGACTGAGTAATCGACCATGACTTTTGATGAATGGAGATCTTTCGGCAATCCTTGAGACTAACTCTTTAAGCTGAGGAGGCACCCTTACAAAGTTGATCAGGATAGTGTTTCTGCGAGCGAAGGCCATAACCTACAACATAGAACAAAGATAAATCCCCTAGTCCTTGAAATGGTTAGTGAAAATGATATGGTATGATGTCATGGTGTTATGATGTCATGTTCGAACAATTAATCATACACAAACAAAACACACAAGGCCTTGGGTTTGAGCTTGCATGGAGTTTGTAGGTAAGTACCCTCTTAATGTTTTAGTTGGCTTAACCTGTCCTAAAAGAAGTAATCAGGTTCTAGGAGTCTCAATATCACTGATCTTTCTCCCAGGCAGTGTTTCAGCACAAGCACCTGATTTGCGACCGGAATATCCCGGGAGTCCGATCTCAATGAATGTAGCATCGAGTATCAACCAACTTTAGTCTGCACCAAAGTCGGTTATCTCACTACTTTCTAATGGATAAGTTGTATCAACTAAGGTTCTATGGTCATTTAGTGCTTTATGACACCACGCGGTAGACCAGAATTCTCCTTGACTTAACTCAAGGGACACCGGCACCAACCAATGTGTCACACTAACATAGCCATCGCTTCAACCGTATCGGTATACGACGTACAGTTTTCACAATCTATTGCTACTTACATAAAATTTCCCCAGATCCGGGTATAGGATCTATATAAGAAATAAACCCAAGCATATCCTAAAATATAAAGCATACAAGGCAAACAAGTAAAGCAATAAAGGTGATCTATCTCTTAAGGTAACCCCACTTTAAGTTTCCCCAGTAGATTCGCTGGTTCTATTATACGGTGGGAGAACTGACTTTTGGTTTTACATTTAATCGTAAATGTTGCGGGTAGCAAGATTCGCCATCGACTTTTCTTTTATTCAATAAAGAAAAGGGTGAAAATAATAGGAAAGACCTTTTAAGAATTTTCTGAGTAAGGGGGTAGGTTATGAAAAGGGAAGGTATTAGCACCCTTTTCACCCGTAGTTATCTATGGGCTCTTAGTCGGTAGCTCACTTTTGAAAATGCTTAGTGAATGTGTAAGTTTGAAAATATTTTGAAAACGCCTAAGTTCGGCAACTTTGTAATGATTCTCGTACCAGTTGAGAACGCATACAAAGTGTTTGTTTTGAAAATATTTCAGAAAAGAAGTGTTTTATGTGAAAAATATCTTTGTTTGTGAGCAAGTGACTACAAGCTATCTAACTACTCAAAAAGTCCTTCGCGTTATTTTCCTCTTCCTTTAGATAGTGTTATCCTACCATGAATTAGTAGCAACTCCTATCATTGGATGTTTGAGGGACGGGTGCGGGTCATCGTACAGTCATAAAGGCAACTTGTAGGATGCTTTAGCAATTTTTCGTAAGGGACTAAGATTGTTTACCAAAGGCAGCATTGAAGGGACATCGAGGGACTACGATCTTTTAACTGAGGGTTTTTGCTAAAGAATCCCACGTTCGAGGGACATGACTGCTTTTATCTGAGGCAACGAGTGAGGTCACCCTAGAGGTGCGTGTGTGAATAGTGTTTTGGTTTCAGTTAATGTTCTTAGATTTATGGTTATCTAGCGTTTACTTTTAGTCTTTGCCATACAATCCTATTAAACTAGCAGTAATAATGAAAGCAGTAAATTGCGGAAAAATAAATTTAGACTATTACAGAGCTTTGGGGAAGGGAGTACAAAGCCATAAAATGGGGAAAGAAATAGGTAAACCCTAATTAAGACTATTACAGACCGGTAGCAGTTACATAAATGATAAAAAAATAACTTGCAAACCTAACATCAAAGGGAACATTGGAATCGACGGGAAAGGAAATGTTCTTTTGTTGTTTTTTATAAAAATGAAATGTTTATGATTAATTCTAAAAAAAAACTAATTAATTTTACTTAATTAATTAAAAAGAATTTTATTAATTTAAGCCTAGAAAACCTAATTAATTAAATTACTAATTAATCTAAATCATTTTTATTTAATGATATTAATTAATAAAATAATTAATAATATTAAATAAAATTTTATCAATTTAAATATTTATTTAAAAAAAAATATTTTTGTGTTTTTATTTTGATAAAAAGAAAATAATAGAAATAATATAAGGAAAGCAAAAAAGTAAATGGGCCTCAAATAATAGAAATCTGGGGTGTGAGAAAAGTAAAATTGTTAGGCCCAAATGTACTAGCTCAACTGTCTGCGTGATCCCATGTGATGCATTTAGGAGGTGCATCATGGGTCCTTCTCTAGAGCCATTAGGTCTAGATTGGTTGAGATCAGATGGTCAGGATATGAGATGCACGGTGCGCGCACTAAACTGGATTCATGATGGATCTGCAAGAGAAATGTGAGAAAAATAACATACCAGGGGCATGGATCGAACCCATGCCCTGGTACACTAACATCCTAACAAACACGTGCTTACCGCTGGGGTGGCTATTACTTCCGTTAATCTAAATCAAACAAATACACAAAGTGAATCATATGGCTAGAGAAGCGCCAAAGCCCTAGCTTCGATCGTCTTCTCCGGTAACCTGCAAAATTCAAAAATGCAAAAACTCAATTTTTAAGGATCCAAGACAACACGTCCCCCCTAATTTGACCCTCCCGAATCCAAATATGGACTTATTTTTGGCTAAAAGCCCTTGGATCATACGCATCGAACCAGATTACACCGATCGGAGCAAACTATGGCATCTAGCGAAATAGCGTGCATGGGACTACCATACTGATCCAACCCTACTCAGATAAAACTCAGAAGCTTATTAGAAGCATTAACTCTGTCTAAAGCAAAACCAAATTAAAGATACAGGTTTTTCAGAAAAAATGCAAAATGGTTATGCCATGTTATATAGTTTTACAGGCTTAGGATCATGGTAATCGATCCAAACTTACTCTCGGATGCTCCAGGAAGGGAATGGGCTCGAGGTTTTGGAATGATATGTATGTAACACTAATTTTGAAACTTAGGGTTCTTTGAAAAAAAATATAGTTTTAGCAAGCTCTTGAGGCAAAGATTGTGTGTCCTTGTTGGTCTGGCTTGTTGTGCTTAAATAGAGGGAGGAAGTGAGGGTGAACAAATATGGAAGAAGCAAAGCAATCATGGCATGAATAGACAAGAATAAAGCACATTAAAAAACTTCCTTTATTGAGATTTGCCTTTCCTTTTCCATGCTCACACGACTTGGTAAGTTGTGTTGAATTGTTTTGGGCCTTAATAAACCCATCATGAGCTTGGCCCAATGATTTTGTACCTTATTTAATTTATTTTGTATTTATTTGAATAAAAACAAAATAAATATAAATAAAATAATAACAAAATAAAGGACAAGGTATGAGTGATCTTAGGAGTCTTTCATAAGATCATGGACATGTTTGAAACCTAAAAAGTTAGGTCCACAAGTCCAACATTTCAAGTTTACTCACTTTGTATTTCATGCATTTTCTCAAAATTTCCCAATTTGTAATGGTCATAACTATCTCAATTTTCATCTTTTTAAGGTGATATTGGACTTTTTAGAAAGCTCAAGAAGTACTCTACAATTTATATTTTTATTATTTTTTCATTTGGAGACTTTATCTTAATGTAAGTTGCCTTGGCGAAAAGTGCTTTTTGTTTAGTTTTGAAATGACCTATGATGTATGGGCTCATATCTCTCAAATGAAGCATTTTTTGGACTTGAGAATACATATACCAAGTTGTAGTGAATTGAATTTCCTTCCAAATCGTCTTTGGTTGGGGAAAGGTTGATGAAGCATGTGAAAGTTATACTTGGTCAAAGTTCAGTTGACTTCTCCTAAGGAAACCCTAATTTGGTAATTTTTGACTTTTGATGATTTTAGGGCTTTCCTTGAGGAATCATGACCAACCCTTGATCAAATGATGAATATCACTTCAAAATGTTGATTTTGAACAAAAATCTTGAAGTTTGACTATATGTTGACCATAGTTGACTTTTTACCCAATACAGTTTATTCTCAATCATCTGAGCTATTGACTAAGCAAAACTTGTGATGCAAGACTTGAAACTTGGAATGAACATTTTTGAAGACCTATTATGAACCATGAAAACCATTTGAGATATTTAAAACCCAAACTTCCTTGTGAAAGATAAAACCCTAGTTGTGGACCCATTGCTTTAGGAGGAGAATTTGTCTGATCAACTCTTGAGCATCCTTGAGCATATGAGACCCTAGAAGAATGTCTTGAAGAAAATGGGAGGACAAATTTTGGGGTACAAAACATACCAACTCTCCAATCGAAAACTTTGATCTTTAACTTTTTATTATAAGCCTTTTCTACTCTCTTCTTCGGTCTCCTTAACAATTTCAAGGCATTCAATAGGATTCTAATGAGATTTCATATTGTCTCTGGACGTTGTTTAACTGGAGACAAATTTTGACTTGTAATAATGTGTTATTCCCGTATATTAATCGAAAGGGCTTAGAATGGTGGCTTCCTTTGGAGATGTTCTACAAGCCCAAAGAATATGATCTAAGGTTTTATTCTAGTTCTTTGGCTTCTTTACCACATGTTTCTTTATCATCCCAATCACTACTTTATTTGTCTCCTCGACTTGACCATTAGCCAGGGTATAATAAGGTATGTATATTAATAGTTTAATCCCTACTTATTTAGAAAACTCTTGCATCTTTCGACCTGTAAACATTGATCCTTGATCAGTTGTAATGGTCTAAGGGATTCCAAATCTGTAAATTATGTGTCTTTGGATAAATTAAATCACAAGTTCTTGGTCGACATTCACCAAAGGAATATCTTTGATCCATTTAGTAAAGTAATCAATTCCTACTAAAATATATCTTTGACCTTTAGACGATGCTGGTCGAATTTCACCAACCAGATCTAAGGCCCAACCTCTAAAAGGCCAAGGTTTGATTATTGAGTGAAGTTCTCTTACAGGAAAATGTTTAATGTTTGCATGTACCTGGCATTCTTGGCACCCTTTATCAAACTCGATGAAATATTTCAACATTGTTGGCCAGTACATTCCTTGTGGAAACAAGAGCCATTTCATCTTACGACCAACTTGTTGACTCCCACTTGCCCCACTATGGACATTTGACATACCAAATAAGCCTCACTTTCACTAAGGCATTTGAGAAAAATCCCTTCAAGTGTCTTTTTAAATAATTTTTCCTCATAAGAGTATAACTTAAAGCATGATACTTGATATTTCGCTTTGTAGATGTTGTAGGATTTTCTAAGTAATGAACAAGTGGCTTTCTCCAATATACATCTGTTAAGTTATCAATGGCAAAAAATTTGAAAATTTCCTCATATGCATAACCTAACTTTGTCATTTCTAAATCTTATGGAGATAACCTAGTTACCATTACTCTTCCTCGAACTTCGATTAGGTCTTCTAATTTCTCCTTCGGAACCTTATATCCTAATGCAATTTAAGCCAAGTCATTAGCCTCCTGATTTTTAAGTCGAGGAATGTGTTTGATGTTTACATACTCAAACCTTCACATCAATATGTTTGTTATAAATAAGTACATGATTAGATTTTCCTTAACACATTTGTACTCCCTAGTTATTTGCTTGACAAATAGTTCAGAGTCTCCTCTTATTTCGACTCTAGTTTCCCCTAATTACAACAAGATTTCAAGGTCAGCTATTAGAGCCTTGTATTAAGCCTCGTTGTTCGAGTAAGAACCATCAATTGTATACTTAAATTTTGTTGAAATTTTTTAGGAGAAATAATTAAGACTCCAGTCCTAGTTCCTTCTTTATAATTAGAACCATCTAAGTATAACCTCCAAGGTTCAAGCTCAACGAAGTCTTGAGGAACTTCGACCATGGCATGATCAATTATGAAATCTACATCTACTTACTTTTTCATAGCTTTTAAGGGCATTTAAGTTAAGGAAAACTTAGTAAGAGAAAGTTGATAAGTGCAAATTGTAGTTATTTTTATGTATAGTTTTTGTTACATTTATCGACTGTTTGTTGTAAATATCGTTGAATAAACTCGACTTTTGTGTAAATATGTTTAGTTTGTGTTTATTTATGTTTTTGTGTACATAGTGTATTGTTTGATGTTATTCATTCATTTTATAGGTATTGATGTGTATTTGGAGCATGAGGAATAAAGTGTCGAAGACACAACTTCAAACACGCGATTTTGAGCAACTCGTCAACGAATAAGGCTCAAAAACAAAGAATAAGAAATCATAAATTTGGTTGATAATTAGGATTTTTAGATTGATAATTGAATAAGCTTTCCAACGCTTTGAACTGGGCGTAAATCGGAGTTACGTTCTCAAGTTATGGCGAAAATAAAATGCTGATTTTTTTCTCGTGACAGTAGAGCGCACTTAGCGGGATTTTGTCACTTAGCGCGGTCCCTTGGATAGAATTACATTAAAAGGGGCAAAAAACCAAATTTTTTTATGTTATCTTTTAGGTATTCTTGGTCCCAATCCATCAAACATTCATTTTTTGGTAGAAAGAGCTTAGAAAACAACTCTGGAGCTTGCATACAGATGATCGGGGGTGAATTGATCATCAATCAGTGTTGACAAACTGGGAGATTTTTGGTTCATTTCTCTTCCTCTTTGTGTATTTATCTTTGGTTGGGTTTTGTATATGATTTTACTTCAAAATCATGTATATTTGTTGCCCATGGCATTATATTTAATTTGCTTTACAAATTTGTGTCGATTGTTATCTTAGATTTTTGCTATGTGCTCGGGGTTTGGGTTGTTATAGATATATACTGCTCAAATCCTTATCTAGGATGATTACCTGTTAGTTTCTAGATTCTAGAGATAGATTTAGAGCTAACAATCTTTATGAGTGTCAAAGCTTAATGCTTCTGTGTTGGTTGTGTCGGTTGAGAGATCGTCGATACGAGTAATATGGATGTATGTTGTGTTGTTGTGGTTGGCTGAGATATCTTCACCGAGATGATATAGTAGTTCTCTCTACTTTGGGTTAGAAATAACTTAGAGAGTGAGAGATGCTAGATGACTCTGAGGAGTATTGTAGGTTAAGTGTAAATGGTCTATAAGTTTAAGTTTGTGAGAAGTAGATTATATGTATGCTTGATAAGTTTCTTATCTCTAGAAAATGAATTCTTTCCTGTTAATATTTACTTTTATGTTTTTATGTTTTACCAATTCAAACCAAACTCATTAACAATAAATTTGTCAAATGGAGAATCAATAACCAATCTCTGTGGACACGATACAATATAACCTACATCACCCGGTAAAAATAATACTTTACTTTTTGCTTGCCGCTCTACAGCAGCAACAAAAGTGCATATTTCCAAGGATTGGTGTTTATTGTTTTGCATTGCGATAGTTTCTTTGCTTTTGAGTTTTGTAATTAATGTATATGTTGTATAGAAATTGTATATTAACTTGTATATGATATTTGTGCATATATGTGTTTTCACGTATTGTTTTGAATTGTCTCGTTTTCATAACGTTTGTTGTGTGATTGTTAGGGTACTTTCTTTAGGTTTGTGCAATGTGACAATACCATAGCATGACGAGAGGAGGTTTCTAGCTTGCACAATAAAGGCGTCGAGCTTACGACGTAAAACAAGCATGTTTGTTTGTATTTGTTTATGTGTATGGTGATTTGTGTTTTAACAATTTGAAACAAGGAAATGTTCTGAATTTCAAATCTTCACTTTTCAACTTGTTAATTCATTTTCACCCGGTTTTCATATCGTTATTTGTATTTATTTTTTTATGTCAATTTTTGTTTTCCGAAAGCTTGTCGTGTTTAGCTTGAGGAGTTTTGTTCGTTGTATATTGTAAATTTTGTACATTGAAATTATGTAGGAGTATTATTTTTTAAATTCTTTTGATTGTTGTTTGGACTCCAATTTTGGTTTGATAGCTCAAGGTCGCTTTTGGTGATTTTCCAAGTTTGAGTATTTCAACTTGCGAATGCGTGTTAATGATTTTGTCAAAGTTTTGTACACGTTCAAGGTATGTGTTTATCGCTTTCTATACTTTAGCATACTCATGTTACTTAGACTTTTTACAATTTTTATGTCATTCATTCTTTTGTATACTTGTTCATTTGTGAATCACTTTAGTTCCCACCTTTTTGTGAGGTAGCTTTCTATTATTCACATATGCTGGAGGCCACGATTATTGTTTTAACTAGATTTTATTATGCTTAATCTTTTGTTTGTGTTGATTGTATGAATGCAAGAAAAGGATCAAGGCATTTTTGTTTCATTTTGAGAATAACTACCTAGCCAAATAGTCAATTCAACTTGTGAGTGTGTGATCATTAGTAACCCCTTTGAGCTTTTTGTCGATATCCATGTTGAATTTTCTAAATGCTTGTCTATGAGTGTTAAGTTTCCCTTTCTTGCATGGATGTTGATTCATTGTTTTTTGGAACCCTTAACCATTGTTTTGGTTTGAATTTTTACCTTGCCTTAGAAAGTAGGGAGTATTCACTTTAATGTATGGTTGAATTAAAGTTGGGGATAAAAATTATTGTGTATTTATTGGTTGATTGCTATGAGGTTGAAAATAAAAAGAAAAGAAGGGAAAAAAATTTGAAAAAAGAAAAGATAGAAAAAGAAAGAAAAAAGTTGAAAAAGCTTTAAAAAATAAAAACAAAAAGAGATCGAATAATTTTGTTAATAAGTGATGTGTGTTGGTTTAAAATTTGGAATGAAGAAGAAGTTTGATTGAAATTATTTTGCTTGAGTCTTTGTGATTTGATCAATCCCTTAGGTTTAGGCAAGTTTTTGTTTTGATTAGCTTTAGGATTTATCCCTTGTTTGTTAACCAAGCCACATTACAACCTTGAAAATCCCTTGAGATTCTTGCCTTTGTATTTTCAATATGAGTTTTTAGATGAATGCATAATTTAGTCTTGTTTACAAGATTATGGATGAGTGAAAATACCTTCTTTTGTGTGTTTTTCATCTACCGATGATTGTTTTTGCTAGGTGTGATTCATTTGTAAACTAGTTTTGTTTTAGAATGTTTGGCATGTTCTTTGTATTTATCATTCGTTTTGTGTTTATGTTATCTTCGTAGTTTAGTGGTAAGTATGTTTCATCGTGTGTACCATTTTTCATTTGAACCATTGCATTTGTTTTCCGTTTTTAAAACTTGTTGATTCATGATATTTTGGTTGATTACTTTTGGTTCTTTGAGTTGTTTGGCTTTTTTGAGGATAAACAAGTTCAAGTTAGGGAGAGTTTGATAAGTGTAAATTGTAGCTATTTTCGTATATACTTTTTGTTGCACTTATCGACTCTTTGTTGTTAATATCGTCGAATAAACCCGACTTTCATGTAAATACGTTTAGTTTGTATTTATTTGTGTTTTTGTGTATATAGTGTACCGTTTGATGTTTTTCCATTCATTTTATAGGTATTGATGTGTATTTGGAGCATGAGCAATAAAGTGTCGAAGACACGACTTCAAACACACGATTTTGAGCAACTCGTCAATGAATAAGGCTCAAAATCAAAGAATAAGAAATCATCAATTTGGTTGATATTTAGGAATTGTTAAATAGATAATTGAATAAGCTTTCCAACGCTTTTAACCGGGCATAAATCAGAGTTTTGGTTCTCAAGTTTTGGCGAAAACAAAATGCTGATTTTTTTCTCATGATAGTAGAGCGCGTGAAAAGAACATTTTTTAGGTTATGTTTTGGGTATTTTTGGTCCCAATCCATAAAACCTTCATTTTTTGGTAGAGAGAGCTTAGAAAACAACTTCGGAGCTTGCATACGGATGATCCGGGGTGGATTGATCATCAATCGGCGCTAACAAACTGGGAGATTTTTGGTTAATTTCTCTTCATCTTTTTGTATTTCTATTTGTTTGAGTTTTTTATATGATATTTACTTTGAACTCATGTATATTTGTCTCCCATGGCATTATATTTAATTTTCTTTACAAATTTGTGTCGATTGTTATCTTAGGTTTTTGCTTTGTGCTCGGGGTTTGGGTTGTTATAGATATATACTGCTCAAATCTATATCTAGGATGATTATCTGTTAGTTTATGGATTCTAGAGATATATTTAGAGCTAACAATCTTTATGGGTGTCGAAGCTTAATGCTTCCGTATTTGTTGTATCGGTTGAGAGATCATCGATACCAATAATATGGATGTCTGTTGTGTTGTTGAGGTTGCCTGAGAGATTGTCGCTGAGATGATATAGTAGTTCTCTCTACTTTGGGTTAGAAATAACTTAGAGAGTTAGAGATGCTAGATGAGTCTGAGGATTATTGTAGGTTAAGTGTAACTGGTTGATAAGTTTAAGTTTGTGAGAAGTAGATTATATGCATGCTTGATAAGTTTCTTCTGTCTAGAGAATGAATTCTTTCCTGTTCATATTTACTTTTATATTTTTATGTTCTACCAATTCAAACCAAACTCATTAACAAGAAATTTGTCGAACAGCAAATCAATAACCAATCTCTATGGACACGATACAATATAACCTATATCACCCGGTAAAAATAATACTTTACTTTTTGCTTGCCGCTATATAGCAACAACAAAAGTGCATATTTCCCAATTCGACAATGAAAAATTGGTTTATAAATCATATGTTTAATTATATCAAAGTGGGACTAAACACAAACGTTAACTGGCTTTATATAATTCTTTAATTTTGTGCAAGAGAAGTACAGACAAAGGCACAACTTTTCAATCATGGTGTACCTAGTTTCTGCATCATTAAGGACTCGACTAAGGTAATAAATGGATCTTTTGACACAATTATCATCCTCTTGAGAAAGCATGCTCCCTATTATGACATCATAAGTAGAAATATACAACCTCATATTCCTATTTCTACAAGGAGGTGATAGTATTGGAGGGTGAACAAGATAGTCTTTGATCTTGTCGAATGCTTCTTGCAACAATTGCCCCCATTTGAATCCTCTTTTTTAGTAGAAGTATACGTGAAAAGGCTTGAGTCTGCCACTTAGATTTGAGATGAACCTTCTTAAGAAATTAATCTTCCCTATCAAAGACTGTGATTCCTTCTTGGTTGATCGCGCTTTCACTTCCATGATGGTCTTTGTCTTATTTTGATTTATTTTGGTCCCTTTTTGTGGACCACAAAGTCCAGGAAATCCTCTGCGTGCACACAAAACACACATTTAAGAGGGTTCGTCTTCAGACCATGTTTTCTCATCCTTTCGAATGATAATCGAAGAAGGTCTATGTGAATTTTTCCTGATGCAGACTTAACAAGATTGTCATTAATATAGATCTGCATGAAAGTTTCAATCAAATAATGGAAAATATGATTTATTTCCCGTTGATAGGTTGCCCCAGCATTTTTTAGGCCAAAGGGCATGACTACCCATTCGTAGGTACCTAGGGCACCTGGGCAACGAAAGGTTATTTTGGGCACATCTTCGTCAGCAATAAAAATTTGATTATATCCTAAATACCCATCAAGCATGCTAAGATATTTGAATCATGCGGCATCGACTAGCATTTATTCCACTGGCATATGGTATTCATCCTTTGGGGTTACAATATTTAAATATCTAAAGTAAATGCAAACCCTCAAGGTTCCATTCTTTTTAATAGCATGCACTATGTTAGTAATCCATTCAACATACCTTGTAGTGTGGATGAATTTACATCTGAGCAGCCTTTCGATTTCCTCTTTAATCTTTGATGGGATCTCTGGTGGAAAGTGCCTTGGGGTTTTCTAGATTGGCTTCTTCCCAGGCTTGATGGGTAACTTTGATTCCACCAGTTCCTTGCTTAGTCCATGCATTATGTTTTAATCCCATGTAAAGCAGTCTTTATACTCTTTTAAGAGTTAGATTACTTCGAATTTCAGGTTGGCGCTAATGTAGGTTGGCCTTTTCACTTTTCCATCACCCTAGTGGATTTCTTCACAGGGATCTTGCACCAGCATCTTAACACTGGTTGCCACCAGATCCTTTTTGAAGCCCAAAGGCTCATCATCATAGATGGCATCAAGCCTCTGGAATATTGTGTCACTGTTGACGTATCAGGTGGTTTTGGCTCGAAATTCACTCTAGGTCCTTCCAGATGAACTGTTCTTTCTTTGGCTTCGAAAGCTGTGTATCTTACTTCAGCCTCCAAGTATGCTTTTAATTTGTTTTCGGCTATGAAAGCTGAAATATTTTCTAAGCAATTGGACTTAGACATGGTCACTGTCTTTGTCCCCCTAGCCAATGGGCCGGAGTCCAGATACCCCTTTGACAGTATCCTCTTCCCCCATAGTCTCTCTATCACATTAGAATCCATGGGTTGGATATAAGTTGAGGAAGTAAAGGGCTTTATCAGATGGAAAATATGCATGTCCTACAGGATTACAAGGTCCTATATTTTCCAAGTTTTGATCAAAGTGACGCTTGTTCACATGATTTACTTCATCCATGAAGTAACTCTGATCAGCTTCGATATTCTCTACAATTTCATCTTCTCTCCGGGTTGAGATTCTCTGGTGGAGCGAAGAAAGCAATGCTCTAATGGCATGAATTCATTCCCTTCTTAGGAGTAGATTATAATTAGCCCTTAAGGCTATAAGCCTATAACCATAAACATAGTGGGCCTACTAATGGTTCCCACTGCTAGGTCAACCTAGATAACACCTAAAGTATGGCTAATTTATCCTTCATAGTTCGACAGGACCATGTTATGGGGATTTAGTTATGTGTCGAACATCCCTATTTATTTTAGCATAAATTGCGGCTTTAAATTGATAGTCGTTCCTCCATCCACTAAGATCTTGTTGACCCTAGTGTTTCCAACTTTTCCTTTTATGAATAGAGGCTTTAAATAGCTCTTTATCCCCTCGTCGTGCCTTTCAAAGAATGCATTATGCTCTTCGACCGCCTCATTATTCATCACATAATAGCACACAGACCTGTGTTTGGCCATTTCTGCTTCATCTGTTTCCTCAGTCTCTTCGATTTCTGTTACTGGTCATACTTATAAGGTAACACAGAAACTACATTGCAGTTAATATTTAGGGATGACTCAAATCCTGAATTAAGTCATCAGTTAGCATATCCTTATCATCAAGAAGATGCTCTGGTATATTTTCTTAGATTTCTCCCCTTTAGGAGAGAAAAACTTTCTCCCAACTGGCCTTTTATCTTCGACCTTGTGTGGTGTTTAAACTTCGTTAGTACTAGATTCTACCATACCTCTCTTAGTTGCTTCTCTTTCAGATTTCTTCTTTCTTTGGAACCTTCTCCACTGGGACCTTGACATGGGATTTTTCCCTTTGTAGTTCTCAAATTTGTACGCCTGCTGTTTCGACACCCAAAATTCTCTTTGATAAGCAATCGAAGAACCTCTTCCAAACTCAAAGACCCTTCATTTCCCTTGTCCTTGACAACTCTTTTCGACAGGCCTCATCGGCTTATCTGTTGAGGCATTAGTAGGTGGTTAGAACGAAGCTTACTTGTTCGCCCGGAGGTTTGGTCCTCCTGGTTGTTGATTTCTGAGAACTCCCCTTTTGTCGAGGACAAATCTGCCCCCAGTGTCCTTCCAATTTCCTCTTTGATAGGCATTTCAGACTCTCTCTAGTTTTATGCATCTGGGGTATATTAATGCCTCAGAGTTCTTCTTCTGGAATCAAAAATTAAATTAGATAAGATTTTCATTGGTCCTAGAATAGACTACCTTCAATTGGTCTTCTTCCCTCTAAATGCTTTCTTCGCCAGCATTCAAGTCTGCCTCTCCACTCAACTCGACCATGTTGACTTTGACATTAGGACCATCAGTGATCGTAATTTTTTGTAACTTGAGTCTGAGGCCTTCATTAGCCTTAGTTACTTCGAAACTCTAGTTTAAACCCTCAATTGTTCCACTCTTGGTATTTTTGGCATGAAGGCCCTCAACAACCTCGATCATGTTCATGTCTACTAGCTCAGTGTTGTAAGCGCCAACCACTTGCATAGGGTCTGAATTAACCTTCATCTGAACCCTGTTCTTCTCACCGAACTTTAGTCTTCCGTCCTTGATAGCATTTTGCATCAAATCCCTGAAAAGAAAACATTGCAAGGTTTTATGGCCTAAGAAATTATGATATTTACAAAACTTTATTTTCTTCGGTTGTTCTAACGGGTGAACTTTAGCGCCATATGGCACTATCATTTGGCCATCTTTGACTAATAAGTCAAAATTTTGTCACACTTCGTCACATCGAATGTGTATGCTCTCTTTGGGTGCTTGTCACTCTTTTCTTTTTCGACAGGATTCTTCCCATTTGAAAGAGCAAGGACTTTGCATGAGTAAGGTGGCCCTTATTTCAATTTGGTCAGATCTATTTAGTTTTCGGAAAAGCCTATAGGGTCACCATAAACCTCTGGTTCTTCCTCATCTATTTCGACATATGCTACCCTTTCTCTTATATTATTTTTACTAGCCCTAGCCTTTTCATCCTTTATACGTTCGAGTTGTCGAACTCTATCTACCAAATGGGCCGTGTCACTTAAATATTAGGTGTCTAACTTCTTTCTAATGGAATAGTCTAAACCATCTGTGACCATTTCGACTAGTTCATGTTCTGGCACTTGGGTGAAACATATGCCTTCAAGAAACGAAACCTATTGAGGTAGTCATCTATTGACTCACTAAATTTATGCTTGATGCTATCCAGTTATTTTAAACTTATCTTCGATTGGCCCATATTAAACTACTCATGGAATAATATTTCTAAACGAGTCCAATCATGGATGGAATTTGTAGGGAGAGTGGTGAACCAAGTAAAATCATTTTTGGTAAGGGAACTGGGAAAATATCTTATCCTTAGGTTTTTGTTATTTGCAATGTCCTCAGCCTCGGTTAGATACCTGGTTATGTGTTTGACGGTAGATTCACTAGTATCACCAGAGAATTTTGTGAACTTTGGGACTTTCCATCCCCTGGGTAATTCAGTTTGTAAAACATATTCAGGCAAAGGGGAAGTATAAGTTGACATTCAGAGGCCTATGTTTACTTCATTATTCACCATTATCCTTTTGAACATGACTGCCAGATTATTTTCTCCTACAAATTCATCTTGTCGAACACGATGGATGAGTTCATATACATTGTGGTTTCGATTAACCATTACTACTCTTGGGGATTCTTTGACTCTTGGTATCACTTGTTCGACCCTACGTGGTTCGACTTGTTGCCCATGGTTAACCTTTCCAGCATTTGGCGCCAATGGTTAGGCCTGATTAATTGTTGGATCTTCCTCGAAAACTAACCCTCAGTTCTCTCTTAACCATTCTCGACGGGCTTGTCGAGCTGGCATCTGAGGGGCACCAAAGAAATATGCAATTCACGCTATGTGCGCTGCCAACTACTGATTTGTCTGGGTATTCTGTTGATTAGTCTGGGTATCATTTTGGATCAAAGGATTAAATATTATTCCCATTTATTGGAATATGTCTCTATGATACAGTGGGAGAATCGACTGTTATACTGGTTTTGCGTTTGTGTTTGCAAATGTTGCGGTAAGCAAGAGTCGCCACCAACTTTTCTTTTATCCAACAAAGGAAAGGGTGAAAAGAACATAAAAAGACCTTTCGAGAGTTTTCTGAGTAAGGGGGTAGATTATGGAAAGGGGAGGTGTTAGCACCTTTTCCATCCGTAGTTTTCTATAGGCTCTTAGATGCTTAGCTCATTTTGAAATACCTTGTGTTTTTGTGTGTTTTTGAAAAGTGTGTTTGAAAGCGCCTTAGTACAGCGAACTTTGTAATTTTTCTCGGAATGGTAGAGAACGTATACTAAGTGTTTGAAAATGTTTTTGAGATAAGTTTTGTGTAAGTCTAAAAATTGTTTGAGCATAGCATCTAGGAACTATCTACTTTTACTCGAAAGGTTGTTCTTTTCCTCTTTTCCTTTAGCCAGTGCTATCCTACTATTAGTGAGTAGGTAGCCCTAGTCGATGGATGTTTGAGGGACATTCAAATGGAAGTTTATACAGTCACAAAGGCAACTGGGCAAGAAACTTTAGAAACTACCCTAGGGTTTTAAGATCATTTTACCGAGGCAATGTCGAGAGGGTCATCGAGGGACTTATGATCTTTAAACCGAAGGATAGCCATTAAAATTTCTCACGTTTTGAGAGTTGCGACTGTTTTTCCGAAGGCAACCAAAGTGGGGGTACCCTAGAGGTGTATATGTGCAATTGTGTTGTTTTTCAGTTATTTTTGTCTTTGCATTAGGTTTGCTAGCGTTTTGTTTGTTATTTTTGCCATATAATCCTAATTACCATACATCTAAACAGTTAATAATTTGCAGTAATTAAAAGTGAGGAAATATAAATCTAACTATTACCGGGCTTCGGGGAAGGGGGTTATTACATGTCAAAACATTGGGAAAAATAAAGAAAAAACAGTAAAGTAAAAGTCCTAATTATAGTCTATTACATCCAGTAGGCAGTTACAAAAATATAAAAATAAATTGCGAAAGGTAATAACACGCGCAAATTGAATGTACGTCTAAGAAATCCTAAGGTATAAAAATTAACATGAATCTATATTTAAAGAAAAATAGAAATAATTGAAGAAAATTGAAACTAATAAAAGGGAATTAATTCTATGTTCTTTTTTGTATTTTTATTATGAAAAGAAAATGAATTAAAATCATGAGTTCTATTAATTTTAAATTAAAGAAAATGGTTAAAATAATTATTAATTAATTTACAAAATTAATTTGATACAAAAAACCTAAAACTATATTTTTTGTGATTTTAATCTATTTTTATTGATTAAACAAACTAAAATAAATTAAGAAAAGAAATAAAAAAATAAAACAAAAATATAAATGGGCCTGAGTAGTAAAACAAAAACTAGGGGGTGCAAATTTAAAAAAACGGTGGGCCCAAGTCTGAGGAGGCCCAGGTTCCCAATGGATCCGGTGAGGAGAGATTTTGGGGGTGCATTGTGGTCTGCACGTTTAAGACGCTGGATCTTTATCAGGTGGTGATGGGCTGCTGGTACATGGTAAATACGCCTGGCTTTGAAACACCTGATCTGCAAATACAACATGGGAAAAATGGAAAAGTTGAGGCCTGGGATCGAACCCAGGTCCTCCATCCTAACACACGCACCTTTCAACACACAACCATTTAACTCAATTTGTTATTATATTAAAACAAAACAAAAAATAAAGGAAACAAGCATTAGATCCTAGTCAGCCAAACGCGTGTGTCATAAAATTTAAATGAGCCAATCAGATTGCGGGATATTACCATGCGTGCTTCCAAATGGAGTCAACCAGTCAAAGACGTCAGAGCAGATCTCGGGTCGTCTTCTCCGGGCATGTCCAACACCAAACCTGCATTTTTGAACATTTTGAATCTAGAAATAAAACTTATTCCACACGAAATTCAAACCTGAGTTCAAATATGGCCTTAGATTCTATAGATCGTGGCTATATCGTCCAGTTCGAACCACAATCCAGATTTTGCCCTAAACATGGCAAAACCTTAATTATGCATCCAATCTCTCATGTGTTACGTTAGAACAAATCAACATAAGGATATAAACAAGGATATATGCATTAGATTTGCTTAAACTGTATGTATAAAGAGATTCAAATCATGGAAATTTTACCAAAGTAGAGCAATATGGTTGGCTGATTTCAGGGCACCTCAAGCGTGGGTATAGACTAGAATGGACTCCTGGGAGTCTCAGGAGCAAAACACAAGGCTTAGATTTGATGAATATGGAATAGGGTGGGAGTTTCGAGTTTTTGAAATTCTTTGAAAAAATAATGATTTTGAGAGGGCTTCTTCAGGCAATGTGTGCGTCCATAATGCTTGCAGAAATGTTGTATAAATAGAGGATGTGAGATTAGGAAGGAAATAGGGAAATAATCCAAGCCATAAAGCCATGATGAAAGCAAAATCATTCCATTTGAAAAATTTCCAAATTTTAATATTTCATGCCATGTTGAGACTTGAGTGAACCTGGACATATTTTGCACGAAAAATGGGCCTCAAGGCTGACCCAAAACATTAACCTATTATTTTATGCATTTATTTGGTATTTATTTAATTTTAAATTAAACAAAACTCAAAATAAATGAAAATAAAATCAAAGTTATGAAAAAATGGATTTATAGGTCCTTCATAAGGTCATGAGAGTATTTGAACCTCAAAAAGTTAGGCCATTGACCTAAAAGTTCAAATTTGCTCAATGCACAATCTTTGAATTTTCTCAAATTTTCCCAACTTGGGAAATCCATAACTTACTCATTTTTTTATCTCATGATGATCATCTTGGACTTTTTGGAAATCACAAGATGTCTAGTTCAATTCCTATTTTGATCAATTTTGCATTTGAAAACATTACCTTGATGTAAAAGGTCTTGGAAAAAAGTGTCTTTTGTTGACTTTTTGAAAATGACCTATAATGTATGAGCTTGTATCTTTCAAATGGTGGATTTCTTGAACTTGAGTTTAGTTGACTTTTCCTATAGAAACCCTAATTTAGCAATTCTTGACTTCTGATAAATTAAGAGCATTCCTTGAGGAATCATGATCTACCCTTGATAAAATGATGATTGTCACTTCAAAATGTTGATGTTGACAAAAAATCTTGAAGTTTGATTGTATATTGGCTACAATTGACTTTTGACCTAGTAAAGTTGACTTTCAAACATTTGAGCCATTTACTGAGCAAACGTGTAGTGTAAGGCATGAAACTTGGCATGAACAATTGAATACATATTAGGACCATGGAAAATATTTAAGACCTTTGGAGTTGACACATCTTGGTGAAAATTTAAACCCTAGTTGAAAGGCTATTGCTTAGGAGGAGAATTTGTCTTGTCAATTCTTGGTTAACCTTGAGCAATTTAAGACCTCAATGAGCATGTCTTGAGTAAAAATGGGAGGGAAAATTTTGAGGTACAACAGCTGCCCCTGTTCAATCTTCTTAAACCTGAGGATTTAGATTGGCTTGTCTACCTTTCGTAATCTGAAGGTGGAGATGATTGAACACTAGAGTGCTCAGAAATTTGCACTCGCATGAAGTATCGTCGTTGGTTGATAATATCTGGAATGGGTTTACAGATGCCATTTGGAGAAGATGACTGAGTCTTGTCGGAGATGGGCTTAAATATTCCATCCAAAGTAGATGTTGACTTCATAAGAGGTCTCTTAGTGGGGATTCCTGTTCTTGTTGTTTGAGGAGGACTCCACCGGGGAATGTTGGTTTCTGGTGTGGGGAATGGAGTCTAGGATCTCTAGTTTCCCATTACTCTACTGGGGAGTTATCTCTTGATTGTAGAGATGAAAGTTTAGTTGTTATCTGGTCGAAATCCAGGCTTCACAGTAGCTTGTTGAAGATAATAAAGTTGACTGTTATCTGGTCGTATTCCAGGCTTCACAGCGACTTACTAGGGAATATGAAATTAAATTGTTATCTGGTCGATCTCTAGGATAAGTAGTAATTTGCTTAAGGTTAAACTGTTATCTGGTCGTATTCAGACTTCAGTGACTTGAATTGTTATCTGGTCGTGTCCAGGCTTTAGTGATTTGAAGAAATTAAGTTGTTATTTGGTCGGATCCAAGATTCAACTTGAATTTGAGGTATACTGTCATCTGGTCGAGTCCAGGCTTCATACTAATTGACAGAGTTTCACTGTTATCTGGTCGGGTTCGGGCTTCAGTAATGATGTTAACTATTATCTGGTCAGGTCCAGGCTTCACAATATTGTAGATTATGTTGTCACCTGGTCGGGTCCAGGCTTCATAGTAATTGACAGAATAAACTGCTATCTGGTCAAACTTTAGGCTTCGCAGTAATTTAACAGAGTAAACTGCTATCTGGTCGTAATCCAGGCTTCGCAATAACGTATATTGTTATCTGGTCGGATTCCAGGCTTCACAGTATTGTGAATTGTAGATTGACTATTACCCGGTCGAATTTCGGGCTTCAACAATGATGTTGACTGTTATCTGGTCGGAATCCAAGCTTCACAGTGTTGTAAGCTGCTATCTGGTCATATTTCAAGCTTCACAGAGAATTGTATTTGATGTTAACTTCTATTTGGTCGGGATCCAGGCTTCGCAGTGATTGATGAGTTATTGCTTCAGATAGTTTCCCTTCCTTGTTTAAGGAATTAATGTAGAACTTTTTGAAAATTGATGATGATGTTTGTTTACCGATCTTTCATGAAAAGGTAAAGAATTAGCTATATGCAATGTCATGATGCATGACGTGCATTGTGTGATGATGTTCTCAACATGGATGAGATTGTGCTATATGTATTTTGTATACATGTTTGTAAAATGATGTATGAATGTAAGATATGAACTGATTAGTTCTTTGCAATGTCGTTGAATTGAGGGAAAATAAATCCTTGAGCACTACTGGGGATGAAGAAAGTAATTCTTCATTATTCGTTGAAGTTGAATTAATGGGAGATGGATTTTCGTGGCTAGAGAAATAAACTCTACTGGGAAAGAAACTCCATAAACTACTTGGAGATTTTATGAAACCCTGTTGGGGAACCCAAGAAGTTTATGAACCATATTAAGGAGTCTTTCAAGATACTGGAAAGATGATTGAAGACTCTTTCTCTACAGGGGATATCAAAACCTCTAACCTCACTAAGCTGGTATACTGAACATACAACAGTGACTTCGCAAGAGGCTATCTCTGCCTCTATATCTATTATGGGATGTATCTGCGGGGATTTGCATATGGCTTTTTAGACATTGTCTTGTTTCTTAAAGCCATTAGTAACTTTCTTTCTATTTTTATACGGGTATTTGTAAACGGTGATCACATTCAAATGCATATGTTCAAAATAATCACTGAACGTTTTTGCAAAATGAAACAGAAAAATAAAACAGATAGTTTTGAACTTTCAAAATATGATTTTGTATTGATTTGAAGAAGTCTACCTATAACATGTATTTTTGTATAAGGAGGCAGACATCCTAATAAGAGAATGTCGTCGTAAGAATGAAACTATACAAATTAGTATACAAAGAAAAACAACTATGCGAAATGGTCCCATTGGGTTCCTATTCTGCTATTGCCTTTATATCTTTGAGTGTTTCATCACTTTGTTGTTTGACCGAAGCTGACTGGATTAATTAGTACCATTTGAACTTGATAGTTGACAATGAAGGTCGACTGTAAAGTAATCCAACGGGACATAGTTTTATGCTTTTAAATCCCTAACTTTTGCCTGGACCGCCTGTAACACGGTGGGAGAACTGACTTAGGTGTTTTGCATTTCATCATAATTGTTGCGGATAGCAAGAGTCACCACAGACTTTTCTTTTATCTAATAAAGGAAAGGGTGAAATGAACAGGAAAGACCTTTGAGATTATTTTCTTGAGTTCAGGGGGTAGATTATGAAAAGGGAAGGTGTTAGCACCCTTTTCATCCATAGTTATCTATGGGCTCTTAGTTGCTTGCTAGATCGCTTGCTTTTGTTTGAAAGTGTGCTTTGTGGTGGGTTTTTGAAAGTATTTTTGAAAAGCGCCTTCGTTTAGGTAAACTTTGCAATGATTCTCGTCTCTATAAGAATGTATACAAAGTGTTTGGACTTTTGAAATTATTTCATGTTTTGAAAGTGTTTAGTGTGTGTTTTAAAAGATGTTTGTTTTGAAAATGAGCAAGCAACTAAGAACGTTTCTACCTACTCAAAAATATTTTGTTCTTCTCCTCCTACTTTAGATGTTGTTATCTTATCATTTATTGGTAAGAATCCTTATCTTTGGATGTAAAGGGACGGGCATGAGTCATCATATAGTCATGATAACAATGTTGTGAGATGTATTAGCATTTCTATTGAGGGACTAAGATCATTTGTAAGGCAACATTTGAAGCTTCATCGAGGGACTACGATCTTGTATTTTGATTGTTTTTGCTAAGACATCTCACGTGCATAACATGACCATTTTTCATAAGGCAACAAGTGGAGATAACCCTAGAGATGCAAGTGTGCAAGTGTTTGTATTTCATTCTTGGTTTATATTGGATTAGTGTTTTCTAAGATTTATTTTATCTTCCCATACAAATCCTACTTTACTAGCATTTATATGAAAGCGATAAATTGCGGAAAGTAAATATTCTACGCTATTACAATCATTTGGGGAATGGGGTGTACAAATCTACAAATGGGGGTTGCTAGAAATTAAAGTCCTAATTATCTATTATAACCATATTGAAATAATGTACAAGAATTGAAATGTAAAATAGATTTGCTTTGTTTTTGTGAAGAGAAGAAATAAATTTGCTTAAGGAAATGTTTTTAGTCTTTTTGTTTAAAAAGAAATAAAGCAAAGTATATGAATATAAAGTGTTTTTGGTGTTTTTGATTAGTGAAAATAAAAGTGATAATAAAAATAATAAGAGAAAAAGAATTAGAGTCAGCGCATGGCTAAAAGGATAGAAATAAGAAGGAGCAGAAGTTTTGACTCTGGTGCGCTGCAAATCAAAAAGAAAATGTTAGCATAAATTAGGAAGGCCAGAAATTCTGGATTTGGATGCACTAAAGTTCTGGGGTTGCTGGGAACAAAGGAAAGCCTAGAAGCTCTGATTGCTGAAAGAGCCTGGAAGTTATGATGCAGCTTGAAACTTAGAAGTTCTAATGTTACTGGAAGGCTGGAGGTTCTGGTTGTTGAGAGAGCCTGGAAATTCTGATGCAACTGAAAACCTAGAAGTTCTAGTGTTACTGGAAGGCTAGAAGTTATGGTAATGGGTAAGTGAGGTGTCAATGTTGTTGGATGAGAATATCTAGAAGTTCTGGTCCAGGAGTACTGTTTTGACAAACAAATGGAGGGGTTCATCTAGAAGTTCTGATCCCGAAATATTGTTTAACAAATAATGGGGTAAAAATTTCAAGAAATAAACATAAAAAAGATGCTTTTGTGGCTAGAACCCAGGACCCTTAACACTAATGCCTTATGCGCTTGCTCTCTACCACTGAGGTGGCTATACATCCAGTATTAGAAACAAAAACATAAACATATATTACAAAGTAAGTTCTGATGATGAACTTCATCTTCTTCTTCGCGCCAGCCAGAGTATCTGTAACTTAGTCATTTCTCAACAAAAATGAAAAATGCAAACATAGAAGTTATGGAAAATCTCATCATGGTTTCAGAAATACAAAGCATCAAAATTGTAAATCAAGAGCAAGCATGAACTTTGCTAATCCTAATTCTGAATCCTAATTTCCTCAAGAAGTTTTGATCTGAAATTCTATCTACCTAGGCCATATAAATGAAATCTATAAATATGTACAGATTCAGAGCCATGATATCTATATTGTATCTTTGAAAGTGCAAGCCTAACAATGCCTAAGTAATGAGATGAAAATCAGAAGAAAGTTACCTTGCTGTTGGAGATTGTTCTGTAAGTTAGAGCCTAGTTCAGACTGTTGTGGCATTCTGGTCAGCTTCCTCAAGTTCTCAGAAAGCTGAAGCAACCCTTTATTTGAGTTATGGCTAATGGGAATGCTTTGGAGCAGTCAAGATACAAAGTTCTGATTTTTGAAATGGAGAATGGTGAAGATTGTATTACAGTTTGAAAACAGAAATTGGGAAGGCTTATACGTGTATTCTAGAAACTGTATGGATGATTTGGTCAAGAAACACTCAAGGAAAATTAGAGTTTGGATGCAAAAATCAGAAACTAGCAGGTTTTGTGTTTGTGTTGCAGTTTCAAGTTCTTGGGAATTTTCAATAAGGTTTCAAGGCTTTTTTCCAATTTTTTTGAATCCTCCCACAGTTTGCAAATGAAGTTTAATTTATAGGCAAAGGATTTAGAAGCCTGGAGAAATCAGGAGTACAACTATCATGTGTTATGGCTCGTTGACTTGTTTTTGAAGCAATTTTAGACAGGCATGGTTTCAAGGAAAAGTAGAGTGGTTAACAACTTTAATCACGCCTAATTTGAGTTTGTAGGCATGATTTATGGGGCAGTACACTCACAAACAAAGTAAAGTATGGGTTCAAAAATAAGCTTTGTACAAAAGTTTTATTTTCAATGACAGTAGTGGTACTTTTATGTCACACGTGGGAAGATCTTTTGGATAAAGGCTTGAACATTGGGATAAAGACTCAAAAGTGGGTGTGAGCATTAAATGATGATGAGATTTAACAAGCAAGAAGACCTGCAACATCAGATTATGCAGCCTAGCTGGAAATTGGATCAGAAGTTCAGCACAAACGTAACTTAAATTAAGAACAAATATCCAACTTTTGATCTTTGATTCTTCCTGCTCCAGCATGATCTGGAGGAGTCCTCGGAATTTTCATAAAGATTGTAACATGCTTTATAACCCCTATTTAGATCATCTTTACAAACTCTGATTGTACCTACGTGAAAACTGGCCCAGAAGTTCTAACTAAATTCTGACTTGGAAACGCTCAGAATTTACTAAGTGTTTTAGTTTCACGGACGTGTCTTCAAAGATTTATAACTTGAAATCCCAGCATTTCTAGGAGAAGTTATGTTCTGCAATGTTTTAGATCTCGTTGAGATCTACAACTCTTATGTCATAAGTTCTTCCTGAATCATCTTGCATCATGATGAAAATCTGGCCAGAAGTTCTGAACTTATCATACTTTCTTAACACTTAGAAAAGTTTCTAAGTGTTTAGAACTTTGACTTTTCCAAAGTAATTTTGACTTTTGATTTTCTTGGTGAACCAACTTCATATTCTAACATGTCTTGATGAAATGTGATTCTTGAAACTTGATTTTGGTTTAAAAAGTCAAAGTTTGACTTTTTCAGTGTGCATTTGACCATTTTGTCGTTGTGCCAATTCCAAACCTAAATTGATGTATCAGTGCTGCAAACTTGAGTCATGGAAGATCTTGTGAGATAAATCTTGATAAATGAGAGGGGAAATTTTGGGGTACAACAGCTGCCCCTATTCAATCTTCTTGAACCTAAAGAGTTAGATTGGCGAGCCTGCCATTCGTGACTTGAAGGTGGAAGATGATTGAACACTAAAGTGCCCAGAAATTTGCACTCGATGATGTGTTAGTTGATTGTGTAAGGAATGGGCTTAAAGATGACATTCAGAGTGACTAGGGAAAGTATCAGGATAAATCTTTTGGTTGATTTATACTTAAATAGTAGACGTCTTTTGCCTGCTAATTTTTCCTGCAAGGAAGAGGATTAGTTGCATGCAGATGTATGCATGGCATAATGATGTTCTCAAAGTAAATGAGATTATGATGTATGCATTTGTCATGTATGTGTTATGGTTTATGAATGTGATGCATTTATTGCAGTGTGTCTTTGTCTAGGAAAATAAATCCTTGACAACATGCTGGGGAACCTTGGGACGCTGAATTCTGAACTGTTGTTGGAGAGTAGGTGTATCTTCAACTTTGTTTAGAATGTTTTCGCTACGAACTCCTGTTTTATTGTTTGAGGAGAAATCCACTGGGGAATATTGACTTTGGCTCTCTGCATGAGGAAACTCTGTGGGGAGTGTTGATTTCTGCTTGGAGGAATAAAGTTCAGGAATTTTGGTTATCCATTGCTCTACTGAGGAATTATTCCTGACTGGAGAGCATCAGTAGTTAGCTGTTATCTGGTCGAAATCCGGGCTTGGCAGCAAATTGTTGGGGATAATGAAGTTGATTATTATCTGGTCGTATTCCAGGCTTCGCAGCAACTTATCGGGGAAGATTACATTAACTGTTATCTGGTAGGATTCCAGGCTTCGCAGAAAATTACTTGGGAGAGTGAAATTAAACAATTATTTGGTCGGATTCCAGGATTCATAGCAACTTACCAACTTTAAACTGCTATTTGGTCGGATTCCAGGCTTTAAAGCAGATTTTGGAGGTGGATGAAGTTAATTATTATTTGGTCGAGCTCCAGGCTTCGCAATAACTTACTTGAAAAGATGAAGTTGAACTGATATCTGGTCAGGTCCAGGCTTTGCAGTAACTTACTTGAAAGGATGAAGTTGAACTGATATCTGGTCAGATCTAGGCTTTGCAGTAACTTACTTGAAAGGATGAAGTTAAACTGATATCTGGTCGGGTCCAGGCTAAGCAGTAACTTGTTTGAAATGATGAAGTTGAACTGATATCTGGTTGGGTCCAGGCTTTGCAGTAACTTTCTTGAAATGATGAAGTTGAACTGATATTTGGTCGGGTTTATGCTTTGCAGTAACATGCTTGAAATGATGAAGTTAATTGTTATCTGGCCTGATCCAGGCTTCACAATAACTTGTTTGAAAGGATGGAGTTGAACTGATATCCGGTCGGGTCCAGGCTTCACAGTAACTGAAAATTGTTTGAATAAGAATGATTTCGTTGGGGAGTGTATTATTTTGTTGGGGAGTAAACCCTGTTGAAGGGAATATTTGATGACATGCTGGCAAGGTGAATTCTTTAGGAAGAAATCCACAAGGCTTCTTTTTTTTAAGACCAACTCAGCTGGGGAGAGGACTGTCGAGAGATTGAAACTCTGGCTGAGGTTTGCATAAATCCAACTTTGTGGACAACTCTGTTGGGGTGAAGGTTTATTGTAGCAGGCTCTGTGGGGACAATGCTAATGAGATAACTTTGTGGGGATATTTCAACTGCATTAAATAGATACTCATTGCTTCTTGGCAGCACATATTTGCTAAACAGTTTAATTATGTTCATATGCATATGTTCATTCAATTTTATTCATTAGACATCTTTGCACTCAAAACAAAAACAAAAAATTTGCACTTCAAAGTATATTTGTATTGATGTTTTGCCCATGAATAGGCGTTTTTGTATAAAGAGGTAGAGATCCTAGTAAGATTAAATCATCGAAAGGATAAAAAACTTGGAACAAAAACAACAACCATGTGGAAATGATCTCATTGTGTTCCAACTCTACTATTGCCCTAATGTCTTCGAACGTCTCTTGCAAATTGACAGAAGTTAATTGGATTAATCTTGGACCGTTTGAACCCAGACCTTAGTAATAATGTCGACTGTGGTGATGCTACGGGACATAGTCATACGCTTTCAATCCTTAACTTTTTCCTGGACCTCCCTTTCGGGTTTTCAGTCCACCAGGATACCCATTTTTTCCTAAGTCGCCCTTTCTGGTTTTCAACTTGTTGGGTGTATAATCTTTTACATATATCCCTAATTTTTGCCCAAACCTTTGGTTTGCTGGGATGCTTTTATCTTGCATAGGAGTGTCAACCTAGCGGGTCTCTTATGCGTAGTATTTTTTAACTATGTCCGCATTCACATGATGTGGGAAATCTTCACCGTCCATAGTAGTCAGCATCATGGCACCACCAGAGAAAACTGTCTTGACAACAAATGGCCCTTCGTAAGTGGGATTCCATTTGCCCCTGGGGTCGCCTTGTGGAAGAATGATTCGTATTACCAGGTCACCAGCTTGATATACTCGAGGCCTGGTCTTTTTTTTGAAAGTCTTGATCATACTTTTTTGGTACATCTGACCGTGAGAAACGGTAGCCAGTCGCTTTTCATCGATCAAGGTCAACTGATCCAATCTTGTCTGAATCCATTCGTCTTCGCCTAGGTCTTCTTCGTTCATAATATTTAGTGAGGGAATCTGAACTTCCACTGGCAGGACAGTTTCCATGCCATAGACCAAAGATAAGGGAGTTGCCCCAGTTGATGTCCGAGCTGAAGTACGGTAGCCATGAAGAGCAAAATGTAACATCTCATGACATTCTTTGTAGGTTACTACCATCTTTTGCATAATCTTCTTAATGTTTTTGTTGGTTGCTTCCACTGCGCCATTCATTTAAGGTCTATAAGGAAAATAATTGTGATGTTTGATTTTGAACTGAGTGCAAAGTTCTATAATCATAGCATTATTGATATTGGTCCCATTCTCAGTGATGATCCTTTCAGGGATGCCATAGCGGCAGATGAGGCTAAGCTTGATGAATCTGGCTACAATTTTCTTTGTGATTGAGGCTGTTGTACCCCAAAATTTTCCCTCCCATATTCTTCAAGATTTGTCAAGGTCAATCTCCAAATGGTTCAAAATCTCTCAAGGATTGCACAGTGCAAGCACCCTCCTAACACAGTCAAAATTAGGGTTTTGGTTCTTACAAGGAAGTTGAGGTTTCCAAGGGTCCGATCAAGTCCCATATGCCTATATACATTGTCAAGCACCTATATGTCAAGTTTCAAGACTCACAAGGTCAAGTTGCACAGTCAAAAACCCTAATTGCTTCACAGTCAACTGCAGGGGTAAAATGGTCATTTGACAGTCAAAAGTCAAAAAAATTTGTCAACATATTATTTTGAAGCCACAATCATCATTTGATCAATTCTTGATCATGATTCCTCAAGCATGGCTCAAAAAGTCTCAAGATGCAAAGGTTTCTATTTTTGGACAGTTGAAAAGTCAACTGTAACTTGACCAAGGCATAACTTTTTCATGGTTCATCATAAAAATCCCATCCAAAGCTCATTTTCAAGGGGATGACATTTCCTACAACTCATCTTCACATTCCAAGTCCAAGAAATGCTCTCACAAAAAGTTATTAATTTCAACATTATAGGTCATTTTCAAAAGTCAACAAAAAGGCATTTTAAGTCAAAGACCATAACTTGAGATTGGTAAATCAAAATGACATGGGACCAAAGGCATTGGTTAGAGGACTTCAAGACCTTTCCAAAATGTCGAAGAACATGTTCATAGCTTCAAAATTGAGCAAGATATGCATTGGAGAAGTTGGGAAAGTTTTGGGAACTTTCAAAAGTCAACTTTGCCTAAAACACTTCATTTTCGCTAATGGGCCTCAAATTCTTTCTTGAATCTTTACCCAAGGCTTATGCACGACCTATTGAACTTAAAATGATTTATTTTCTTATTTTTAATTAATTAATTGAATTTTTATTAATATTAATTCATTTAATTGATTTTAATTGTAGGAAAATTCAAAAGATATGGTTTTTGGATCTTTTGTGAAGCAAATCTGATCAGGGCAAGCTGGCAATCCCGTTTCTCAATCAAAAAGGAAAAATCATCCATGTTTGGCAAGTTTTATCAATAAAAAAAGTTGGAAAAGATTTGACTAAAATCAAATATTGAAAACATAATTTCATGGACTTTTGGGCCAAGATTTACCCTAGTTTTGATTCCAATACATATGCTGAAGCCAACCCTAGTGTTAACAACGTGAAACTGTTGCTGAAACACCATAACCCAACGCTAAAAAATTCAAGAAAAGTGTGAAACTGAATTCTTATTTGCAGCGCAATTCAAAGCCTAAAAAAGATTCAAACACCTTGCCTGAGTCTCCAGGAATCCATTGCCATCAAGAACAAGTCCAAATACGCAAAGAATCAAAGAACACAAGTCACTCGGTTTGCATTATTTTCCAAATCTGCATATCATAATTCATGCGTTTTTAATCCATTTTCTTGATTGGTTTGTGTTGTTAGGAACATTCTGAAGCTAATGGGATAGTTTAATTGTGTTGAAACTTCCTGAATCGAAATCCACCATGGGAGATATCTAGGGTTTCGAAGCTTGAAAATTAGGGCTTTGCGCATAAGGAAAAATTGGGCCTTGAGACAAGCATGGTTGAATTCGTCAAGGCCAGACGAATTCAACCAAACCCTCGCGCTCTTTTTATATCATCCATAGCTCTAATCGCTATTCTTGGCACTTTTGTTTTGTGGGGGTTTAAAACCCCCGTTATCTGTTTGGTATTTTTGCAGATGAATGAAGAAGATGGTGAGTTGGCCAAATGCTAGTGGATCATTCAAACCATGGCGCGTTTTTTTAAATGTCCCAGCATAATTGATTCTTTAATATATTATTTTTATTAGCCAGTATAATAACAAAAGCATGTGTTTGGTTCAGTGGCTGGTGACACGCTTGGTAAGTATTGGGACCTGGGTTCGATTCCCAGGTCCCCCATATAATTCTTCATATTTTTCACAACATGTTCCAATGCAGTGCTTGTACCAAGTTCCACCATACGTCCTCACGCCTAAGCTTGCCAAGTGCCCAGGATGCCCAATCCAGTGGCCAGGAGATGAGGAGCATGGTACTCCCCAGTCAAACAGCATGCACGTGATCATGAAAAGTCAATCAGGCTTAGAGTTCTTGGGCCAGAATTTCTCACAAAAAACCTCCATATGGGCCATCTTACCCCCCCTTGGTTTGCAATCTATTTTCTTTTCTTTTAAATTTCTTTTAATTATTTTAATTATTATTATTAATTCACCACAAATTAATTTTTCCTAATAAAAATCAGAAAATCAAAATTGTAAATATATTTTAATTATTTATTAATTTCACCATTAACTTATTTTTGTAAATAAATACTAATAACTAACTTAGCTTAATTTAGGTTTAAATTTTAATCTTTTTCTCAATAAATAAAAATTCTATAGAATTAGGTTTTGACATTTTTAATCATTTTCTTATTATCATCATTATTAATTATTATTATTTTTGTACATATAAATGTAAATTAATTAATTAGCTTAAATTAGGTTAACTTTAACATTTTCTTAATAATTAAAATAAACTTAGAACTAGGGTTTTCTTTTGATTTTAATTTCTTTATTTTCATTAAATACAAAAAAATATCTTTCTTTAATTAATTAAATAATTAGGTTTACTTTTTAATTTAATACAAAAGGACAAAAAACTCATAATTTCTCAAAAGGTTCCAAAACCCTCGGACGTTCCAGTTTAATTCTTTTCGCGCGTTATTTTTTTTATTTGATTATTATGTAACTGCTTCCAAGGATGTAATAGTAATTAGGTTTATTACTTTTTTTACTTTCTGCATTTTATCAAAACGGGTCTTTGTTTTTTTTTGGCAATGTATAGACCCGCGCCTTGTAATAGCGTAGCTTTTACCTTTCCGTATTTTATTTTCCACACTCCTAACTGCTAAATTGCATGAAAGAATGTATGATAATTAAAAACAACTCGTAGCTCACAATTGCATGATCAAAGATAAATGTTAATCTGAAAACGACACACAATGCACATGCCACTTCTAGGGTACGCCTCATTCGTTGCCTCGAAAGTGGTCGTCAAGTATAGGGTGTTTTAGCGGTCGCCCTTATGTCTAAGATCCAGTTGCCTCGAAACGGTTGCCTCGGATTAAAAAGGATCTAGGACATTAGGGTTACTTCTAAGGTGTCCTACTATTGCTTCGGTGACCACACTGTCCCTAAAATCGAATTGACCCGGATAATTCCAACGACGGTGCTACCTACCTCTCAATGGTGGGATAGCACTATCTAAAGGACTCTTACACAGCCTAATTCCTTAGAGTAGGTAGATTCTCATGGGTACTTGCTCTTTTTAAAACAAACAAAAACAACTTTTTGCACCTACACTTTCAAAAGCTTTCAAAACAAATTTTTCAAACACTCTTGAGGACAGATACAAGAGTCACTTAGAAATCTTTCAAAATGAAACTTTTTCAAAACCCACACACACTTGAAAAGCAAACATTTTTTGAAAACATAAGAGCAAGTACCTAAGAGCCCGTGGATAACCACGGATAGAAAGGGTGCTAACACCTTCCCTTTCTATAAATCTACCTCCCGAACCGAGAGACATTCTCAATAAGGAATTTTGCTGTGCTTTTGTCCTTTCCATGTTGGAGAACATAAAAGATGGTGGCGACTCTTGCTTACCGCGACATACGCGATCCAGCTTTAAAACAGTCAGTTCTATTTCCACCGATCACAGAACTGGTGACTCTGCTGGGGACATTTTAAAGTGAGGTGTACCTTAGGATAAATCATACTTATGTTTTCAATTGAATGTTTTGTTTGCTTTATTATTGTGGGCATTGTCTTGGAGTTTCATAGATCCTAACCCGGATCTGGGGATACCCTTTTAGGTAGCATAAGCTGTGAGGGACCTGTCCGACGTAGACCGACACGGGTGAAGCAGTGGCTACATTGGTGTGACACCTTGGTCTGTACCGATATCCCTTGTGTTGCAACGAGGAGAATATGGGTCTTCTGAGGAGTCATTAAGCACCAACCGACCTTAGAACCCTAATTTGACCCAACTTGGCCATAGAACAGTAGCAGTATGCTACACCCATTGAGGCTAAACTCTCGCGATGGTTCTGGCCGCAAGAAAAGATTGTGACGCTGGAGTTATGACCGATTGAGGGTAGTCAGTGATATTGGGATCCTCTAGAACCCGGTTACTTTTGATAGGACAGGTCTTAACCAACAAAACTAAAAGAGGGTAGTACCTGAACTTCCTGCTGGCCTAAACTCTAAGGGCTCTCTGTGTGACTTGTGTGCCTTCTAACATGAATACTTGCATGCTTGTTATCTGACACATGAGTTCCTTACAGGTTTTGTTTACAGTCCTTAATTAGGACTCATTACAGGGCCTACTTACATCACTCCATGCATAGCATAACATCATACCATTGCATACATCCTGCATAAGGACTAATCCATTTCAAGGATCTCAAGGGTTTGTGATGCAGGTCATGATGTCTAGCAAGGGGAAAAGGGAATTTATTTTCCTCTAGCCAAGGTTAATAACTCAAGTCAGGGGCTATGACCCACTCGATATGGTGAGCCTTGACTCTTAAAGAAGGACTCTCTACAATATGCAGTTCCTTCAATCAAGCTACCGGATTCCAACTCTAACAATTTTCCTGTTTACCCCGCGAGATCCTTGAAAACATTGCATGCATATCATACATATCATTGCATCACATGTACCCTTTTGACAGGTTGCTTAATCTTCTTCGCTGTTTATTTCAGCAGTCTCATCATGAATCCTGAATCATCCAACGAACAAGCTATCAAGGCCCTCCAAGCCCAAAATGCCCAGTTCCAGGAGTTGGTTAAGAGTCTAGCCCAGGGTCAACAGGATTTGAAGACTCTGCTCTTGAAGAAGAAGAAGAAGAGGACGGTGTTGTTCAACCCTAGACGCAAATCTGGGAATGGATCACGAAATGAGGCTGAGCTGACTACCCCATCTGTTGAAAAAGACAGTCCCCATGAGAGAGAGGTCCCTAGTCCAGTGGTCTCTGACAACGAGACGGATTTCAATGATGAACAGTACCCTCCTGCTGAGGACAGGTACAAACAGCTCAAAAACCGGTTAAGTGCTATGGAGATACAGAAGGTGCCCGACCTAGACTTCGAAGATCTAGGTTTGTCTTCTGGGGTGGTGATCCCGCACAAGTTCAAGGCACCTGCCTTTGCAAAATACGACGGGGCCTCCTGTCCTAAGTTGCATCTCAGGTCATACATAAGGAGGATCCAGCCCTACACGGCTGACAAGAATTTATGGATTCACTTCTTTCAGGATAGTCTGTCAGGGACTCAACTCGAGTGGTTCTATCAACTGGATGGAGCCAACATCCGCAGCTGGGAGGACTTGGCCACTGCGTTCTACAAGCAGTACCAGTATAATGCCGACCTTGCTCCCACGCGCACTCAGCTTCAGGGGATGTCTATGGGTGCAGGCGAAGGCTTTAAAGAATATGCTCAAAAATGGAGGGACCTTGCTGGAAGGGTACAGCCACCTTTAACTGACCGTGAGCTCGTCGACATGTTCTTGGGGACCCTGTCTGGTCCATTCTTCAACCACCTGATTGGGAATTCTTCTGCTGGGTTTACAGATTTGATCTTGACCGGGGAAAGAATAGAAGCTGGCATCAAGTCGGGGAAAATACAGAATGGTGACTCCTCGAACACTGAGAAGAAACCATCCAAGAGAGAATCTAGTGCTGTCTATGGTTCAAGAGGGCAGAATATGTCCGAACACCGCCAAGATGTCAACGCGGTAGTTATTGCAAAACCGGCCGGTGCTCCTCAGCGTCACAATCAACAAAGGGAAGAGAGACCTAAAAGACAATTCACTCCCCTCGGCGTGACCTTGTCCCAGATATTGCCGCAGTTGTTGGAGACCAAGTTGGTAACTCTAAGGGACCCTCCAAAGAATCCCAATAGGACACCTTCAAGGTATAACCCCAATGTTCGTTGTGCTTATCATTCTGACAGCTCGGAGCATGCTACAGATGATTGTTGGACTTTGAGAAACAAGGTTCAGGATCTGATCGATGCAAAGGAAGTCCAGTTCGACTCTCCGGAGGCTCCCAATGTGATCACTGCTCCCTTTCCAAAACATGGCTAGGATTGGAATTTTTTTTATTCATTCGAATGTTCAAGTTGTATTTTTCTTTGATTGTTCAAACATTTTATGTCAAACGTTGTTATTTCATTAATGCATTACACATGTCTGTTTTGAAGTAATTATTTCGTATTCACTATATGCAAGCTATTTTCATATTTTTGTGATGATCAACTCTTGATTGAAAATTCTAAGCCTCTTGAGGGAGGATGACGAAAACGATACCACAATCTACAGTATGCTTTTGAACAGACCCTGCTGATGAGGTACAGGCATTGTTTCAATTCCTAAACACTGGAGTTATAAGGAAGATAATCCCTCGTCAAGCCCTTCGAGCCAAAGAAGTAGGAGTTTTTTCTTTTCAAAAATTAAAAACCCTTAATCATAACCTGGGGTAGGGTAGTTCTCTCAGTTGATCCAAGTGCATAACGAATGACATCAAAAGAGGTCCTTACAAAGCAAAAGACAGTGATGGTTCCGAATAATCATAAAGACAGGCAGTCATTACCAAAATAAAAGCCCAATAAGTCAAAACCTATGAAGGAGACTTACAAAAACTGGGGCATCCCGCTGACTGTAATCACAAAAGAAACAGTTCAGGCAAAAAGACAGGGATAACACAATAAAAAAGAAAGAGATCCTACAGACTCTCAAAAGAAATGACTGCCTATTCAAAATAAACTGTCAATATCCGAACCATCACCAGAATATCAGGACAAAGACTCAAACAAGGTCTAACGCACGATCAGCTGAGTTTAGGTTTGAAGAACATCACGAAGAGCGGGTGGGTACAAATAATTTGAGCCTTTATCCTTTGTTTCTTAAACCATGAACCAAGCCACGTTACAACCCTTAAAAGTCCTAGCTGAAGCATGGGTTAGTTCGAAAGCATACTGTTACCAAAGGTATCCTGACTCCTTAAGGCTTGCGGTAAAATCCTGAGTTGACATCACAGTTTACAAAAATTCACTTGTGTTTTTTACTGAAAAACTGTATTTTCAAAAAAAAAATCCAAGACAGACATAAGCTTTGCATTTCTAAATAACATTGTTTGCATGTGACTATTTGTTCGAACAGCAGAGAAATTCGCACGAAGAATATCTAGTGAACAAAAGCACTTCCAGTCCAGGGGCACGACATGATCATGGTCCGTCATCTGGGGCAGTCCAGTCAAGATTCAGAGAATCTCTCAACAATGCCAAGTAGCCAGGGATAACTCTCCATCTGAGACACTTGGGGCATTGGGTATGGATTTCAGCAACGAATCCTGCACGATTAAACGAAGATCTTCTGGTGGTATGGTAACACTGCACTACTGATAGTGACAACTTCCTGTATCCTAAGAGCATGGACATAGTCGAAAAAATACTATGCATAAGCAAAGACCCGCTAGGTTGACACACCTAGGCAAAAATAAGGGCTTCCCGGCGAACCAAAAGTGTTCGGGCAAAAATAAGGGATGAAATGAAAAAAATATGTACACCCGGCAAGTCGAAAACCTGAAAAGGCGGCTTGGGCAAAAATGGGTATCCCGGTGGACTGAAAACCCGAAAGGGCGGTCCAAGAAAAAGTTAGGGATCAAAAGTGTACGACTATGTCCCGTCATCTCGTCACTTGCCTACCAGAAGAAGATTTGTCAATCGGCAGTTATCGAGCACCTCCAAAGGTACCTTCTCCCGCAGAAACTGGGGCAATAAGAATTTCCTAAGCAATCTGGTTGCTCTGTCCACCGAGGTGCCAAGGTAAGCTCAGCTGAAGAATACGACCAAGATACCTTCACTCCCTGCAGAGTACGAACGCATCTCCCCGGCTTTATTCAAAGCTATTCTCCATCAGAGCTTATAACTGGGTTATCCTCAGCTAATTACCACGGAAAGATCGTCCTCGGCGAAGTTCTTCCTATCCCCCAGCGAAGTTCATCAAATCTTCCAACAAAACTTATCAACGGAATCCCCAGCGGAGTTATCATCAAAATCTCAGTGAAGTATCTCTTCCCACAGAGTAATTCCCCACAGAGTAATCTCTCCAGCAAGTTTATTCCCCAACAGAGTCATCTTCTCCTACCGGTTTATTCTTGCAATCATCATCCTCAGCGGAAACGAAGAATTCTACTCTTCAACATCAGCCCAGGATTCCACTTCCTGGCGTGCGTCAAGGATTTACTTTCCCAGACGAAGATACATTCATAAACATCACATTACAACATGATACATACATATACGCATCATATCATATAATCTCATTTATGCTGAGAATATCATCGCTTGATCGATACCATGCATTGCATATGAATGACCTTTACATTTCAGGAAGGATACAGTTAAATGATCAGCTATGTCAAAGTAGACAAATTCAGTCAGAGTAGACAAATTCAGTCAAAAGAAGACAAGTCCAGTTAAAATTAATTCCACTCGTCGTTATAGACACTCGTCGTCATAGACACTCGTCGTCATAGACACTCGTCGTTATAGACACTCGTCATTATAGACACTCGTTGTTATAGACACTCATCGTTATAGACACTCGTCATCATAGACACTCGTTGTCATAGACACTCGTCGTCATAGACACTCGTCGTCATAGACACTCGTCGTCATAGACACTCGTCGTCATAGACACTCGTCGTTATAGACACTCGTCGTTATAGACACTCGTTGTTATAGACACTCATCGTTATAGACACTCGTTGTTATAGACACCCGTCTTCATAGACACCCGTCGTTATAGACACTCGTCGTTATAGACACTCGTCGTTATAGACACTCGTCGTTATAGACACTCGTCGTTATAGACACTCGTCGTTATAGACACTCGTCGTTATAGACACTCGTCGTTATAGACCCTCGTCGTTATAGACACTCGTCGTTAAAGACCCCCCGTCCATGAAGATAACCCGTCCTTGAAGAGACAACTCGTCAGAGAAGACAATACCCCTTGGTTCAGTTAAATCAATCCCTAAAGGTTTTCTGAGATAACCTGTCAGTAGAGACAACTCACCAACCTTTTTGAAATTCCAGATTCGACTCCTGTATCCAGCCAGGGCACGTCTGAAGAGTTTGAAGATTCGATTCCTGTATCCAGCCAGGGTATATATGTTGACGACTAATTCCGGACTCGATTCATGTATCCAGCCAGGGCACGTCTGAAGAGTTTGAAGATTCGATTCCTGTATCCAGCCAGGGCATATCTGTTGATGACTAATTCTGGACTCGATTCCTGTATCCAGCCAGGGCACGTCTGAAGAGTTTGAAGATTCGATTCCGGTAACCAGCCAGGGTATATCTTTTGACGACTAATTCCAGATTCGATTCATATATCTAGCCAGGGCACGTCTGAAGAGTTTGAAGATTCGATTCTTGTATCCAGCCAGGGCATATATGTTGACGACTAATTCCGGACTCGATTCCTGTATCCAGCCAGGGCACGTTTGAAGAGTTTGAAGATTCGATTCCTGTATCCAGCCAGGGCATATCTGTTGACGACTAATTCCGTACTCGATTCATGTATCCAGCCAGGGCACGTCTGAAGAGTTTGAAGATTCGATTCCTGTATCCAGCCAGGGCATATCTATTGACGACTAATTCCAGATTCGATTCCTGTATCCAGCCAGGGCACGTCTGAAGAGTTTGAAGATTCGATTCCTGTATCCAGCCAGGGCATATCTGTTGACGACTGATTCCATATTCGATTCTTGTATCTAGCCAGGGCACATCTGTGAGTAACTGATTGTAGACCCGATACCTGTATCCAGCCAGGGCATATCTACATGAAGAGTTTAGAGATTCGATACCTGTATCCAGCCAGGGCATATCTACATAAAGAGTTTGAAGATCAACTCTTGTAACAGGCCAGGTAATTATCTTTCTTTCTCAGGTACGCAAGTTCTCGCTAAGGAATCTCTTACGCGATCGACACCTAGATGGCATCTATAAGCCTATCCACATACCATCTCTCCAAATGGCATCTATAAGCCCATTCCCGACAAGGCTCCGTCACAGCTCCAGATGGCATCTATAAGCCCATCCTCCTATCCATCATCTCTCCAAATGGCATCTGTAAGCCCATTCCCGCCATCACACTGCTAACATTCTACTATGTGAGTGCAAATTTCTAGACACTTTAGTGTTCAATCATCTTCCACCTTCGGATCACGAAAGGCACGCAAGCCAATCTACATCCTCAGGTCTAAGAAGATTGAACAGGGGAAACTGTTGTACCCCAAAATTTTCCCTCCCATATTCTTCAAGATTTGTCAAGGTCAATCTCCAAATGGTTCAAAATCTCTCAAGGATTGCACAGTGCAAGCACCCTCCTAACACAGTCAAAATTAGGGTTTTGGTTCTTACAAGGAAGTTGAGGTTTTCAAGGGTCAAATCAAGTCTCATATGCCTATATACATTGTCAAGCACCTATATGTCAAGTTTCAAGACTCACAAGGTCAAGTTGCACAGTCCAAAACCCTAATTGCTTCACAGTCAACTGCAGGGGTAAAATGGTCATTTGACAGTCAAAAGTCAAAAAATTTGGTCAACATCTTATTTTGAAGCCACAATCATCATTTGATCAATTCTTGATCATGATTCCTCAAGCATGGCTCAAAAAGTCTCAAGATGCAAAGGTTTCTATTTTTGGACAGTTGAAAAGTCAACTGTAACTTGACCAAGGCATACCTTTTTCATGGTTCATCAGAAAAATCCCATCCAAAGCTCATTTTCAAGGGGATGACATTTCCTACAACTCATCTTCACATTCCAAGTCCAATAAATGCTCTCCCAAAAAGTTATTAATTTCAACATTATAGGTCATTTTCAAAAGTCAACAAAAAGGCATTTTAAGTCAAAGACCATAACTTGAGATTGGTAAATAAAAATGACATGGGACCAAAGGCATTGGTTAGAGGACTTCAAGACCTTTCCAAAATGTCGAAGAACATGTTCATAGCTTCAAAATTGAGCAAGATATGCATTGGAGAAGTTGGGAAATTTTTGGGAACTTTCAAAAGTCAACTTTGCCTAAAACACTTCATTTTTGCTAATGGGCCTCAAATTCTTTCTTGAATCTTTACCCAAGGCTTATGCAGGACCCATTGAACTTAAAATGATTTATTTTCTTATTTTTAATTAATTAATTGAATTTTTATTAATATTAATTCATTTAATTGATTTTAATTGTAGGAAAATTCAAAAGATATGGTTTTTGGATCTTTTGTGAAGCAAATCTGATCAGGGCAAGCTGGCAATATCGTTTCTCAATCAAAAAGGCAAAATCATCCATGTTTGGCAAGTTTTATCAATCAAAAAAGTTGGAAAAGATTTGACTAAAATCAAATATTGAAAACATAATTTCATGGACTTTTGGGCCAAGATTTACCCTAGTTTTGATTCCAATACATATGCTGAAGCCAACCCTAGTGTTAACAACGTGAAACTGCTGCTGAAACACCATAACCAAACGCTAAAAAATTCAAGAAAAGTGTGAAACTAAATTCTTATTTGCAGCGCAATTCAAAGCCTAAAAAAGATTCAAACACCTTGCCTGAGTCTCCAGGAATCCATTGCCATCAAGAACAAGTCCAAATACGCAAAGAATCAAAGAACACAAGTCACTCGGTTTGCATTATTTTCCAAATTTGCATATCATAATTCATGCGTTTTTAATCCATTTTCTTGATTGGTTTGTGTTGTTAGGAACATTCTGAAGCTAATGGGATAGTTTAATTGTGTTGAAACTTCCTGAATCGAAATCCACCATGGGAGATATCTAGGGTTTCGAAGCTTGAAAATTAGGGCTTTGCGCATAAGGAAAAATTGGGCCTTGAGACAAGCATGGTTGAATTCGTCAAGGCCAGACGAATTCAACCAAACCCTCGCGCTCTTTTTATATCATCCATAGCTCTAATCGCTATTCTTGGCACTTTTGTTTTGTGGGGGTTTAAAACCCCCGTTATCTGTTTGGTATTTTTGCAGATGAATGAAGAAGATGGTGAGTTGGCCAAATGCTAGTGGATCATTCAAACCATGGCGCGTTTTTTTAAATGTCCCAGCATAATTGATTCTTTAATATATTATTTTTATTAGCCAGTATAATAACAAAAGCATGCGTTTGGTTCAGTGGCTGGTGACACGCTTGGTAAGTACTGGGACCTGGGTTCGATTCCCAGGTCCCCCATATAATTCTTCATATTTTTCACAACATGTTCCAATGCAGTGCTTGTACCAAGTTCCACCATACGTCCTCACGCCTAAGCTTGCCAAGTTCCTAGGATGCCCAATCCAGTGGCCAGGAGATGAGGAGCATGGTACTCCCCAGTCAAACAGCATGCACGTGATCATGAAAAGTCAATCAGGCTTAGAGTTCTTGGGCCAGAATTTCTCACAAAAAACCTCCATATGGGCCATCTTACCCCCCTTGGTTTGCAATCTATTTTCTTTTCTTTTAAATTTCTTTTAATTATTTTAATTATTATTATTAATTCACCACAAATTAATTTTTCCTAATAAAAATCAGAAAATCAAAATTGTAAATATATTTTAATTATTTATTAATTTCACCATTAACTTATTTTTGTAAATAAATACTAATAACTAACTTAGCTTAATTTAGGTTTAAATTTTAATCTTTTTCTCAATAAATAAAAATTCTATAGAATTAGGTTTTGACATTTTTAATCATTTTCTTATTATCATCATTATTAATTATTATTATTTTTTTACATATAAATGTAAATTAATTAATTAGCTTAAATTAGGTTAACTTTAACATTTTCTTAATAATTAAAATAAACTTAGAACTAGGGTTTTCTTTTGATTTTAATTTCTTTATTTTCATTAAATACAAAAAAATATCTTTCTTTAATTAATTAAATAATTAGCTTTACTTTTTAATTTAATACAAAAGGACAAAAAACTCATAATTTCTCAAAAGGGTCCAAAACCCTCGGACGTTCCAGTTTAATTCTTTTCGCGCGTTATTTTTTTTATTTGATTATTATGTAACTGCTTCCAAGGATGTAATAGTAATTAGGTTTATTGCTTTTTTTTACTTTCCGCATTTTATCAAAACGGGTCTTTGTTTTTTTTTGGCAATGTATAGACCCGCGCCTTGTAATAGCGTAGCTTTTACCTTTCCGTATTTTATTTTCCGCACTCCTAACTGCTAAATTGCATGAAAGAATGTATGATAATTAAAAACAACTCGTAGCTCACAATTGCATGATCTAAGATAAATGTTAATCTGAAAACGACACACAATGCACATGCCACTTCTAGGGTACGCCTCACTCGTTGCCTCGAAAGTGGTCGCCAAGTATAGGGTGTTTTAGCGGTCGCCCTTATGTCTAAGATCCAGTTGCCTCGAAATGGTTGCCTCGTATTAAAAAGGATCTAGGACATTAGGGTTACTTCTAAGGTGTCCTATTATTGCTTCGGTGACCACACTGTCCCTAAAATCGAATTGACCCGAATAATTCCAACGACGGTGCTACCTACCTCTCAATGGTGGGATAGCACTATCTAAAGGACTCTTACACAGCCTAATTCCTTAGAGTAGGTAGATTCTCATGGGTACTTGCTCTTTTCAAAACAAACAAAAACAACTTTTTGCACCTACACTTTCAAAAGCTTTCAAAACAAATTTTTCAAACACTCTTGAGGACAGATACAAGAGTCACTTAGAAATCTTTCAAAACGAAACTTTTTCAAAACCCACACACACTTGAAAAGCAAACATTTTTTGAAAACATAAGAGCAAGCACCTAAGAGCCCGTGGATAACCACGGATAGAAAGGGTGTTAACACCTTCCCTTTCTATAAATCTACCTCCCGAACCGAGAGACATTCTCAATAAGGAATTTTGTTGTGCTTTTGTCCTTTCCATGTTGGAGAACATAAAAGACGGTGGCGACTCTTGCTTACCGCGACATACGCGATCCAGCTTTAAAACAGTCAGTTCTATTTCCACCGATCACATAGGCAAATGAGGCAGCTTCGACCCATTTGGTGAAATAATCAATAGCGACAAGAATGAAGCAATGTCTATTGGAAGCAGTAGGTTTAATCTCTCCAATCATGTTAATGCCACGTATTGCAAACGACCACGGAGCAGTCATGACATTTAGAGGAATATGAGGCACATGGACCTTGTCAGCATAGATTTAGCACTTGTGGTAAGTCCTCTAGTGATGATGGCAATCAGTTTCCATTGTTGACCAATAGTAACCGGCTCTCAGGATTTTCTTGGTCGTAGTATGACCGTTATAGTGAGTCCCAAAAAGACCATCATACATATCTTCCATAATTTTCTCTGCCTCTTTCTTGTCCATACATCGGATTAGAGTAGAATCATGGTTTCTGTTGTACCCCAAAATTTGCCCTCTCATTTTATCAAGATTTCCCCTCACCAGACTCCTTGAACTCCAGACAGGATTAGGGTTTTGCTCTGCTCAAGATATCTCCTTGCACTGATGACCTAAATTAGGGTTTGAGTTTGCACAGGTATTTTTGGACTTCCAATGTTCAATATGACTTTCATGCTTCATGTTGTACTTACAAGATTGTCCATACCAAGTTTCAAGCCTTGAATCAAATTTTTGCCCAGTCAATTGGACAGTTGACCTAGAAATCAACTGTATTGGGGAAAAAGTCAACTGTGGCCAATTTACAGTCAAACCTCACAATTTTTGATCCACATCAACATTATAGACTCATATGAACCATTTAATCAAGTTTGGACCACAACTCCTTAAGAAATTTGATCAGATCATCACAAGGGCAAAATGGTCATTTTTAGGGTTTTGACTGTATAAGGGCAATTTCTGATTTTTCACCTAGCCAATGGAAAATTGGGTTCAAGCATGGACTCAATGACTCAGTAGGAATCATCTTGACCTATTCACAAGGTTCAAAGGATCTCAAATGCATTGGATAGACAGATGAATTTTCCAGTCAACTGATCAAAATTTGACTGTACACTGAAAAGTCAAAATTTGACTTTTTGGTCAAAATCAAGTGCCAAGGGTCATTTTTCATCAAGATATGTCAAAACATGAAACTTGTTCATCAAGAAACCCAATTTTGCAAATTAGGGTTTAAGATTGAAAAATTTCATAACTTAGAATTTTTCTAAGTTATGAAATTTTCTTAATTTTTTCCAACTTTGCCCAATATTTTCACCATGATGCAATGGGATTCAAACAAAACTTCCAACATGAAAGTTGTATTCCTCCAAAAATTCTACGACTTTGATTCACAAAGTTTTCTCAAAAGAAGCTTGGATCTCAAGTTATGATTTTTGGAACAAGGGTCCATGAAACTTTTAACTTAGTGAAATTTTGCCCTAGTTTAGGCAGGATTTTGGCCTATCTTCATGGAAATTTTTCAAATAGTTCCACTTGGAATCTAAAAATTAATTTCAAATATTGAATGTAGATCATGTTACAAGCTTTCTAAAATGTCCAAGAACTCTCCAAAAACATTTGTGGTTAGGGAGAATCGAAGGCTTGAAGTTGGCAATAACTCACTTTTGATCCATGGCATGTTCATATTGATACAAGTTGCAAACTCTAATCAGCCTTGTTTGTACTTGATTACAGGTCCCAAAACCCTTCTATACTCAATAATTAAATGCAAATCCATTGGTCTAAGGCTTTGTTTTGGTCATTAGAAGATTATACATTAGATTAATCCAAAAATAGTAAAAGGTAACTTTGCCATTTTTGTCAAAATCTTGCTTTATGTCAAATTGCATCCTTGAGCATTGAACCATATCTTGTACAGCAAATAAAATCCACCAATTGGAGGGGCCAAGAGCATAATGTGCAAGCTGATAGATAGCCTGTACAGGCCTGTCTTGCATCATTATCCACTTTTGCTTCATATACAAGAAACTTGTAAAACACAACACATCTTGCACATCTGTTAGAACCAAATTTTGCAAAGATTTGAGACAAGTTTCACACATCCCCTTGAGCCAGAAACACGAGCCTTTGAGCCCTCAAACCTTCCATAGCACAAAATCACCCTCCATTGGCAAAACAGGGCAGCTTCTGCATCTTGAGTTCTATCTCACAAGTTGCTCATGCGTTTTGCCCCAAACCTGTTCAAACACCTTCCATATAACCTATCCAAGCTATCCCAACCCTTAAACACTGACTGTAACTCCATTTGCAAGGTTTACCATTTTTTATTTCAGCTTGTGCAGGCTGAGTTCTACAGGCTTGTTCAAGCACATTCAAGGCAAGCTAGGCATTGGGGAAGGTCAGGGGAAGTTCAAGCAAGCTCCCAAACATCTCAGGCCTCACTGAAAAGTTCCACACTGCCATACACGAAGTCAACTGAAACAGGTTTTTGTCAACTTCCTATCTCTCTATTTAGGAATCATTAGGCTTAGGTTTGTGAATAAAAAATGTAGTATTCATAGCCATAATGTTGTACGTATGCTCAGTTTTCATTTAAATTAAGCGTGTTAAGAGAATTTGATCCATGAACTTCCTGAAAAAATTAGGTTAGGATTTAGGGCCAGAGAAATTCTCTCTGGTCTTTGAGAGTTAGAATGAGTTCTTTACATGGTTGGATTCGTCTTGAAAAATGCTACAACTTTGATGTTTTGATTTTTGCATTAAAGATGGTATGCAGGATCTAGCATTTTGTACAGGGCGCGCGCAATTTTGAGACAAAGGTTGAAGATGAAGTCTGGTGGGCTGGACTTGGTCCTGGCTTTGTTTTTTACACCCCCCTCATTACTGACTGCACTCCCCTGGCCCATTTCTTCATATTTTTATATTTTTTGTATTTATTTTCATTTCTGATTTTATTTTCTTATTTTTCAGACATAAAAAATACCAAAATATTTTTTTATAAATTCTAACATTTATTTTTGTATTTTATTTTATTTTTTCTAAACATAAAAGTAATTTAATGAATATATACCTTTATTTTATTTTAATGAAAACTTGAAAATAAAACATTAAATATTATACTTTTTTTATTTATTATTATTTATACTTAAATAATACTTTTTCTAAATATATTTTATTTTTGTATATACATTATTTTATTTTATTGTATATAAATAGTATATTTAATATATTTATATTCTTAAAAGAAAATTAGGGTTTTACCCTTAATAAAAAAATATATAATCTTTTATTTCTTGTTTATATATACACTAAATATTGTTTTACATACATAAAAAATAAACATAAACATTTTTGCATATTCACAATATTTTGTATATTTATTTTTTTTATTTATTTAAATATTGTTCATTTATTATTTGTACCAATTATTCAATTTGGATGTAATAGTAAATATTAGGGTTTTAATTTCTTGCAAATATCCCCCATTCAAAAATTGTATCCCTCTCCCCATATCAAATGTTGTAATAGGGTAGATTTATTTTACGCATTTATGCTTTCAATTATGCCATGATTAGAGATTAGGGTTTGTATGCAAAAATCCAAAATCAAACAAATAGCTTGACTAATACAAAGACAAAAAACATGTAAAATGACAACACAATGCACACTTGTACCCCTAGGGTTTCATCCACTTGTTGCCTTTAAAATTGGCCATGTTAAGCATGTTGAGTACTTTGGCAAAACAAAAACAAAACAAAAGATCATAGTCCCTCGATGACGCTATCTTGGTTGCCTATACAAAAATGATCTAGTCCCTCAAAAATTGCTAAAGATATTTGGCACAATTGCTATCATGGTCAATACGATGACCCGCGCCTGTCCCGTTTAACGTCCTAATACAAGGTTGTTTACCAAATGCAATGGTAAAACAACACTGTCAAAAGGGTTAAAAATGTGTAGGAAAGATCTTTGAGTAAAATAGGGTAGATAACTCTTAGTTACTTGATCAAAACTTGCAAAAACATCCTTGCTATTTTTCAAACACACCTCACAACAAAATTTTAAGACATTTCCCAAAAACAAACATTCAAACAACTAAAAATCTTTTCAAAAGACAATACACCTTTGTATATATTCAAACAAGAATCATTACAAAGGTTGCACAACGATGGCCTCTTTTCAAAACATTTTCAAAACCACACACAAAGCACCATTTCAAACAATTGAAAAGCAAAAGCAAGTGATCTAAACAAGTAACTAAGAGCCCATGGATAACCATGGATGAAAAGGGTGCTTGCACCTTCCCTTTTCATAATCTACTCCCCGAACCCAAGAAAATATCTCAAAGGTCTTTCCTGTGCTTTTTGACCTTTCCTTTGGATAAAATAAAATGTCGGTGGCGACTCTTGCTAAACCGAAATATTTGCGAACACAAACGCAAAACCCCAAGTCAGTTCTCCCACCGTATCACAGTTGCATTTATACAAAATTCCATGGCTTAGAAAGAATTTGGCTGAGAATCTTCGTAATAACTTTTTATCATTGATGGAAGCTCCTTCAGGACACTCTTGTGCTTCAAGGTGTATTTTCACCTCATCGTACCATGGCTTCTCGGCGTTAGTGTCAAGCTCATAGAAGTATGAAGGTTCGTCAAATATCTCAATTGTAATCATAGGAGCTTCGTTGTCCCATTTGACTTTGAACATAGAAGAAATCATGGCCAAAGCATCGGTTTACTTATTTTCTTCTCTAGGGAAGTGTTTAAAGGTGATTTCTTTGAAGTAAGGAATCAGAGATAATACAAGCTCCTTGTAAGGAATAAGATTAGGATGCTTAGTTTCTCAATCTCCCTTTACTTGGCTAATAACTAGAGCAGAATCTCCGAACACTTTCAAATGCTTGATCCTTAAATCAATGGTAGCCTTCAGGCCCAAAACGCGTGCCTCATATTAGACCATGTTATTTGTACAGTCAAAGCATAGTCTAGCAGTTAAAGGGGTGTGGCAACCCTCATGAGAAACTATCACAACACCAATTCCGTTACGCAAAGCGTTGGAATCCCCATCGAAGACCATAGTCCATTGGGATCCTTATTCAGGTCCGCTATATGGCCCAGGTTTTGCACAATCAATCACTAACATGATATTCTCATCCGGGAAGTCAAAGTTCATAGATTGATAATCATTAACAGCTTGATGGGCTAATGATCTGCCAATACACTTCCTTTAATGGCCTTTTGTGTTGTATATTGAATATCGTACTCAGTCAAGATCATTTTCCATCTAGCTATCCATCCGGAAAGAGAGGGTTTCTCGAAGATGTACTTGATAGGGTCCATCTTAGAAATCAATAGAGTGGTATAAGTCAACATATACTGTCTTAGCCAGCGACCAACCCATGCAAGAGCGCAACAAGTTTTTTTGAGCAGTGAATATCTGGTCTCACATTCGGTAAACTTTTTGCTCAGGTAGTAAATTGCATGCTCTTTTCGTCAAGACTCGTCATGTTGGCCCAACACATACCCCATAGAATTCTCTAGCACAGTCAAGAACATGATCAAGGGTCTTCCTTTGACTAGAGGCATGAGGATAGGAGGTTCTTGCAGATATTCCTTGATTTTGTCGAAGGCAGCTTGGCATTCATCATTCCATCTGACTACTTGATCTTTCTTTAAGAGTTTGTAGATTGGCTCACAAGTAGTAGTTAAGTGAGATATGAAGCGGGCGATGTAGTTAAGACGACCCAAGAATCCACTAACCTCCTTTTCAGAATGGGGAGCTGGCATTTCTTGAATGGATTTTACCTTAGCAGTATCAACTTCGATGCCTTTACCACTGATAATAAAAACTAGAAGTTTTCCAGATCTTACTCTGAATGTTCACTTATTAAGGTTCAACCTCGGCTTATATTTTTTCAGCCTCTCGAATAGTTTGTATAGGTGATTGAGATTCTCCTCTTCAGTTTGTGACCTTGCAATCATATCATCCACATATACCTCTATTTCATGATGGATCATATCATGAAAAAAAAGCTACCATGTCCCTTTGATGTGTTGCCCCTGCATTCTTCAATCCGAATGGCATGACCTTGTAACAAAAGGTGCCCCATTGCGTAACAAAGGTGGTCTTCTCCATGTCTTTGGGAGCCATCTTAATTTAATTATAGCCAGAGAAACCATCCATGAAAGAGAAGAATTTATGTAGAGCGGTGTTATCGACCAAGACATCAATATGAGGTAGAGGGAAGTCATCCTTTGGGCTTGCCCTATTCAGATCCCTATAATATACGCACATAGGAACTTTTCCGTCTTTCTTTGGCACTGGAACCACGTTTGCAACCCATTGAGAATAAGATGTCACAGCTAGGAATCCTGCATCAAATTGTTTCATCACTTCAGCTTTTATTTTCTCAGACATGTCAGGCCGCATGAGACTGACTTTTTGCTTGACAGGAGGACAATCTTCCTTTGTTGGCAGACGATGAACTACAATGTCGCTGTCCAACCCTGGCATATCTTCATACGACTAAGCAAACACTTCCACGTAGTCATGTAACATCTGAACCAATCTGCTTTTGACACTGCTTCCTAGGTTGGCGCCGATCTTGACCTCTTTCTTGTCTGTCTCGGTACCTAGATTGATAACTTTAACTGACTCTTCATGCGGCTTAATAGCTTTTTCCTCTTGCATTAGAAGTCTGGCTAGTTCTCCTGGTATTTCACAATCTTCCTCGCTTTCGTCTTCAGCTAGGTTAATTGGATGTTCGAAATCAAAGTTGGCAATAGTAGAGTCATTGGCAATGAGATTTGGAGTGGACGAGGACCTGCAAGAGAGTGTGTGTGTGCATTTAAGATATATGGCTATTTGAAAATGCATTTAAAGAAAAGGAAATACAATGAGCACAAAAATTTGAATGCAAAAGTCCAATGGTTTATATTGAATGATCATATGATAAAATGAACATAAATAAAACCCTTAACAAATGGACCATAGTTCTTCGGGCCAGGCATATGGCTTAAAAGTCATTGTTTAATATTACAGATAAAAGGCTCTTGAATTGATAGAAAGCAATAAACAAGTAACTACTCCTCAATTAAGGAGATGGAAACGAAGTCCTTTGCGTGCCAATTGTTGAGCTCTGTCATAGTACGATATATCCATTCTTCGAAGGAACATTCATCATCAGAATCCTCCATAGCATTTACTTCATGATTTCCAATACGGAGAGGGGGCTTTCTCGCACGAGCGCGCCTTACTTCCCTTTGAGCCTTGATAATGAAACCCAACCCACGTTTGTCGGCTTTGAACGAGATTTCGTGGAGTTTCCCTCAGGTATCACAGCTTCCATCTTTGACTGTGGCATGAGAATCCTTAAATGAAACCATCCTTAGCACCACCTTATCATCTTTGGGCATGTCAAAGGAAATTTTGGCAGTGGCAACCATAGGCGGAACAATTTCAAAAGCTTGGCACGAAGTTTCCATAAATTTTCCATCCATCTCTACATATTTGAAATAATTGAGATGGCTTACCATGAATTCCTCATCACCGCAAACAATGACAATCCTCCCCTTGACTGGGTATTTTAGCTTTTGGTGAAGGTTAGATGTTACTGCCCCTGCTCCATGGATCCAAGGGCGACCAAGCAAACAAGATTAAGCGGGACGGATGTCCATGATGTAGAAAGTAGCATTGAAAATATGTGAGCCCACTTTTATAGGGAGATCCACCTCTCCATGAACCGTCCTTTTGGACCCATCGAAATCCCTCACAATGATATCACTCGGCCTCAACACCAGTCCTTCACAGTCTAACTGGTCCAAAGCCCCCTTAGGTAGCACTTTTAAATAAGATCCAGTGTCAACCAGAACATGTTCTAGGGTAGTCCCTTTACATTCAACAGAAACATGCAAAGCTTTATTATGGTTCCTTCCAAGTGGTTTCAGATCAGCATCTAAGAACCCCAATTCATTGTCGGCCATCAAGCTTGCCACAAAATTTTCGAATTGGTCAATTGTGGTCTCATGAGGGACATGAGCTTTCTTTAATAATTTTATTAATGCTCGAGCATGAGCATCGGAACAAAGTAGCAAAGATAACATGGAGATCTTGGAAGGAGTTTTCCCTAGTTGTTCCACTATCTTGAAATCACTCCTCTTTATAATATTTAAGATTTCATCCATTTCTTGAGCGGAAGGTTCATCAGCAGCAACATCTTTTGCAGGCACCTCTATCTCAACAGGCTCAACCACTTTCTTTTTACCCCTACTGTCAGCATTGGGCTTCTCAATAGTGGTGCAGACAGGTGCCGTTGTAGCAGTTTGGGGTGAAATGTTGGGCGAAAATATTCTCCCAGTTCTGATCACCTTACTAAAGCCAGTAATATTCCCAACGTCATCAGCCTTGCTTTCTTCAATCCAAACATCTTGCTTTATTCCATGGTAAAACACTTCAGTACCGTAGTTCCACGACACTGCTTTGTTGGAAGAGTACGAAATTGGCCCAGGGGCAGTAATCATCAGAGGAGCAACAGTAGGTTCATTCGAAATCCTAATAGGACCCTTTAAGGTGATCCTAAGAGGCTTGTTTGAAATTGTTATGATGGAGAGGTCTTCAATCTTAACAATCAAATTTTTGATGGATAGAGCTCTTTTAAATAGGATCTCATGACTATTCATCAGGCGTTGAACACCTTCTTTCAGCCATTTGCATCCATTAATTTGTTTGGCACAAAAATCACTGTCTTTCAAGCATCCAGGGAAAACCCAGGCTCTCAACAAATTCCTTTTGACAATGGTTAACGGAGTGGTTAAGTCTTCGATGGAGGAAACAAAAATAGTGTCTTCAATTGCATTGACACCTTTGCCATGGTTTGGCATTGGTGCCGTTATCACATTGGGAATTGTAGGCGGATCAAATTTGATTGTCTTTTTGTCTATTAGATATTGAATTTTGCTCTTCAACACCCAACATTGATCGGTCTCATGCTCGGGACTATTTGAATGATATGCACACTTGGTATTTGGATTTTATTTAGGTGAGGAAGTGTTCGGATTGGACGGAGGATCACGCGGTGTCACTAAGTTGGACTTTAACTGGTGTTATAAGGCCTGGGATAGCAGCATGCCTATCCTTGTGAATTGTCTTTGTAGAGCCTCAAATCGTTGATGATTGGAAGATTGTCTTTGAATAGGAGTAGGGTTGGAAATCAGAACAACATTAACAGACGGACTTCTATCCTTCTTGGTACGGTCCCTTTCCCCATACACAACATTCGTTTCTTTCTTCTCATTGAAGGGTTTCTTTACGGGGTTGGAGGTAGAAGCATGCGCCATAGGGATTTTCCCGTTCTTGATACCACTTTCGACCTTTTCACCGATCAGGATTAGCTTGGTGAAACCAGACGAAGAACACCCAACCAATAAGTTGAAAAATGGACAAGATAACGTACCCATAAACATATCAATATGTTCCCTGTCAATTAACGGTGGTTGGACCCTACTGGCAAGATCCCTCCATTTTTGGGCATACTCTTTGAACCCCTCGTTTTTATCCATCGTCGTGTCTTGTAGGTGAACTCTAGTCGGCACCAGGTCAGCATTGTATTGGTATTGGTGATAGAAAGCAGTGGCCAAGTCTTCCCAGGTATGGATACGAAAACCCTCCAATTGGTAAAACCACTCTAGTTGTGTCTTATCCAAGGTTTCATGAAAGAAATGGACCCATAGTTTCTTGTCGGTAGTATGCAGTTGTATTTTGTGCATGTAAGACTTCAGATGAAGCTTTGGGTAGGAGACCCCATCATATTTAATGAAGACTGGTATCTTGAATTTATGGGGAATGACAACCCCAGATATTAAACCCAAATCATCAAAATCCAAACCAGGAATGGCTTGAATCTCAACAGCCTTTAATCTATCCTCTAGCTGTTTGTACTTGTCGTCGGTGGGAGGATACTGTTCATCAAAATAGTTTTCATCATCGGAAACTCGATCATTTATACACCCAGCCCGGGTACTTCTTGCTTTTTCAGCTTGATTTTCGTCTTCCTCAGACGAATCTTCAATTATTGGCATCTGGCGGATCAGTTCTCCGAATCTTTTACCCATGTTGACCATGGCTTTCCTTTTTGGTTTCTTTTTGGATGCCAGCAACGTCATCAACTCTTGTTGCCCCTTGGCCAGGGTCAACAGAGTCTCTTGAAACTGAGAATTTTGTGTTTGTAGGTCCTTCACTATTTTCTCGATATCCATCTTACTGAAATAAATAGTAGAAAGATAAGGAAACCTATCGTGGAAAACCTGTTTTGTTATAATGCATGAAAAATGTGCATTCAAATGATTTCAAGGATTTATAAAAATTTAGATTTGTCTAGACAAAGAATGAACAAACGAAAAATTGCATTAATCCGTTCAAAATGGTTACAACGTGCCTCTTGGGCTTACAAAATAAATTCCTAAGATAAAAAGGTTGAACGCATCATCTTTGGTGCTAGGTAGGCGTTCAAGCTCTCGTCTTCATGAAGTTTCCTTTTAAGCTCTAAAACCCTTTTCTCGCTGGCGTAGAATTGAGCTTCGAAGGTGTCTCGCTCTTCCTTGAGCTGAATCCAACCCTTTTTCAAGTCCTCGAGAGAAGTAGGCATGTTGGGATAGAGGATAGTGTACGGTACATCTCCTTCAGCAACAAGCTCCATGATAATTGGTAGGATGGAGGGGTAAGGCATCATGAGCTTCTGATCACGAGCTCGTACCCACCTAATGTAAGGTTCAAGGGGAAGAGAATTCTTGCGTCCCAGTGTCTCGATATCCACTTTGTTTACCATCATCCAGGCTCGTACAAACCTCTGACGGTAGCCTTGATCGTCGCTCTCGTAGTTGAACACCACTCCTTGGATGAGCATATCATGAGGACCATCTCTTCGGGCATACCCAATTTGTCGTAAAGCTAAGCAAGGGTTGTAAGTGATACCTCCCCTAATGCCAAGCAGAGGGACATTAGGGAATTCCCCACAACAGTCAATGATAGAAGTATCTTCCAAGGATTGAGAGCACCAATGAATATAAGAGTGGGTGAGGGACATCATCCTTTGAGACGATGTCAATCCTTGCTCGTTCTTCAATATTGATCGAGGTAGGTGCGAAGTAAACCACTTGGAGAGTAGGGGAATGCAACACAGGAGAGTACCTCTTTTCTTTATGGTGCGGGTATGGAAACAATGTAAGATGTCTCCCAGCAAGGTAGGTATAGGATTATGAGAGATGAAGACTTTGATGGCATTCACATCTATGAATTAGTCCAAATTGGGAAATATAACCAAACCATAGATTAGAAGGACCAAGATATCTTCAAAGGCTTGAAAATCCATATCTTCCCAGAGTGAATGAGCCTTCTCCACTACGAGCTTGGCTAGGAACCCTTTAACTTCACTTATTGTCTCCCAATTTTCTATAATATCGGCTATCTTCAGATGCAGGGCTTCATCAATGACTTCAGGTTTTGGAATCCCTTCTAAACTAGTGAATGGTATTTGATCAAGCACGGGCACTCCCAACAGTTGAGAGAACTCCTCTAGCGTAGGAACCAATTGATAGTCAGGAAAGGTGAAGTAATGATGCATGGGATTAAAGAATTGGAAGAGCACACACATCATTTCTTCTTGGAAATTAGAGGTAGCCAAATTGAGGAGTCAACCATATTTCTTGGTGAAAGGAGAATCTTCAGGCACCCTTGATGCTAATTCTTGGAGTTGAGGGTGTGCTTTCACGAAGCTGATTCGGATGGTATTCCTTCATAAAGGATTCATGGCCTACAAAATAGAACAAAGATAAATTCCTGAATCCTTGAAATGGTTAGTGAGAATGCTTATCATGCTATGATGTTTATGATGTTATGTACAAGTAATCAAGTTGTTATGTACACACAAAGCAGACAAGTCCTTAGGTTTAGGCTTCCATGGAGTTGGTAGGTAAGTACCCTCTTGAAGTTTAGTTGGCTCAACCTATCCTAAAAAATAACCGGGTTCTAGGGGATCTCAATATCAATGACCTTTATTTTAGGCATTTTCTCACCACCATCAATCTTTTCTTGCGGCCGAGATATCTCAAAAGTCTGGTCTCAATGAGCGTAGTATCGAGTATCAACCAATTTTCAGCTTCCACCAAAACCGGCTATCTCATTACTTCCTAATGGCCAAGTTGTTCAATTAAGGTTCTAAGGTCAGTTAGTGCTTCATGACGCCACTCAGCGGCCTCGTATTCTCCTCGATTCAACACAAGGGATACCGGTACCAACAAATGTGTCACACTAACGTAGCTATTGCTTCAACCATATAGGTCTATGTCATACAGTTTCCATAATATATTGCTACTTACCTAAAAAGGTGTCCCAAATCCGTGTAGAGGATCAAAACAAGACCAAACAAGGAACCATAATGTAAAGCAAGCAAGTCAAACAAAGAAATCAATTAAAGATGGTCTAGCCCTAAGGTAACCCCACTTTTAAGTTATTCTCCCCAGCAGAGTCACCAGTTCTGTAACACGTTTGATCGAAATTGTTGCGGATAACAAGATTTGCCACCGACTTTTCTTTTATCCAATAAAGGAAAGGGTGAAAAAAACAAGAAAGACCTTTGATATTATTTTCTTGAGTTCGGGGGGTAGATTATGAAAATGGAAGGTATTAGCACCCTTTACATCCATAGTTATCTATGGGCTCTTAGTTGCTTGCTAGATCGCTTGCTTTTGTTTCAAAGTGTGCTTTGTGGTGGGTTTTTGAAAGTATTTTTGAAAAGCGCCTTCGTCTAGGCAAACTTTGTAATGATTCTCGTCTCTATAAGAATGTATACAAAGTGTTTGGACTTTTGAAAATATTTCATGTTTTGAAAGGGTTTAGTGTGTGTTTGAAAAGATGTTTGTTTTGAAAATGAGCAAGCAACTAAGAACATTTCTACCTACTCAAAAATATTTTGTTCTTCTCCTCCTCCTTTATATGTTGCTATCTTATCATTGATTGGTAAGAAGTCTTATCTTTGGATGTAAAGGGACGGGCATGGGTCATCGTATAGTCATGATAACAATGTTGTGAGATGTCTTAGCATTTTTGTTGAGGGACTACGGGCATTTGTAAGGCAACATTCGAAGCTTCATCGAGGGACTATGATCTTGTATTTGGATTGTTTTTGCTAAGACATCTCACGTGCATAACATAACCATTTTTCATAAGGCAACAAGTGGAGCTAACCCTAGAGATGCAAGTGTGCAGGTGTTTGTATTTCATGCTTGGTTTATCTTGGATTAGTGTTTTCTAAGATTGATTTCATCTTCACATATAAATCCTATTTTACTAGCATTTATATGAAAGCGATAAATTACGGAAAATAAATATTCTACGCTATTACAATCATTTGGGGAATGGGGTGTACAAATTTAAAAATTGGGGTTGCAAGAAATTAAAGTCCTAATTATCTATTACAACCATATTGAAATAATGTACAAGAATTGAAATGTAAAATAGATTTGCTTTTTTTTGTGAAGAGAAGAAATAAATTTGCTTAAGGAAATGTTTTTAGTCTTTTTGTTTTAAAAGAAATAAAGAAAAGTATATGAATATATAGTGTTTTTGGTGTTTTTGATTAATGAAAATAAAAAGTGATGATAAAAATAATAAGAGAAAAAGAATTAGAGTCAGCGAATGGCTAAAAGGATAGAAATAAGAAGGAGCATAAGTTCTGACTTTGGTGTGCTGCAAATCAGAAAGAAAATGTTAGCAGAAATGGGGAAGGCTAGAAGTTCTAGATCCGGAGCACTAAAGTTCTAGGGTTGCTGGGAACAAAGGAAAGCCTAGAAGCTCTGATTGCTGAAAGAGACTAGAAGTTCTGATGCAGCTGCAAACCTAGAAGTTCTAATGTTACTGGAAGGCTAGAGGTTCTGGTTGTTGAGAGAGCCTAGAAATTATGATGCAACTCGAAACCTAGAAGTTCCAGTGTTACTGGAAGGCTAGAAGTTCTGATAATGGGTAAGTGAGGTGTCAATGTTGTTGGATGAGAATATATAGAAGTTCTGGTCCAGGAGTACTGTTTTGACAAAGAAATGGAGGGGTTTATCTAGAAGTTCTAATCCCGGAATATTGTTTGACAAATAATGGGGTAAAAATGTCAAGAAATAAACATAAAAATATGCTTTTGGGGTTAGAACCCAGGACCCTTAACACTAATGCCTTATGCGCTCTCTCTACCACTGGGGTGGCTACACATCCAGTATTAGAAACAAAAACATAAACATATATTACAAAGTAAGTTCTGATAGTGAACTTCATCTTCTTCTTCGTGCCAGCCAGAGTAGCTGCAACTTAGTCATTTTTCAACAAAAATGGAAAATGCAAACATAGAAGTTATGGAAAATCTCATCATGGTTTCAGAAAGACAAAGCATCAAAAATGCAAATCAAAAGCAAGCATGAACTTTGCTAATCCTAATTCTGAATTCTAATTTCCTCAAGAAGTTCTGATATGAAATTCTCTCTACTTAGGCCATATAAATGAAATCTATAAATATGTACTGATTCAGAGCCATGATATTTACATTGTATCTTTGAAAATACAAGCCTAAAAATGCCTAAGTAATGAGATGAAAATTAGAAGAAACTTACCTTGCTGCTGGAGATTGTTATGTGAGTTAGAGCCTGGTTTAGACTGTTGTGGCGTTCTGGTCAACTTCCTCAAGTTCTCAGAAAGCTGAAGCAACCCTTAACTTGAGTTATGGCTGATTGGAATGCTCTAAAGCAGTCAAGATACAAAGTTCTGGTTTTTGAAATGGAGAATGGTGAAGACTGTATTACAGTTTGAAAACAAAAATTGGGAAGGCTTCTACGTGTATGCTAGAAATTGTATGGATGATTTGGTCAAGAAAAACTCAAGGAAAATTAGAGTTTGGATGCAAAAATCAGAAACTAGCAGGTTTTGTGTTTGTGTTGCAGTTTCAAGTTCTTGGGAATTTTCAACAAGGTTTCAAGGCTTTTTTCCAATCTTTTTGAATCCCCCCACAGTTTGCAAATGAAGTTTAATTTATAGGCAAAGGATTTAGAAGCCTGGAGAAATCAGGAGTACATCCATCATGTGTTATGGCTCGTTGACTTGTTTTTGAAGCAATTTTAGATAGGCATGGTTTCAAGGTAAAGTAGAGTGGTTAACAGCTTTAATCACGCCTAATATGAGTTTGTAGGCATGATTTGTGGGGAAGTACACTCAAAAACAAAGTAAAGTATGGGTTCAAAAATAAACTTTGTACAAAAGTTTTCTTTTCAATGACAGCAGTGGTACTTTTATGTCACACGTGGGAAGATCTTTTGGATAAAGGCTTGAACATTGGGATAAAGACTCAAAAGTGGGGGTGAGCATTAAATGATGATGAGGTTTAATAAGCAAGAAGACCCACAACATGAGATTATGCAGCCTTGCTTGAAACTGGATCAGAAGTTCAGCACAAACGTAACTTAAATTAAGAATAAATATCTAACTTCTGATCTTTGATTCTTCCTGGTCCAGCGTGATCTGAAGGAGTCCTCAGACTTTTCAGAAAGCTTGTAACATGCTTTGTAACCCCTCTTTGAATCATCTTTACAAACTCTGATTGTACCTACGTGAAAAATAGCGCAGAAGTTCTAACCAAATTCTGAGTTGGAAACTGTTGTACCCTAAAATTTTCCCTCCCATTTTCACACAAGACATACTCCTAGAGGTTCTCAATTTCTCAAGGTTGACCAAGAATTGACCAGACAATTCTCCTCTTAAGGCAATGAACCCCTAACTAGGGTTTAAATTTTCACCAAGATGGATGAGCTCAAAAGGTCTCAAATGCTTTCCATGGTCCTAATATGTCTTCAAGATCATCTATTCCAAGTTTAATGCCTTGCTCAATAAGTTTGCACAGTCAATTGCTTAAGTATTGGAAAATCAACTATGATAGGTCAAAAGTCAATTGTGGCCCATGTACAGTCAAACTTCAAGATTTTTGGTGAACATCAACATTTTTAAGTGATATCCATCATTTGATCAAGGTTTGATCATGATTCCTCAAGAAACTCTCCTAACCCATCAAAAGTCAAAAATGGCAAATCAGGGGTTTTATAGGAAAAGTCAACCAAACTTTGACCAAGCATAACTTTCTCATACTTTATCATAAATTTTCAAACCAAAGCTCATTTTGAAGATAATTCAATTCCCTACAACTTATCTTCATCCCTTAGGTCCAATAAATGAACCATTTGAAAGATATAAGTTCATACATTACAGGTCATTTTTAGAAAGTCAATAAAAGCCACTTTTTGCCAAGACCTTTAACATCAATATAACATCTTCAAATGCAAAATTGATCAAAAGAGGGATTGAAGTAGGCATCTTGGTATTTCCAAAAAGTCAGAGATCATCATCATGAGATAAAAATTGAGCAAGTTATGGCTTTCCCAAGTTGGGAAAATTTGGGAAATTTCAAGAAATATGCATTGAGCAAATTTGAGTTTTTAAGGCAATGGCTCGTTTTTTTGGACTTCAAGCATCTTCCTAAGAGTATAGAGGACTCCTAAAACTATTTTTGCATAGTTCTGATTTTATTTGCATTTTATATTGATTTTATTTAATTAAAAATAAAATAAATCAAGATTATTACAAATTATATGGTTAAGGCTTGTTTTAATGCATGGAGGGGCCCCAATTTTCGTGTACAGCAAGGCGAGCATGTCCACATTCATGCAAGTTTGAAAAATAGACAAAATCCCATAACTTTGGATAAGGCTACATATTTGTATTCATGGCATTCAAATGTTTGCCTATGGTTGTTACAAGCATTACTTCTCATGTCTCCTAACTCCTCTCTATATAAAGAAGGCATTAGCAAGCATCAAGGAAGGACACGGAGCCTGGAGAACCCCTGCACATTTTGCAAAAAAGTTCAAAGTTGTCAAACTCGAATTTTGAGTTCTAGCCTCCCTCAGTCGAAACCAAGGATCCAAATCAATTCCTGGAGGTTCCCTGAAGTTGTCCCAACCATTACCAAGCCTTGAAGCCTCACTAAACGCATTCTCCATTCATCACGGTTTGCCTCATTTTTTAAAATTTGTTTTATACAATTCATACAATATCAATGTGTTTTAACCATGCAAATTTAAACTTTTGAGCATTTGCAAGCTTTTGGTTTAGTTTGATTGCAGTTTGGGTGCCGGAATCACGTATTGCCATTTCTAGGGTTTGATCCTTAGAATTGGGGATTCTCAGAACAGCCAAAATTAACCCAAACTAGGGGTACTATCGTGTTTAGAAGATTGAACACAATCGATCCATGGCCTCCAAATTCTTTTTTTTTTACGCCTTAAGGATTTTTTGAAATTACAGGTGCTATAGTGACAAGTGAAAACTGTCACTATAGATGTTTTACCTAAGACGACGGGAGGAGGTAGGAGATGAAGTGTGTCAGCCTCTGATTGGCCAGTTTGAATAATGGCGCATGTTTTTTTATTTCCCAAATAATGACTTGTTTTTGTATATAACATTTTGGTTTTGTTTTGTATAACGAATGGCAAGGCAGCTCAGATGGTGATGAGGCGTGTGTATAAGAGAGAGGACCTGGGTTCGAGTCCTAGGTCCAGCATATTATTTTTCTAACAATTATCAAATGCAGATTTGGTGCATGTATTAGCCAGGGGTTCACCATGCACCCTACCATCAGCACTATCAAATCATACTCAACCTGGGTCCAGTGCCTCCGACAAGTAGTCCCCATCATGGACTCTCCAGACGTTCCCACACAGGATAAAGCGTTGGTTTGGGCCTTCACATCCTGGGCCTAACGCAAATTCAACTCAACACCCCACATTCTTGTTTTTATAACCAGGCCCATGTTGTCTATTTCTTTATTTTATTTTATTTTGTTTATTATTTTCAAAAATATTTTTTTTAATAAATCATAAAAAATTATAAATAGGTTTAGTTTCTTTCTAAAATTATTAATTAATTAACTATTTGATTGCAATTTTATCAATTTAAAATCAAATTAGACTTAGGTTCTTTATTAATTTAAATTGTTTTCTTAACAAAAAAAATACCAAAAATATTAGAATTACGATTCATTTCATTTAACTTTTATTTTCTTAATTATAAATGAAAACCAACAACAAAAAATATTTTCTTTTATGTCTTCAGACGTACTTTCAACTTTTCGCGTGTTTACTTCCTTTCGCATTGTTTATATTTTTGTAATTGCTGTATGGGATGTAATAGATGATAAGTAGACTTTTTTCATTGCTTTATTTTTTATTTTCCCCAATTGCTTTGGGAATGTAAATCCCCCTCCCTGGAGCCATGTAATAGTCTAGATTTATACTTTCTGTATTTTATTTTTCTATATATATAATTGCTACTAACTTAGGCGTGCATAACAAGATAAAGTCAATTAATTATTAGATCACTAACCTCAAGATAATATAACTAAAAAAAAACACTTCTCATACTTTCATCCTTAGGGTATTCCTCACTTGGTTGCCTCGGAAATGATCATGTCCCTCGAACATAGGGATATCTTAGCAAAGACCCTCAATTCTAAAGTCATCATAAAGATCATGGTCCCTTAACGTCCCTCGAGTTGCCTACGAGAAAAATGATCTTGTCCCTCTATGTTTCCTATATGACGACAGTCCCTTAGAATGCTAAGATGTCCTTACATGTTGCCTTCAATGACCATAATGTCCCTTTCGATAGTCCCTCAACATTCGACAATAGGGTTGCTTACTCATTAAAGGTGGTATAGCACTATCTAAAGGAAAGGAGGAAAAGAACATCCTTTTTCGAGTAGGTAGATTGTTCTTAAGTACTTGCTCAAATCTGAATTTTTCACACTTACACACTTTTCAAAAACTATTTTCAAAAACGTTTTATCACACTCTTGAGGACTGATACAAGAGTTACCATAAAGCAAACAAAAATCTTTCAAAACACACAAACATAAACAATTTTAAAAAAAAGAGCAAGTACCTAAGAGCCTGTGGAAAACCACAGATAGAAAGGGTGTTAATACCTCCCCTTACCATAATCTACCCCCCTTACTCAGAAAATCTCAAAAAATGTCTTTTTTCTATTCTTTTCACCATTTCCTTTGTTGGACAAAAGAAAAGTCGATGGCAACTCTTGCTTACCGCAACATTTGCAAACAAAAAACGCAAAACTAGTATTAAGCAGTCGATTCTGCCACCGTATCACAGAAACACTCAGAATTTACTAAGTGTTTTAGTTTTACGGACGTGTCTTCAAAGATTTATAACTTGAAATCCCATCATTTCTAGGAAAAGTTATATTCTGCAATGTTCTAGATCTTATTGAGATCTACAACTCTTGTGTCATAAGTTCTTCCTGAATCATCTTGCATCATGATGAAAATCTTGTCAGAAGTTCTGAACTTATCATACTTTCTTAACACTTAGAAAAGTTTCTAAGTGTTTAGAACTTTGACTTTTCCAAAGTAATTTTGAATTTTTATTTTCTTGGTGAACCAACTTCATATTCTAACATGTCTTGATGAAATGTGATTCTTGAAACTTGATTTTGATTTAAAAAGTCAAAGTTTGACTTTTCCAGTGTGTATTTGACCATTTTGTCCTTGTGCCAATTCCAAACCTAAATTGATGTATCAGTGCTGCAAACTTGAGTCATGGAAGATCTTGTAAGAGAAATCTTGAGAAATGAGAGGGAAAATTTTGGGGTACAACACCGCCCTTTCGGGTTTTCAGTCCATCCGGATACCCCTTTTTGCCCAAGCCGCCTTTTCAGGTTTTCGACTTGCCAGGTGTACATATTTTTTCATATATATATATATATATATATATATATATATATATATATATATATATATATATATATATATATATATATATCCCTAACTTTTGCTCGAACCCTTTATGTTCGCCGGTGTAACATGTTGGGAGAACTGACATGGGTGTTTTGTGTTTGATCTTAATTGTTGCAGACAGCAAGAGTCACCACCGACTTTTCTTTTATCCAATAAGGAAAGGTTGAAAAGAACATGAAAGACCTTTCGAGATTATTTCTTAAGTTCGGGGGGTAGGTTATGAAAAGGGAAGGTGTTAGCACCCTTTTCATACGTAGTTATCTACGGGTTCTTAGTTGCTTGCTAGATCACTTGGTTTTTGTTTAAAAATGTGCTTGTGGTGTGGGTTTTGAAAGTATTTTGAAAATGTCTTTGTAATGGTTCTTATTTCTATAAGAACGCGTACAAAGTGTTGTTTTGAAAATATTTCAAAGAGGTGTTTGTGGAATGTGTTTTTGAAAGTGATTTTGAAAAGATGTCTTTGTAATAGTTCTCGTTTCTATAAGAACATGTACAAAGTATTTTAACTTTTAAAAATGTTTCAAATAAAAGTGTGGATGTATATAATGTTTTTGTTGTGAGCAAGCGAGCAACTAGGAGCATCCTACCTACTTAAAATGTCTTTAGTGTTCTTTTCCTCCTCCTTTAGATGTTCTTATCTTACCATTGATTTGATAGGAAGTCCCATCATTGGATGTGAAGGGAAGGGCGTGAGATGTTTGTATAGTCATAGAAGGTAACCTATGGGATGTTTTAGCAGTATCGTTTAGGGACTAGATCGTTTAACGAAGGCAACATTAAGGGTCATCGAGGGACTATGATCTTTTATCGAGGGTCTTTGCTAAAACGCCCATATTCGAGGGACATGACTATTTTTCAAAAGGTCAACAAAAAGGGATTACCATAGAGGTGCTAGTGTGCAAATGTGTTTGATTGCATGCATTTTGTCTTTTGTATTTTTGGTTATCTACTTGATCTTTTTATCTTGCCATACATCCTAGTTACTAGCATTTATATAAAAATGATAAAATGCAAGAAGATAAAATCCTACACTATTACATCCATATTGAATTGCATGGTAATATAAAGGCAAAAATAAAATAAAGGAAAAAATGGATCTTTCGATTCAAGTGGAAAGGCCCTTCGATTCTGCATTCTCTGGCCTCCTTCGATTTGGGTTCTGAAGTCAGTGGAGTCATGCCCTTCGCTTTGCCTTTCTGTCTCCTTCAACTGAGGATTGGAATCTGGATAGTCACAACCTTCGTCTAGGCCTGGAAGTCATCATAGTTCTGCATTTCACTTGAGGCTTGGAGATGGCAAGGTTATGGCCTTCGTTTGAGGCCTAGAAGCAACAAAGCTCATGATTTGCCACAGGCTCCTTGCTGACTCATTGTAAGCACATTGGGCCTTCATATTGTGATTCGAAAGGCTTGTGCAACTAACCAATCTAAAGGTATAATAAAACTATCTTAAAGTCTAAAAAAATACAATATCCAAACACAACTACAGTCCAGGGGTTAGCATGGGAACTAATGGGTCTCAAACTCCAAAGCATAACTAAACTAAGGTTAAGTTTTCAACATATAGGCAGTCAGAATCGAAAGATAAAATATGGTCTAGAAATGTCTACATTTTTCTTTATTGGCATGTGCACATGATATTAAAATAGAATAGACTCAAGTTTGAAAGAAAACTTACCTCTTTAAATCCTTAAGTCGAAGGGAGATGTAAGTGCTTTCTTTGATGGAAAATGGGAGTTCGTTGGGACCTTCCTGAGGCTAGTCCTGTTGCTACTTTGTGAAGTCAGTGACTGGGTCGAAAGAGAGTGTGTGAGTGGGTCGAAATCTTTTTTATAACAAGTGATGGGGTAACTCAAAGGCCTACTGTATGGCATCTGAGGGAGTGGGTCGAAGGGTAGTTTTATGGTCACTTGGGGGGGGGGGGGGGGATTGAAGGTTTTTTCTTAGTGTATAGAAATGTTTGAAAAAGAATGTTTGAGAGTGTTTGAGGATTTTTTTGAGAATTTTCACAAGTTTTTTCTTGCAATCCTTCAGGCACCCCAATATGTGTGGTGATGCCTCCTATTTATAGATGGCTTGGGCTGATGCTTTGGGAGGGAAAACAAAAATTTCAAACAAAAAGGGTATGTTGTATTTGTAGCTTTTAAGAGACAATTTTTTATTGCCATTTTGGTGCAAGGAATAGGGCAGTAATGCAGGACTGTTGTACAACAGTTTTGGAGTTTTATGGCTAGTGTATCAGGCCTGATCCTGGAAGCGCATGGGACTTGGTCAGCAAGTACCTTTGGCATCTCAACCTTTTGTCTTTACTCCCTAGCCTTGTCTTTCGACCAGACTCTTTAATAACCATCTCTTTTTCAAATCGAAGTGTCATTCGAATGACTCCCATGGATATCCTTCGAATGGGCCAAATTAATGCTCTTGGGATGGGTCAGTAACATATGTCCTTCGATTGGGGACATCCAGACATGCCTGACAAACTCTTCGAATGTACCACCATGGTGCTTCCTTCGCCTGAGGCAATGGCATAGTGAAAAGTTTATGTTGAAGCAAGTTATTTTCAAGGGGATACTGCCCACTCAATCTTGTCTGTGGAGGGGACATGTGGCCAAACGAAAGGGTGTGTGTAGGAGATTCCTGCCTTGTGACCTTATGCCAATATGTTCAAACGAAAGCTTGTAAAAGGGGAGCCACACGCACAAACGAAAGGCATGACCAAAGACTTACGCTGAAGGAATCACACCCTCAAATGAAGGATGCATGCAAGGGATGAAAGGTTCAATCGAAGCTTGTAAAACTGGGAAATTCGTTGCCTCAAACGAAGGAGGAGGGGACAAAACATATGATCGAAAGAGGGTAGAAGGGATGCTTTGGCCTCCTGAATCGAAGGACATCATCAGGAGGCTTTTTGCCTTGTGAATTGAAGATGTTTGATGGGAAGTGTTGCCCTGTCGAAGCTTTTAACAAAATGCTTCAAAGGGGGCTTTGGCCTTGTGCATATTATTATGGTAGGAAATTCTTCCTTGTATGTCTTGGCTAACACGCAGGGAAGATGTTATGTGGCCAAACGAAATACTTTCACAAACATTCAAACAAAGTCTAGCGCTAAGCAAAACAGGAAATGATCTTAGCCAAATGAGCCCAATGCCTCAATCGAAGCATGAAATGAACTTGCTCTAAAGGAATCCAGCGCCCAAATGAAAGATGAAACTAAGCCCAAAGTGTCGAATCGAAGGATGCAAAATCGAAAGGAACTTGCTTTTTCCTTTAATTTTGTCAAAAAGAGAATTTTCATTTGTTTTGTCCTTTTTTAGCAATTTCTTCCTTAATCTTAATGCTGAAAAATCCAAATATATTTGTGTAAGCTTGGATTTTGGGAATCCTTTGTGAGAATTGTCTTGAGGAATGAGAGGTAAAATTTTGGGGTACAACAGTTGCCCCTGTTCAATCTTCTTAAACCTGAAGAATTAGATTGGCGAATCTGCCATTCGTGACTTGATGGTGGAAGATGATTGAACACTAGAGTGCCTAGAAATTTGCACCTGATATTGTGGTTGAGGTGTGAGGAATAGGCTTAAAGATGCCATTTAGAGAAATAATGGAGAGCTGGAAGAGATGGGCTTATAGATGCCATCTAAAGGTGATTGTTGACAGAAATTAGACTAAGTCTAAGCTTGACTTTAACTGGGAAAAGAATCAGAATAAATCTTTGGTCAATTTAAAACTGAACCTAGCAGGAGTCTTGAACAATCTTTAACTATAAAGAATCAGAATAAATCTTTGGTCGATTTAATACTGAACCAGGGAAAGCGTCTACTGGGAAAGCATCAGGATAAACCATTGAGAGACCTAAACTGAACCAGAGAAAATTTCTACAAGGAAGAATCAGGATAAACTGTTGAGAGGTTTAAACTGAACCATCAGAGGTTTGGAAAAGAATCAGAATAAATCTTGGAGCGACTAATATGAACCAGAGAAAGTGTCTACAAGAAAGAATTAGGATAAACCGTTGAGAGATCTAAACTGAACCAGCAGAGGTCTGGAAAAGAATCAGAATAAATCTTGGAGCAATTTATCTGAACCAAAGAAAGTGTCTACAGGAGAGAATTAGGATAAACCGTTGAGAGATTTAAACTGAACCAGCAGAGATCTGGAAAAGAATCAGAATAAATCTTGGAGCGAACCATCTGAACCAGAGAAAATGTCTATAGGAGAGAATCAGGATAAACCGTTGAGAGATTTAAATTGATCCAGCAGAGGTCTAGAAAAGAATCAGAATAAATCTTGGAGTGATTTATCTGAACCAGAGAAAGTGTCTAACAGGAAAGAATCAGGATAAATCATTGAGAGATTTAAACTGAACCAACAGAGGTCTGGAAAAAAGTATTTGTCATGTAGATAATCATCATGTCTTGTCTCGGGAATTGATCTACCGTTGATTTGTTCACAGATAATTGCCTTGTCTTGTTGAAAATTTGATGATAATTTTTGTTGATTGATCTTTCCTGAAAAGGTAAAGAGTTAGTTGTATGTAATGCTATGATGTATGAAATGCATGGTGTAATGATGTTTCTCAAAATAAATGAGATTTTGATATATGAATTTGTGTTTTCGATGTGTATGATGCATGAATGCAATGTATGCACACGTTAGTTGTTCTGCTGCAGTGTTGTTTCGATTGGAGAAAATAAATCCCTAACCGCTGTTGGGAATGTGGAGTGTAAGACTTCATATTTTATTGAAATTGAAGCATTGATAGATGGGTTTCTGTTATTAGAGAAATAAACTATGTTGGGGAAGGGAAACTCCGTGCATTTCTTATGGACTTGGTGAAATCCTGCTGGGGAATTCCTGAGCAGCTGGGCGAAATTCACTGGGGAATACTTGGAGCGGAAACTAGAAGTTTTGCTCTATTGGGGATATGAAAGCAACGGATACCATTAGACTGCATACTGGAGATACGACAGTGATCCTGTAGCAGGATGTCCTTGCTTTTTCTCCGTTAGAGAAAGTACCCGCGGGAATTTTGTGGAATGGCCTATAGATATTATCCTTTTTCTTAAAGCCATTAGTAATTTTCTTTCTATTTAGTTTTCTTTTTTTATGCGTTCATTTGTAAACAATAATTACGTTCAAATGCATATGTTCAAAAATAATCACTAGACGTTTTTGCAAAAAAACAGGAAAGTAAAAGAAAAATAGATAGTTTTGCACTTTTAAAGGAATAGCTTTGTATTAACTTGAATAAGTATTTTTTATACAAAGAGACGAACATCCTAGTAATAGAATGTCGTCGTAAAAAATGAAAATTGATACAAAGAAAAGACAACCATGTGAAATAATCCCATGGGGTTCCCACTCTGCTATAGCCTTCATGTCTCTGAGCGTCTCATCCATTTGCTGCTTTGTCTGAAGCTGATTAGATTGATTAGTACTGTTTGAGTTTGTCAATTGATACTGACGGTTGTCTATAAGGTGATCCAACGGGACATAGTCATACGCTTTAAATCCCTAACTTTTTCCTGGACCGCCCTTTCGGGTTTTCGGTCCACCGGGATACCCTTTTTTACCCAAGCCGCATTTTCAGGTTTTCAGCTTGCGGGGTGTATAGATTTTTTTTTATTTTATCCCTAATTTTTGCCTAGGCCAGTCGACCTAGCGAGTTTTTGTTCATGCGTGGTATCTTTTAACTATGTCCACGTTTATAGGATGCGGAAGGTCATCACCTTCCATAGTGGTTAAGATCATTGCCCCACCAGAAAATATGTTTTTAACCACAAATGGTCCTTCGTTTGTAGGAGTCCATTTTCCCATGAGATCACCTTATGGAAGTATGATACGCTTGATTACCAAGTCACTAACCTGATATACCTGACGTCTGACCTTCTTGTTAAAAGCCTTAATCATATGTTTTTGGTACATCTGGCCATGGCAGACAGTCGTAAGTCTCTTCTCATCAATCAAGTTCAACAGGTCAAATCGAGTTTGAATCCAATCATCTTCATTCAATCCCGCATCCTTTATGATTCTCACAGAAGGTATTTGGACTTCAATTGGTAGGATAGCTTCCATGCCGTCTACCAAGGAGAAAGGAGTTGCCTTGTTGATGTGCGCGTCATGGTACGGTAACCGTGAAGAGCAAATGTTAACATCTCATGCCAGTCCTTATAGGTCACTGTCATTTTTGTATGATCTTCTTGATGTTTTTATTAGTGGCTTCTACAACGCCATTCATCTTTAGCCGGTAAGGAGAAGAGTTATGATGCTGGATCTTGAATTGCACGCATAATACGGTGATCATAGTATTGTTGATATTGGTACCATTATCTGTAATGATTCTCTCCGGAATACCATATCGATAGATAAGATTTTGTTTGATGAGTCAGGCCACAACATTCTTGGTAACAGAAGTGAATGAAGCTCCCTCGACCCACTTCATGAAGTAATCAATGGCAACTAAGATGAAGCGGTGTCCATTAGAAGTTGTAGGTTTGACCTCTCCAATCATGTCAATGCCCCACATTGCGAATGGCCAAGGAGAAGTCAGGACGTTTAGAGGAATTGGAGGCACATGTACCTTGTCAGCATAGATCTGAAACTTGTGACAGGTTTGTGAATGCTGATGACTATCTGCTTCTATGGTGGACCAGTAGTATCCTACCCGTAGGATCTTTTTAACCATCGTGTGCCCACTAGAATGGGTACCAAAGGTACCTTCGTATAAATCAGCCATGATCTTGTATGCCTCACTCTTGTCTATGCACCGAAGCAAAGTATGGTCATGGTTGCGCTTATAGAGAACTCTGTTACTAAGGAAGAACTTAGCAGAGAATCTTCTCAGGAATTTCTTGTCGTTGACTGAAGCTCCCTTCAGATATTCTTGGGCCTCGAGATATCTCTTAATTTCATGGAACCAAGGCTTGTCAACTACTTCTTCAGTATCAATCTCATGACAGTAAGCTGGTTCGTCCATCCGCTCAATAGTGATCTGAGGAGCCTCATTATCCCACCTGATTTTGAACATGGATGACATAGTGGCTAGCGTGTCCGCTAGTTGATTTTCCTCTTGTGGGAAATGCACAAGGGTAATTTGCTCGAAATGTGGGATTAATGTCAACACATGTTATTTGTAAGGGATGAGATTAGGATACTTCGTGTCCCATTCTCCTTTGATATGACTGATGACTAAGGTTGAATCTCCAAATACACTTAAGGACTTGATTCCCAAATCTATGGCAGCTTTGAGACCCATAATACATGCCTCATATTCCGCCATATTATTAGTACAGGTGAAGCACAGTCTAGTGATGAAGGGAGTATGGCAGCCTTCGGGAGATATGATCACAGCGCCTATGTCGTTGCCGAGTGCGTTGGAAGCTCCATCAAAAACCATGGTCCATCGGGATCCTTGTTCAGGTCCTTCATACAGTCTGTGTTCTTCACAATTATTTACCAACATGATGTCTTCGTCCTGGAATTAGAAGTTCATGGATTGATAGTCATCCACAGCCTGATGAGCCGGGTGATCAGCTAGCACACTTCCCTTTATTGCTTTCTGGGTAGCATACTGAATGTCGTATTCAGTCAGGACCATCTGCCATCTTGCTATTCTTCCAGAGAGGGTGGGCTTCTCGAATATGTATTTAATTGGATCTATCTTGGATATCAATAAGGTAGTGTGATTCAGCATATACTATCTTAGCCTACGAGCAGCCCATGCCAGAGCATAGCAAGTTTTCTCGAGCAGTGAATATCTGGTTTCACAGTTGGTAAACTTTTTTCTCAGGTAGTATATTGCATGCTCTTTTTGGCCAGACTCGTCATGCTGCCCCAGCACACACACCATTGAATTTTCCAAAACTGTTAGGTACATGATTAGAGGTCTTCCCTCAACTGGAAGCATCAAAATGGGAGGCTCTTGAAGGTACTCCTTGATCCCGTCGAAAGCAGCCCGGTAGTCGTCGTTCCATTCCACCACTTGATCTTTCTTCAATAATTTGAAGATTGGTTCATAAGTAGCGGTTAGGTGGGAAATGAACCTGGCGATGTAGTTTAGCCATCTTAAGAATCCCCTAACTTCCTTCTCAGTATGAGGAGCAGGAATTTCTTGTATTTCTTTTACCTTTACAGGGTCCACTTCGATACCTTTTCCGCTAACAATGAAGCCTAGAAGTTTGCCGAACCTCACTCCAAAAGTGCATTTATCCGAATTCAGCCTTAATTTGTATTTCTTCAGTCTTTCAAACAATTTCTGTAGATGGTCAAGATGTTCCTCTTCAGTTTGAGATTTGGCTATCATGTTATCCATGTAGACCTCTATATCGTGATGGATCATGTTGTGAAACAACGCTACCATAGCACACTGATAGGTTGCCCCAGCATTCTTCAACCCAAATGGCATAACTTTGTAGCAAAAAGTGCCCCACTGTGTGACGAAGGTTGTTTTCTCCATATCTTCAGGTGCCATTTTGATTTGATTGTATCCGGAGAAACCATCCATGAAGGAGAATACCTTATGTTGTACGGTGTTGTCAACTAGAACATCAATATGGGGAAGCGGAAAGTCATCCTTGGGGCTCGCCCTATTCAAACTCGGTAATCCACACACATACGTACTTTATCGTCCTTCTTAGGTACCAGAACAACATTAGCAACCCATTATGGATAAGAAGTAACAGCTAAGAACCTGGTATTAAACTGTTTCATGACTTCAACCTTAATCTTTTCTGACATCTCAGGATGCATACGATGAACATTTTGCTTTATCGGAGGGCAGTCTTCTTTTGTTGGTAAACGATGAACCACAATATCAGTGTCCAACCCTGGCATGTCTTCATATGACCAAGCAAAGATCTCAAAGTAGTCATGTAACATCTGAATTAATTGTTCTTTGACACTATGATCCAAATTGGCACTTATTTTAACTTCCTTTTTAACCTCTTTAGTACCCAAGTTTATTGTCTCGACTGGCTCTTCATGAGGTTGTATGGCTCTTTCCTCTTGTTGCAACAGTCTAGCAAGTTCTCCCGGTACTTCACAATCTTCCTCACCTTCGTCCTCGACTTAGTGGATCGAATTTTCAAAGTCATAATTGGAAATAGCAAAACCATTATCAATGGGATCCAGAGTGGATGTGGATCTGCAGTTTGATATGTGGGTGTGTGTAAGAGAGCATGGCTATTTTGATAAAGTAAAATCAGAAAAGAAAGACAGAGAGTGTAAAATTTTCATATAAAACGTCCAATGATTTATTAATGACATATAAATATGAAGTGATAACCCTCACAAATAAACCATTGTGCCTCGGGTAAAACACAAGGCTTTTGAGTTTAAATTGTTCAAATATTACATATTCCAAAAAAACAAAAAGACAATTACTCCTGGATAAAAGTAATGGGAACAAAGTCTCTAGTCGTCCAATTATTTATTCCACCACTGGTAGTTGGGAATATACAATTGTCCATGTCGCAGTCACTATCACTGTCTTCCAAAGCATTGATTTCGTGGTTACTGATGCGTAGTGGTGGTCTTCCGGCACGAGCGCGACAAACAACTTTTTGAGCTCCTGAGATAAAAACCAAACCAAACTTGTCATATTTGTAGGGGATGTCAGAGAGTTGGCCCCAGATAGTAACCCCGCCTTCTTCAACTACAGCTTTGGCATTCTTCAGAAAAGCCATCTTCAACGGAGGTCTGGTAGTCTTTGGAACACTAGCAATTATCTTGGTAGCAGCAATTGTCTGAGGAACCTCTTCAAAGTTCTAGAAGGGGGTTTCGATGAACTTTCCGTCCATATCGACATACCTGAAAGAGCTCAGCTGGCTCACCATATATTTTTCCTCGCCATGGACTGTAACAATCTTTCCATTAACTGGATACTTTAACATTTGGTGCATAATAGAGGTAATAGCACCGACTCCATGGATCCAAGGGCGACCTAACAAACAAGAGTAAGATGGGCAGATGTCTATTACGTAAAAATTAGAGTCAAAGGTTTGAGAACCAACTTTAACAGGAATATCCACCTCCCCGTGTACCATTCTTTTAGAACCATCAAAAGCCCTCACCACAATATTGCTGGGCTTCAGTGTGAGTCCTTCACAATCCAATTTGTCCAAAGCATTCTTATATAAGACATTCAATGATGAACCTGTATCCACCAGAACATGAGCTAGGGTAGTGCCCATGCACTCAATAGAGACATGTAGAGCATCATTATGCTTTCTTCCTTTGGATGTCAAATCAGCATCAGAGAAACCAAGTTCGTTTTCAGCAGTCAGACTAGCAACGCATTTCTCGAATTGGTCGGCAAAAGTCTCTTGAGGCACATGAGAAGACTTCAAGAACTTCACCAAAGCCTTAGTATGGGCTTCAGAGCATAACAGTAAGGCCAACATTGAAATTTTTGAAGGGTTCTTCCCCAATTGTTCCACAACATTGTAGTCGCTTTTTCGTATGATTTTCAGTATCTCCTCCATTTCTTTTTTAGAGGCTTCAAGAATGGTTTCTTTAGGTGCCTTTGTCTAGGAAGGCTAAACCAGTACCTTTTTGCCCTGAGTCTCAGCTGACTTAGTAGCGGGAATAACAACAGGAGTGACAGTAGGGGTAGTAACAAGAGTAGCAACAGGAACATTAGCAGGAATAACCAAAGGAGTGGAAATAGTCTTTGGAGAGATCTCAGGAGAGAATACCCTTCTACTTCTGGTAATTTTACTGGTCCCAACAATTTTGTCGATGTTAGGATCAACATCTTTAGCAACTTCATATTTGATAGCCAATAGGTCTTGCTTGACGCCATGGTAGTAGACGTCAGCTCCATATTTCCAAGGAACAACCTTATCGGAGGAATATGGTATAGGCCTAGGAAAAGTAATAATTAAATGAAAAACCTTGGGAGTGGATGTAATCCTGATGGATCTTTTGGAGGAGACTCTGGGAGGATTGTCAGAAATGGTAATAATTGATATATCTTCACACAGACTTCTTGTAGAGGGAGTCTTCTCAAACTAAATTTCTTTGTTGTTCAGCAGGCGCTGGACATCTATCTTCAAAAACAAACAACCATTGGGTAGATACGCACATAGGTGGAAACCTTCACCACAACTCGGAAATAAACCGACTCACAAGGGATTCTTCTTAAAAACTGAAAGAGGAGTAACTAGTTCATCAACAGAAGAAACAAACATGTCGTTATCAATATCATTAATACCCTGGCCATGCTCGGGCATTGGTGAAGTTATCATATTGGGGGTTTCTGGAGGGTCAAATTCAATCTCCTTTGCCTCAATAAGATCGTGCACTTTGTTCTTCAAGGCCCAGCAATCATTTGTATTATGCCCCGGACTGTTGGAGTGGAAGGCACGTCGAACATTTGGATTATAACAGGGAGATGCGATATTTGGATTTTTAAGAGCCTCCCTCAGAGTGACCAGATTGGACTTCAACAAGTGTGGCAAAACCTGAGATAAGGACATGTTAAGCCGGGTGAACTGCCTTATGGGTGCATCCTTCTTGTGCTGATTATTTTGTTGTTGATTTGGCGCACGGCTGGAGATCATCACAGCTCCTACCGTTGGACGGAGTTCAGCTTTGCTTTGATTCCTCTGACCATAGGCAACACTTAGTTATTTCTTCCCAGAGAATGGTTTCTTCATTGTACTTGAAGATGCATCTCTCTGAATCTTACCGCTCTTGATACCATCTTCTACTCATTCACCAGTCATTATCAGCTCAGGAAACCCAACTTAAGAGCTTCCAATCAAGTGGTTGAAAATGTACTAGACAAAGTACCCAAGAACATATCTACCAGCTCTCTATCAGACAGAGGAGGATGGACTCTTCCTTCAAGATCTCTCTACTTTTGGTCGTAATCTTTGAAGCCCTTGCTAGAACTAATAGCCATGCTTTGAAGTTGAGTATGGGTTGGAGCGAGGTCAGCATTGTATTGGTACTGCTTGTAGAAAGCAGCAGCCAGATCCTCCCAGTTATGGATGTTGGTTCCCTCCATCTGATAGAACCATTCCAACTGAGTCCCCGATAAACTTTCCTGGAAGAAATGAACCCACAAATTCCTCTCAACAGTGTGAGGTTGGATCTTCCTTACATAAGACCTCAAATGCAACTTAGGACATGAAATCCTATCATATTTAGCAAATGCGGGAACCTTGAACTTCTGTGGAATGACCACTCCAGAAACCAGCCCTAGTTCTTCAAAATCCAGCCCATGTACTCTCTGAATTTCCATTGTGTTGAGATGATCTCTAGCTAATTGTATTTGTCATCAGCGGGAGGATATTGCTCTTCAGTATAATCAGCCTCTTCTTTATCGGACTCTGGGATGTGGTCTTATTCTTTTGGTTTCTCCTCCTGATTGTCCCCCTCGTTTGACGGATTTGTGAATTATAGAGCTCGCTTTGCTGGTCCTCTGAATCTCCTCCCCATATTCATGACACCCACTGGTTTCTTTGTCTTCTTCTTCTTGTCTTTGAGAATCAGAGTCTTCAGGTCTTCTTGTCCCTTAGCCAGAGCTAGGAACATCTGTTGGAATTGAGCATTTAGGCTTGAAGGTCCTTAATGTTCTGTTCGAGAGCCATTTCTTTTTGCTGAAATAAACAACGAAAAGATAAGAAACCTATTTTGGAACACCTGCTTATGTAATGATATGTATGATATGCTTATGCAATGTTTTCAAGGACTCTTAAGATTTAAATTTGCTTAGACAAAAAGAGAACAAACATTAATTGCATTAATAAGTTTGAACGGTTACAATGACACCTCTTGGGCTTACAATGGAAGAAACAGAGATAATACAAAATAAACTCCTAAAACAAAAGGGACTCAAGCTTCCCATGAGCGCATCCTCTTCGGTGCAATGTAGGCATTCAAACTATGCTCTTCATGAAGTTGTCTTATGAGTTCCTAAACCTTATTCTCGCTTGCATAGAAATGGGTTTCAAAGGTGTCTCGTTCTTCTTTGAGTTAAATCCAAGATCTTTGCAACTCCTCGAGAGTAGTCGGCATGTCAAGATGGAGAATAATGTAAGGAACATCTCTCTCGTAATAGGCTCCATGATGATAGGTAGGATGGCCTCATAAGGCATCTTGAGATTTTGAGCGCGTGCTCGCACCCACTTAAGATAAAGCTCCAAAGGAACGGAGGTCTTATGCCCCAATGCTTTGAGGTCAACTTTGTTCACCATGCCCCAAGCTCGTATGAATCTCTTACGATAACCTTGGACATTGTTGTCATAGTCGAATGCAATTCCTTGGATAAGTGCATCATGAGAACCATATGTCCTAGCATACCCAAACTTTCGCAATGCCAAACAAGGGTTGTAGGTGATTCCTACCCTAATTCCTAGGAGATGGACATTAGGGAATTCCCCATAGCGATCAATGATGGTAACATCCTCCAAAGATCGAGAACACCAATGAATATCTGAATGTGTGAGAGACATCAACCTTTTATACCATCTCATGCCTTGCTCATTCTTCAAAACAGATCGATGTAGGTGCGAAATAAACCACCTAGCCAACAGAGGAGTGCAACACATAAGGGTCCCTCTTCTCTTCATGGTGCGAGTGTGAAGAGAGTGCAAAATGTCTCAAAGTAAGGTAGGCATTGGGTTACGAGACAGAAAAACTTTGACTGCATTCACATTTATGAGTTGGTCCGGATTAGGGAATAGTACCATCCCATAGACGAGAAGGGCCAACACTTCTTCAAAGGCTTGTAAATCTAGAGTATCCCAAAAGTAGTGAGCCTTCTCAAACAAAAACTTGGCTAGAAACCTTTTAACACCATTTCTTGTTTCCCAATTTGCCACAACGTCGGACCGTTGTAAATGTAGAGCTTGAGAAATCTCTTCGGGTTTTGGGTCTCTTTCAATAACGTTGAAGGGTAATTGATTAAGAATAGGCACTCCCAATAACTGAGAAAACTCCTCCATGGTAGGCACTAATTGGTAATCGGGAAATGTAAAGCGATGGTGTAAAGGATCAAAGAACTGAAAAATCACTTTCATCATGTCTTCATCAATGCTCAAGGTAACCATATTCAGAAGTCGACCATGTCTTTTGGTAAATGGAGAATGCTCGGGAACCCTTGACGCTAACTCCTTGAGTTGAGGAGACACTCTTACGAGGTTGACTTGGATAGTATTTTTGTGAATGGAAGCCATGTCCTATAAAACACAAAGATAAGTCCTAAAAATCCTTGAAATGGTTAGTGCGACATGCCATTTTATGATGTCATGTACAAACAATTATATACAAGCACACAAATAAGTCCTTAGGTTTAGGCTTGCATGAATTTCATAGGTAAGTACCCTCTTGAAGTTTAGTTGGTTCAACTTGTCCTAAAAAGTCATCGGGTTCTAGGGAATCTCAATATCACTGATCTTTCTCCATCGGGCATTGTTTCAGTGCAAGCCTCTTTATTAGCGACCGAAATATCCTGAAAGTCTAACCTTAATGAGTGTAGTATCGAGTATCAACCAACTTCAGATTGTACCAAAGCAGGCTATCTCACTACTTCCTAATGGCTAAGTTGTTTAATTAAAGGTTCTAAAGTCAATTAGTGCTTCATGACACCACACAGCGCCCCCCTGTTGTACCCCAAAATTTGCCCTCCCATTTCCTCAACATTTTCTCATCACAAGACCCTTGAAGATCAAGATCCAGTTAGGGTTTCCTCTGCTCAAGACTTCTCCTTGCACTGTTGACCCAAATTAGGGTTGGTGTCTGCACAAAGATATTTTGACCTAAAATGCCTAAGATGACTTTCATGCTTCATGTTGGACTCCCAAGTTTATCCATACCAAGTTTCAAGTCTTGATTCCAAATTTTGCCCAGTCAATTGGACAGTTGACCTAGAAATCAACTGTATTGGGGAAAAAGTCAACTGTGGCCAATTGACAGTCAAATCTCATGAAAATTGACCCACATCAACATTGTGAACTCACATGGACCATTTGATCAAGTTTGGATCACAATTCCACAAGAAATTTGATCAGATCATCAAAAGGGCAAAATGGTCATTTTTAGGGTTTTGACTGCACAAAGGCAATTTTTGACTGTTTGACCTAGCCAATGGCAAACCAAGCTCACATATGGACTCAAGGACCCTATGGAATTATCTTGACATGCTCAACAAGTTCAAAAGATCCCAAAGGCACAAGATTGATAGTTGAATTTCCCAGTCAATTGATCAATTTTGACTGTATACTGACAAGTCAAACTTTGACTTTTTGGTCAAAATCAAGTGTCGAGATTCATTTTTCATCAAAACATGCCAAATCATGAAACTTGTTCATCAAGAAATCAAGAATTGCAAATTAGGGTTTGAAATGAAGATTTTTCATAACTTAGAATTTTTCTAAGTTATGAAAAACCCTAATTTTTTCCTAACTTTGTCCCACTTTTTCACCAAGATTCATTTGGATTCAAACAAAAGTCAAAACATGAAAGTTGTAGCCTATTGCATAATCTATAACTTTGATTCACAAAGTTTTCCCAAAATAAGCTTGTAGCTCAAGATACAATTTTTGGAACAAGGGTACCAAACCATTCTTAACTTAGTGAAATTTTGACCTTTTTAGGCAAGGTTTTTACCTAACTTCAAGACCATTTTTCACATACTTACACTTGGAATTTCAATTTGCATTTCAAATATGGATTGTAGTGAACATTCCAAGCTTTCCAAAATGTCCAAGAACTCATCAAACAACCTCATGGTTAGGGAGAATCGAATTTGGCAAGTTGGGCAAAAGTCACTTTTGTTCTTGACCAAGACATGTTCATACACATTGCCATTTTCAAGTCATCTTGGTTTATGCTACATTACAGGCCTCTAATCCCATTTGCACTCAATAATTTAATGCATACTAATTGTTCCAAGGCCTTATTTTATGAGTTTAAGCATTACATGTTGAATTAAGCCATTTATAGAAAAAGTGAAATAGCCATTTTTGAAAAGTTACACTTTATGTCAATTGGTAAATCAAGAAGGTACAAAGGAAATCTCTTTGGCACAAGTTTATGAGTTAATCACACTGATCAAGGGGAAGGTTAGCAGCATAGTATGGGGGCATGTACAGGCTAGAAACACCAAGTGGTCATTGCTTGCTTAAAGTGTAAGAAACATTGCATAACATGGACCAACTTTCATATCAGCAAAAGAACCTTGAAACAAACTTATCACACATATTCAAGACACCCATACTGAGCTAGAACACGAGCCTTTCACCTCCAATACCTTCAAAAACTCAGAATCATCATTGAACTGCACAAAAACAGGGCTTGCTGCAGATTGAGTTCCCTAGCTCAATCCTTTCATACATTCCTGCCCAAACCAGTTCAAACACCTTCCCTACCATCAATACAAACTATCCAAAGCATCAGAAGTAGACTGTACCTCCTCTAATCCTTTTGGCCATTTTCATTTTTCTGATTTGCAGGTGGAGTTCTATAAATCGATTCAGCTAGCTCCAAAGCAAAGTAAAACTTGGAATAGCATCCTCACACTTCAAGGAAGCTGTACAAATCATCATCTTGCCCTGAAAGCTCCTCCATTGCAAGGCACGATTCCAACTGAACAGGTATATTCATGAAGTTCTATCTCTCAATATAGGCATTATTAGCTTTAGGTTTGTGAAGGAAACATGTCACAATCATAGTCCTGAACATGCCCATGTGATTAGATTTCATTTATATTATATATGCTTAGAGAATTTTGAGTCTGAACATTGATGAAAAACTAGGTCAGGAATTGGGGGAGAAGAAATTCTCCCTCATCTTAGAGAGTTAATTCAAGTTCTTTATATCCCTGGATTCGTCTTCTCATGCTCTACATTTTTCATGTTGTAAGTTTTGCTTGAAAGTCCGGGAATTGGGAGATAGAAAACGCGTGTTTGAGTGTTCATACAGGTTCAGAGGTTGAAGAAGACAGGTTTTGGGCTGGGCCTGGAATGTTCTTTCTTTTTGCACCACTTGTTTGCTTTTACACCCCCTAGGCCCATTTGGCTTATTTTAATGATTTTTGATTTTTTCTTTTTTTGTTCTGACTTATTTATTTTTTCTCACATTATTGAAAATATAAAAAATACTTTTTATATCATTTTCATATTTATTAGGCATTTATTTATTTGAATGAGTTATTTGTGCATAAATAAATAAATATATATACTTTTACTTAAAATACTAAAAAATAGTGCAAACACATTTATTTTCCATTTTTATTTTATTTTGTCTTCTGAAAATATTTTATATAAGATATACTCTTTTTTATAAATATTAAATATTATTATTTTTGGATATATAATATGTATTTAGTAAATAACACAAATATTTATATATATATTAGTGTATTTAGGTTAAAATGCAAATACATACACTTTTATTTTTTTTATTAATATTAAATATAAAAAATGCCTTTTTGACAAATATCCTTCATTTTTATTTTATTTTTGTATATAATAAATAAATATTGTACATATTAAATAATTAATACATTTTATTTAATAAAATTAGGGTTTTGCCCTAAACATAAAAAACTCCAAAAAAATAATACTTTTCATTTTTGTTTATTTTATACATAAAAATACTTTCTTTCATACATATAAAAACATCTTTTGCATTTTGCATATTTATCTTATTTTCTATTTAATTTATGCAATCAATTATCTTGTAAATAATTCAATATTGATGTAATAGCCTAGGTTTAAATTCCTTGTCAAAATCCCCATTTGAACATTTGTACCCCCTTTCCCATATATTGTGTTGTAATAGCTTAGTAATTTTATTTTTCGCATTTTATTGCTTTCTAAATATACCATGTTAGAATTAGGGTTTGTATGCGAATCAAAAATAACAAAAATAGTTTGACCTAATTTCAAGATAAACAAGCATGAAAATGGACCACACAAATCACACTTGCACCCCCTAGGGTATTCCACTTGTTACCTTCAATAAAGGGCCATGTTGCATGTTAAGTCTCTTTGGGCAAAACAAACAATCAAATGATCATAGTCCCTCGATGACGCTTTCAAAAAGTTGCCTAAACAAATGATCAAGTCCCTCAAAGAAAATTGCCCAAAGATACTTGGCATCATTGCAATTATGGTCTAAACGATGACCCGCGCCTGTCCCTTACACATCCTAACACAAGATTGTCCACCAAATACAATGGTGGAACAAACTTGTTAAAAGGGTTAAAACATAGCAATAATCTTTGAGAAATTTAGGAGTAGATAACCTCTTAGTTACTTGAATCAAACTTGCAAAACAAAACACTTGCCTATATTTCAAACCACACATCACTACACTTTCAAAACAACTTTCAAAAAACAATGAAAACCTTTTTTTAAAGACGTACACCTTTGTATACATCCCAACATGGATCATTACAAAGGTTGCCACCACATTGGCCTCTTTTCAAAACAATTTTCAAACCTACACACACAAAGCACCATTTCAAACAATTGAAAAATAAGGCAAGTTGATCTAAGCAAGTAACTAAGAGCCCATGGATAACCATGAATAGAAAGGGTGCTAATACCTTCCCTTTCTATAATCTACTCCCCGAACCCAAGAAAACATCTCAAAGGTTTTTGCTGTGCTTTTTTAAACCTTTCCTTAGGATAAAATAAAAAGTCGGTGGCGACTCTTGCTCAACCGAAACATTTGCGAAAACAAACGCAAAACTCATAGTCAGTTCTCCCACCGTATCACAGAACTGGCGACTCTGCTGGGGAATGAACTTAAAAGTGAAGTAACCTTAGGGCTTAGATCACCTTTGTTTTCAATTGTTTGCCATGTTTGCTTTTATATTTGTGGGTTTTGCATCGGAGTTTCATAGATCCTAACCCGGATCTGGGGAGTACCTTTTTAGGTAGCATAATCTGTGAGGGACCTGTCCGACGTAGACCGACATGGGTGAAGCAGTGGCTACGTTGGTGTGGCACCTTGGTCTGTACCTATATCCCTTGTGTTGCAACGAGGAGAATATAGGTCTTCTAAGGAGTCATTAAACACAAACCGACCTTAGAACCCTAAATTAACCAAACTTGGCCATTAGAATAGTAGCAGTATGCTACACTCATTGAGGCTAAACTCTCGCGATGGTTCTGGCCGCAAGAAAATATTGCGATGCTGGAGTTATGACCGATTGAGGGTAGTCAATGATTTGAGATCCTCTAGAACCCGATTACTTTTGATAGGACAGGTTTTAACCAACGAAACTAAAAGAGGGTAATACCTAAACTTCATGCTGGCCTGAAACCTAAGGGTTGTCTTGTGTGACTTGTGTGCCTTATCATACTTGTGGTGTGCTTCATCATAGCATCATGCCATCATACCATTGCATGCATCCTGTATAAAGGACTAACCCATTTCAAAGACAAAAAAGTTTCATCTTTGCTCTGTTTTGTAGGACATCATGATGCCTGTGCGTAGGAATACTGTCCGGCTCAACTTTGTTCAACCACCAACTTTGCTCAAGGATTTGGTTGGTAGGATTCCAAACACTTCTTCCTTCATCAACAGGCATGGTTCTCTCCTTGGCTTGATCACTGCAAAATGGGACCAACAACTGATCAGTGTCCTGACCCAGTTTTATGACCCCCTATATCATTGTTTCACCTTTCAAGACTTCCAGCTGGTCCCTACCCTGGAAGAATTCTCCTATTTGCTTGGTATCCCTGTCTTGGAGCAAACTCCTTTCACTGGTTGGGAAAAGACTCCTAGGCCTGAAGAGATTGCTGCAATTCTTCCCTTGACCAAAGAAGAGGTATTGGCTAACTGGGAAACTAGAAGTGGAGTTAAGGGCTTTTTGGTCAAATTTCTGGTTGGCAAGGCTAATGATTTCTGGAATGACTTGGACTTCAAGGCGTACGAAGACATTCTGGCTCTTTTAATCTATGGTCTAATTTTGTTTCCCAATCCTGACACCTTTATCAGTATCCATGCCATAAGGATCTTCATGTCTCGGAATCCTGTACCCACTCTTTTGGGTGATATCCTGCAACAACTCTATGCTCGTACTGCTCGAAAACGGGGAACTCCATGGTGTTGTGCTCCTTTGCTAGTGAGGTGGTTTATTTTGCACCTTCCTAAGTTCGTGCTGAAGAATGAAGAAGGAAAGGGTTGGGCTCATAGGTTAATGTCTCTCACTGATAATGACATCACTTGGACTCTCAGAGGTTTGGATGAGGTAGCTGTTATTGATCGTTGCGGAGAATACCCTAATGTTCCGTTGATTAGTATCCAAGGAGGAATCTCTTATAATCCATGTTTAGCTCTCCGCCAGTTTGGAAGAGCCAGAAGAGTTGGGCCTCATGAAATGTTGGTTCCTCACTTCCATTTTGAGTTTCAGGCAGACAGTGACAAACTACGCCATGGATTCGTTAAGGCTTGGGACAGAATTCACAAAGCTGACCCACATGAGTTGGGACCAAAGACTTCTCTACCAATGGAACCCTATTGCAGATGGGTCCGCATCCGCGCTCAGAAGTTGGGTATGCCGTACGAAGCTGTCAGACCTATCATTCTTGAATCTCCTGATGAAGATAGGGTTCCTCCAACTGTCCTCCCTCCTCAGATACCCACTGATTTTGACACCATGAAAAGATCTTGGGCGCAGCTAAAGGAAGAACGGGATTTTTATCGGGAAAAGTTCAACGAACAAGAACGGAAGATCCAGAGGCTGACTAAGCAATTGGAGGAGGAGCGGGTCTTGAATAACTACATCCACACTGAGAAGAGGAGGCCATGGGAGCACTGATGGGCTTTGGATATTTTCTTTTACAGCTTTTATTTCTGTTTCAGTATTTTTCACTCCTGTAATGCCTAAGGGCAAGTTGTTGAACAATTTAAAATTTGAATCTAATGAAGTGTGTTTCCCTTTTGTCTACAAAGTTGAATCTTGTTTGTCTTTGAAAACATAAAACATACGCATCTCATTGCACCATATGCATAGCAGGTACCCATTTTCACAGGTTGCTTAATCTTCTTCGCTGTTTATTTGAACAGTCATCATGAATCCAGATTCATCCAGTGAGCAAGCAATCAAGGCCCTTCAGGCCCAAAGTGCCCAGTTTCAAGAAATGGTCCTGAGCCTGGCCCAAGGTCAGCAAGAGTTGAAGGCTCTACTCCTGAAGAAGAAGAAGAAAAAGAGGACTGCGTTGTTCAATACGGGACGCAGGTTTGGGAACACACTCCATAATGAAGCTGATCCAACTACTTCCTCCGCAGAGAAAGATAGTCCCCAAGGGGGAGGAGCTCCTAGTCCTGCAGTCTCTGACAACGAGACGGACTACAATGACGAACAATACCCACCTGCTGCTGACAGATACAAGCAATTAGAGGACCGCTTGAGCGCCATGGAGATTCAGAATGTGCCGGGGCTGGATTTCGGAGATTTGGGGTTGTCTTCTGGGGTAGTAATCCCACACAAATTTAAGGCGCCTGCCTTTGCCAAATACGACGGGGCTTCCTGTCCAAAGTTGCATCTAAGGTCGTAGGTAAGGAAGATCCAACCTTACACGGCGGATAAGAACCTTTGGATTCACTTCTTCCAAGATAGCCTTTCGGGGTCACAGCTTGAATGGTTCTACCAACTAGATGGAACTAGTATCCGACACTGGGAAGATTTGGCAACCGCGTTCTACAGACAATATCAATACAATTCTGATCTCGCTCCTATGCGTACCCAACTTCAGGGTATGTCTCTAGGAACGGGCGAGGGGTTCAAAGAATATGCACAAAAATGGAGAGATTTGGCTGGCAGGGTGCAGCCTCCATTGACTGATCGTGAGCTGGTTGATATGTTTCTAGGGACTTTGTCTGGTCCATTTTTCAATCATTTGGTTGGTAACTCCTCCGCTGGGTTTACAGATTTGATTCTGACAGGAGAAAGAATTGAAGCTGGCATCAGGTCAGGAAAGATACAAAAAGTTGCCTCCGCAAGTACTGAGAAAAGGCCTTTCAAGAAAGAAGCAAGTGCCGTCTATGGTCCTAGAAGACAAGTCAAGCCAGAAAGTCGCCAAGCCGTCAATGCCTTGGTCATTTCAAAGCCTGTTGCTGCTCCTCAGCAGCACAATCAACAAAGAGGTGAAAGGCCCAAGAGGCAGTATACTAGGTTGAGTATGACCTTGTCACAAATTTTACTGCAACTGTTATCAACCAACTTGGTGACCATCAAAGAAGCACCAAAGGTCGTGAATACTGCATCTCCCAAGTATAACCCAAATGCCCGTTGTGCTTATCATTCCGATAGCCCCGGGCATACTACTGATGATTGCTGGGCCTTGAGAAATAAGGTGCAAGACCTTATCAACGTGAAGGAAATTCAGTTTGAGGCGCCTGAGAGGCCAAATGTTGTAACTGCTCCTATGCCCCATCATAGAGTAAATGCCATCGAGGAAGATTTGTATGCTGTTTCGGTGAATGATGTTGCTACCCCTCTTTTGACTGTTAAGAGGAACTTACTACTAGCCGGTTTATTTCCGGGTTGTAGCAAGGGTTGCCTCCTGTGTGCTGTTATCCCTACCAGTTGTCCGCTGCTGAAATCAGGCATCCAAAGCCTGGTGGACAGCAAAGAAATTATGTTCAAGAAAACTGCCGTTCCATTTGTTTCCGCTGAAGAAGTATCTGTTGTCACAATTTACAATCCTACCAAAGCTCCCCCGAAGAAGCCAGTCCAAATTATGTCTGTTGCACCCATTACTATTACTGTTCTGGGGCCTCTCCCCTATGAGTCTGATAAAGTTGTCCCATGGCATTATGGGGCCGACGTGTATGTGCTTGGAGTGAAGCAGGAGTTCAACACCGGTACCAGTATCAGTAACATCACTGGTCCCGCCAAGATTACTCGCAGTGGCAGGCTCTTCTCGCCTGACATTGCACTGCCAGTTATCCGAAAGCCTCTTATCATCACACCCGCAAGTGTGCATGTTCCAGTTCAAGTTCCTGTGTCTACTACTGCCGCCGAGTCCTCTGATACTCGGGGCAAAGAAGTTGCTACCGATTTGCCTGCCAGGACGGAGGCACCAAAAAAGACTGCTGTTGAAGCCTCCCAACAAGAAATGGAGGAAATCCTTAAAATCATTAAAAAGAGTGACTTCAATGTTATTGAACAATTGGGGCATACCCCCTCCAAAATCTTTATGCTATCATTGCTGCTATGCTCAGAGGCCCATGCAAAAGCCCTGATTTCATTTCTGAAAACGGCCCATGTGCCGCAAGAGACCTCCGCGGATCAATTCACTGACTGTGTGGCTAATTTGACAGCTGACAATGGTTTGGGGTTCTCAGATGCTGACCTTACCGCCAAAGGGAAAAATCACAATGATGCCTTGCACGTCTCTATAAAGTGCAGGGGCACTACTCTCGCATACGTGTTGGTGGACACCGGCTCTTCCCTGAATGTTTTGCCCAAGAAGGCATTGGATCGCTTGGATTGTGAGGGCCTGGAGTTGAAACCTAGTAACATCATTGTTAGAGCCTTCGACGGTTCTAAGAGGATGGTGCATGGTGAGGTAGACACCCCTATTCGTGTGGGTTCCCAAGTCTTCGACTCAACGTTCTATGTAATGGATATTCGTCCTTCTTATTCTTGCTTGTTGGGTCGACCCTGGATTCACAAGGCTGGGGCAGTAACATCCACTCTACACCAAAAGCTCAAATACCCTGTCAAAGGGAAGGTTGTTACTGTGCAGGGTGAGGAGGAATACATGGTTAGTCACTTGAATTCATTCCGGTATATCGAGATGGACGGGGAGTTTATTGAAACCCCCTTTCAGCATTTTGAGGAAGTACCTCCAACGTTGGCATCGGCTGAAACAGTGGTTGAAGAAGACTTTCCGTTGAATATGGCGTCCTTGAAGGATGCTCGGGCTGTAATTGAGAAAGGCAAATGTGGAAACTGGGGTCAGCTTCCTGACTTCACTCAAAAGAATGACAAGTTTGGGCTGGGCTTTACTGCAGAAGCTCAGAGGGCTACGCGCAAGGACAAGATCAGAAAGGCTCCGGTGTTTATCTCCAACCCAAGGGTGAATGCTATCGAGGAGGACGTAGAGGAAGCAGAGTTTGACAGTTGGATCTATCCAACCACCAGCAACGGACCAAGCAACTGGACGTCAAAGGATTTTACACCTATCACATTTGTCACGCAGTAATTAACTCTTTTGATTTTCAATTTGTAACAAACAATATGTTGAAACTTTTATTGGCTCGGTGTCCTACCCGGGGCATCGTAGCTCCATTTGTGAGGGCTTTTTGTATGACATTTCCATATATCATTAATCAAAACATTGGACGTTTGTTGCATTTCAAATCTTGCGCTCTTTTTCTTTCTGTGTTATATATTGCAAAACAGCTATATTTACACACACTCACTTATACAGGTTTCAATCCACTCTGGATCTCACTAGTAACAACTCTGCTACCACCAGTTATGACTTCGAGAATCCGATCAACTTGGCCGAAGACGAAGGTGAAGATGATTGCGAAGTGCCTGGTGAACTCGCAAGACTGCTACTTCAGGAAGAGAGGGCTATTCAACCACATGAAGAGCCGGTGGAAACAGTGAACCTGGGTACTGAGACAGATAGAAAAGAGGTCAAGATTGGTGCCAATCTAGAGCTCAGCGTGAAGCAACGATTGATCCAGATGCTGCATGATTACATGGAGATATTTGCTTGGTCTTATGAAGACATGCCTGGTTTGGATGCCGACATTGTAGTTCATCACCTGCCAACCAAGAAAGACTGCCCTCCGGTAAAGCAAAAGGTCCGCCGTATGCGCCCAGAGATGTCCGAAAAGATCAAGGCTGAGGCTATGAAGCAATTCGATGCCGGGTTTCTAGCAGTAACTTCTTACCCTCAATGGGTTGCCAATGTGGTGCCAGTGCCGAAGAAGGACGGTAAGGTCAGAATGTGTGTCGACTACAGGGATTTGAACAGGGCCAGCCCCAAAGATGATTTCTCTCTACCTCACATCGACGTTCTTGTCGACAATACCGCTCAACACAAGGTGTTCTCCTTCATGGATGGTTTTTCAGGGTATAATCAAATCAAGATGGCTCCGGAAGATATGGAAAAGACTACCTTTGTGACTCAGTGGGGCACCTTCTACTACAAGGTCATACCATTCGGGTTGAAAAATGCTGGGGCAACCTATCAACATGCCATGGTTGCTTTATTTCATGATATGATCCATCATGAGATTGAGGTATACGTTGATGACATGATTGCAAGGTCTCAAACTGAGGAGGAGCACCTTGATCATCTGAGGAAGCTGTTTGACCGACTAAAGTTATACAAGCTGAGGTTGAATCCCAACAAATGCACCTTTGGGGTGAGGTCCGGAAAATTGCTAGGTTTCATTGTAAGTGATAAAGGTATTCAGGTGGACCCTGCCAAGGTAAAAGCCATACAAGAGATGCCAACTCCAAAGACAGAGAAAGAAGTCAGGGGCTTTCTGGGACGACTAAATTACATAGCCCGTTTCATCTCGCATCTAACTGCTACTTGTGAGCCAATCTTCAAATTACTGAAGAAAGATCAAGTGGTACGTTGGAACGATGAATGTCAGGCTGCTTTCGAAAAGATAAAAGAGTACCTCCAAGAGCCACCCATTCTTATGCCACCAGTGGAAGGGAGACCTCTAATACTATACTTGACAGTACTTGACAACTCAATGGGGTGTGTGCTGGGGCAGCATGACGAGTCTGGCCGAAAAGAGCACGCTATTTATTACTTGAGCAAAAAGTTTACCGACTGTAAGTCTCGTTACTCACTGCTCGAGAAAACTTGTTGCACTCTAGTATGGGCTGCTCGCCGGCTGAGACAGTATATGCTGACTCACACTACTCTTTTGATTTCAAAGATGGATCCTATCAAGTACATATTCGAAAAGCCTGCTCTGTCTGGAAGAATAGCGAGATGGCAAATGATCTTGACAGAATATGATATCCAGTATACAACTCAGAAAGCAATCAAAGGAAGTGTACTGGCAGATCATTTGGCACACCAACCTGTGGACGATTACCAATCATTGAACTTTGAATTTCCGGACGAAGACATCATGGTGGTAACTGATTGTGAAGTGCCTGGACCGGATGAAGGGCCTGAGGAAGGATCCCGATGGTCTATGCATTTTGACGGAGCCTCCAACGCTTTGGGTAACAGCGTCGGCGCTGTAATCATATCTCCCAAAGGAACTCATACTCCACTCACCGCCCGATTGTGTTTCAATTGCACCAACAACATGGCAGAATATGAGGCATGTATCATGGGTCTACAAGCCGCAATCGACTTAAGGATCAAATTTCTGAGTGTCTTCGGAGATTCCACTCTCGTGGTCAATCAGATCAAAGGCGAGTGGGATACGAAACACCCAAATCTTATTCCTTACAAGGAGTATGTGTTGAATTTGCTTCCCCACTTTGAAGAGATAACTTTTGAACACTTCCCAAGAGAGGAGAATCAGCTAGCGGACGCACTAGCTACGATGTCTTCAATGTTCAAAGTCAAATGGGACAATGAGGCTCCCCGGATCATTATCTGGAAATTGGACGAACCCGCATACTGCTGTGATCTTGAGGCCAAAGAGGTGACTGAAAAACCCTGGTATCATGAGGTGAAGAGGTACTTGGAAGCTCAGGAATACCCTGAAGGTGCATCTGTCAATGACAAGAAGTTCATGAGAAGGTTTGCTGCAAAATTCTTCCTCAGCAACGGCATTCTCTACAAACGGAATCATGATTCAACTCTACTGCGTTGTGTGGATAAGGCTGAAGCAGAGAAGATCATGATAGAACTGCATGAAGGTACATTCAGAACACATTCCAGTGGACACACCATGGCAAAGAAAATCCTTCGGGCAGGATATTTCTGGTCCACAATGGAAGCCAACTGTTACCAACATTCGCGAACTTGTCACAAATGCCAGATTTATGCTGATAAGGTGCACATCCCTCCGGTTCCTCTGAACGTCCTGACGGCACCTTGGCCTTTTGCAATGTGGGGCATTGATATGATCGGTGAGATCCGACCGACGGCATCCAACGGGCATCGCTTCATCTTGGTAGCAATCAATTACTTCACGAAGTGGGTGGAGGCAGCTTCCTACGCCACGGTAACCAAGAGCGTCGTGGCACGTTTCATCCGGCATAACCTGATCTGTCAGTACGGCATCCCAGAAAGAATCATTACGGACAATGGTACCAATCTCAATAACAAAATGATCACTGAGCTCTGCGAGCAATTCAAGATACAGCACCACAACTCTTCTCCTTACCGGCCGAAGATGAACGGGGTTGTAGAGGCAGCTAATAAGAATATCAAGAAAATTGTGCAGAAGATGACAGTGACCTATAAAGATTGGCACGAGATGTTACCGTTTTCTCTTCATGGGTACCGTACCTCAGCAAGGACGTCAACCAGGGCAACGCCTTTTTCCTTGGTCTATGGCATGGAGGCAGTCTTGCCAATTGAAGTCCAGATACCCTCTCTCCGAATAATGAAGGATGCAGATCTGAGTGAAGATGACTGGATCCAGACTCGACTTGATCAATTAAACCTGATTGACGAAAAGAGACTCACCGCTATCTGTCATGGTCAGACGTATCAAAAACGGATGATCAGGGCATTTAACAAGAAAGTCAGACCACAAGAGTATCAAGTTGGGGACCTGGTTATCAAACGCATCATCCTTCCTCAAAGTGATCCCCGGGGCAAATGGACCCCTACGTACGAAGGGCCATTTGTGGTTAAACATGTGTTCTCAGGAGGAGCCATGATTCTGACCACCATGGATGGTGACGACCTTCCTCACCCCGCCAATGCAGACATAGTAAAAAGATACTACGCATGAATAGAAGACCCGCTAGGTTGACATACCTAGGAAAAAATAAGGGCTTCCCGGCGAACCAAAAGGGTTCGGGCAAAAATAAGGGATGAAATGAAAAAAAATCTGTACACCCGGCAAGTCGAAAACCTGAAAAGGCGGCTTGGGAAAAAATGGGTATCCCGGTGGACTGAAAACCCAAAAGGGCGGTCCAGGCAAAAGTTAGGGATAGAGCGTAACAATATGTCTCATTGGATCACCTTGCATCCAGAATTCGGAATCAACTATCTGGCTCAGACTTCGGCATCGACCAATCAGCTTCATCTTCAACTAAGCAGCAAAGTGATGAGACGCTTGAAGACATAAAGGCGATAGCAGAGTTGGAACCCAATGGGAATATTGTACACATAGCTGTTTTGTTTCCTTTTCAAAATTGTAAATTCTATGTTATTCGACGGCATTCTCTTACTAGGATGTCAGCCTCTTGTACAAAAACGCCTATTCACAGGCAAATTTCAAAATCAATACAAATTCACTTTTCTATACAAATTGCCATTGTTTTTCCTTTTTCTGTTTTGTCTTGCGAAGAACGTCCAAATGTTCATTTTTTATATATGCATTTGACATTAAATTGCTGATTCATAAATGTTTGCATATGAAACAAAAGACTAATTACAGGTGACATCAGAAACAGGGGCAATGTAGAGTTGTTTAATGCAGTCTGGTTGCTTTGTCCGCCAAGGTACCAAGGTAGAATCCAACTGAAGAATGTGATCAAGTTATCTCAACTCCCCGCAGAGTAAGACAAGATAGCAACATTCCCCGGCAGAATATCAATACCCCAGTGCAATTCCAAAAGTTTCCCCAGGAAGGTGGAATCCATATCCCCAGCAGGTCTTAAAGCTTATCCCCAGTAGATTCTAGAAGCTTATCCCCTGCAGAGTACTGACGTCTCTCCCGAGCTTTATTCAAAGTTATTCCTCACAAGGGCTTATAACTGGGTTATCCTCAGCTAGTTGCCACGGAAGATCGCCCTCGGCAAAGTTCTTTCAACCCCCAGCGGAGTTCATCAAAGTTCCCCAACATAACTTATCAACATAATCCCCAGCGGAGTTAATCATCATTATCCCCAGCGGAGTCCATCATTGAAATCCTCAGTGAAGCTCTCGTCAAACTTCAGCAAAGTATCTCTTCCACAGAGCAATTCCCCGCAGAGTGATCTCTCTAACAAGTTTATTCCTCAATGGAGTCATCTTCTCCTACCGATGTATTCTTGCAACCATCCTCCCCGGCGGAAGCGAAGAGCTCTACTCTTCAATATCAGCCCAGGATTTAATTCCCCGGCCAGTCGTCAAGGATTTATTTTCCTAGACGAAAATACATTCATAAACATTTCACATTTCATACATCTTGCTTACATACATGATAAAGTGCATACAACACTATCTCATGTTGGACATCATGACATCATGCATTTCATACATCATGACATTGCATACAACTGATGTTTTTGCCTTTTCAGGGAAAAGACAATCCCAAAGACAACTACCTTCAACTGTCACAATTCTGGATTCGATACCTGTATCTAGCCAGGGCACATCTGTGAGTGATCAGTTTCCAGACTCGATTCCTGTATCTGGCCAGGGCACGTCTGAAGAGTTCGAAGATTCGATTCCTGTATCCAGCCAGGGCATATCTATCAACTACCACAATTCCAGATTCGACTCCTGTATCCAGCCAGGGCATATCTGTTGACCATATTTCCAGACTCGATTCTTGTATCTAGCCAGGGCACGTCTGAAGAGTTCGAAGATTCGATTCCTGTATCCAGCCAGGGCATATCTGTTGACGACTATTTCCAGATTCGATTCCTGTATCCAGCCAGGGCACATCTGTGAGCAACCGATTGTAGATTCGACACCTGTATCCAGCCAGGGCATATCTGCATGAGGAGATTGAAGATCAAACACCTATAACAAGCCAGGAAAACATCTATCTTTCTCAAATACACAAGTTCTCGCTAAGGAATCTCTTATACGATCAACACTTCTAAATGGAATCTATAAGCCCATTCCCGACAAGGTTCTGTCACATCTCCAGATGGCATCTATAAGCCCATCTCCCTATCCACCATCTCTCCAAATGGCATCTATAAGCCCATTCCCGACATCACATTGCTGATACTCCAACATGCGAGTGCAAATTTCTGGGCACTCTAGTGTCCAATCTCCTTTTACCCTCGAGTCACGAAAGGCAAACTTGCCAATCTAACTCTTCAGGTTCAAGAAGATTGAACAGGGGCAACTGTTGTACCCCAAAATTTTCCCTCCCATTTCCACAACATTTTCTCATCACAAGACCCTTGAAGATCAAGATCCAGTTAGGGTTTCCTCTGCTCAAGACTTCTCCTTGCACTGTTGACCCAAATTAGGGTTGGTGTTTGCACAAAGATATTTTGACCTAAAATGCCTAAGATGACTTTCATGCTTCATGTTGGACTCCCAAGTTTATCCATACCAAGTTTCAAGTCTTGATTCCAAATTTTGCCCAGTCAATTGGACAGTTGACCTAGAAATCAACTGTATTGGGGAAAAAGTCAATTGTGGCCAATTGACAGTCAAATCTCATGAAAATTGACCCACATCAACATTGTGAACTCACATGGACCATTTGATCAAGTTTGGATCACAATTCCACAAGAAATTTGATCAGATCATCAAAAGGGCAAAATGGTCATTTTTAGGGTTTTGACTACACAAAGGCAATTTTTGACTGTTTGACCTAGCCAATGGCAAACCAAGCTCACATATGGACTCAAGGACCCCATGGAATTATCTTGACATGCTCAACAAGTTCAAAAGATCCCAAACGCACAAGATTGATAGTTGAATTTCCCAGTCAATTGATCAATTTTGACTGTATACTGAAAAGTCAAACTTTGACTTTTTGGTCAAAATCAAGTGTCAAGATTCATTTTTCATCAAAACATGCCAAATCATGAAACTTGTTCATCAAGAAATCAAGAATTGCAAATTAGGGTTTGAAATGAAGATTTTTCATAACTTAGAATTTTTCTAAGTTATGAAAAACTCTAATTTTTTCCTAACTTTGTCCCACTTTTTCACCAAGATTCATTTGGATTCAAACAAAAGTCAAAACATGAAAGTTGTAGCCTATTGCATAATCTACAACTTTGATTCACAAAGTTTTCCCAAAAGAAGCTTTTAGCTCAAGATACAATTTTTGGAACAAGGGTACCAAACCATTCTTAACTTAGTGAAATTTTGACCTTTTTAGGCAAGGTTTTTACCTAACTTCAAGACCATTTTTCACATACTTCCACTTGGAATTTCAATTTGCATTTCAAAGATGGATTGTAGTAAACATTCCAAGATTTCCAAAATGTCCAAGAACTCATCAAACAACCTCATGGTTAGGGAGAATCGAATTTGGCAAGTTGGGCAAAAGTCACTTTTGTTCTTGACCAAGACATGTTCATACACATTGCCATTTTCAAGTCAGCTTGGTTTATGCTACATTACAGGCCTCTAATCCCATTTGCACTCAATAATTTAATGCATACTCATTGTGCCAAGGCCTTGTTTTATGAGTTTAAGCATTACATGTTGAATTAAGCCATTTATAGAAAAAGTGAAATAGCCATTTTTGAAAAGTTACACTTTATGTCAATTGGTAAATCAAGAAGGTACAAAGGAAATCTCTTTGGCACAAGTTTATGAGTTAATCACACTGATCAAGGGGAAGGTTAGCAGCATAGTATGGGGGCCTGTACAGGCTAGAAACACCAAGTGGTCATTGCTTGCTTAAAGTGTAAGAAACATTGCATAACATGGACCAACTTTCATATCAGCAAAAGAACCTTGAAACAAACTTATCACACATATTCAAGACACCCATACTGAGCTAGAACACGAGCCTTTCACCTCCAATACCTTCAAAAACTCAGAATCACCATTGAACTGCACAAAAACAGGGCTTGCTGCAGATTGAGTTCCCTAGCTCAATCCTTTCATACATTCCTGCCCAAACCAGTTCAAACACCTTCCCTACCATCAATACAAACTATACAAAGCATTAGAAGTAGACTTTACCTCCTCTAATCCTTTTGGCCATTTTCATTTTTCTGATTTGCAGGTGGAGTTCTATAACTCGATTCAGCTAGCTCCAAAGCAAAGTAAAACTTGGAATAGCATCCTCACACTTCAAGGAAGCTGTACAAATCATCATCTTGCCCTGAAAGCTCCTCCATTGCAAGGCACGATTCCAACTGAACAGGTATATTCATGAAATTCTATCTCTCAATATAGGCATTGTTAGCTTTAGGTTTGTGAAGGAAACATGTCACAATCATAGTCCTGAACATGCCCATGTGATTAGATTTCATTTATATTATGTATGCTTAGAGAATTTTGAGTCTGAACATTGATGAAAAACTAGGTCAGGAATTGGGGGAGAAGAAATTCTCCCTCATCTTAGAGAGTTAATTCAAGTTCTTTATATCTCTGGATTCGTCTTCTCATGCTCTACATTTTTCGTGTTGTAAGTTTTGCTTGAAAGTCCGGGAATTGGGAGATAGAAAACGCGTGTTTGAGTGTTCATACAGGTTCAGAGGTTGAAGAAGACAGGTTCTGGGCTGGGCCTGGAATGTTCTTTCTTTTTGCACCACTTGTTTGCTTTTACACCCCCTAGGCCCATTTGGCTTATTTTAATGATTTTTGATTTTTTCTTTTTTTGTTCTGACTTATTTAATTTTTCTCACATTATTGAAAATATAAAAAATACTTTTTATATCATTTTCATATTTATTAGGCATTTATTTATTTGAATGAGTTATTTGTGCATAAATAAATAAATATATATACTTTTACTTAAAATACTAAAAAATAGTGCAAACACATTTATTTTCCATTTTTATTTTATTTTGTCTTCTGAAAATATTTTATATAAAATATACTCTTTTTTATAAATATTAAATATTATTATTTTTGGATATATAATATGTATTTAGTAAATAACACAAATATTTATATATATATATATATATTAGTGTATTTAGGTTAAAATGCAAATACATACACTTTTATTTTTTTTATTAATATTAAATATAAAAAATGCCTTTTTGACAAATATCCTTCATTTTTATTTTATTTTTGTATATAATAAATAAATATTGTACATATTAAATAATTAATACATTTTATTTAATAAAATTAGGGTTTTGCCCTAAACATAAAAAACTCCAAAAAAATAATACTTTTCATTTTTGTTTATTTTATACATAAAAATATTTTCTTTCATACATATAAAAACATCTTTTGCATTTTGCATATTTATCTTATTTTCTATTTAATTTATGCAATCAATTATCTTGTAAATAATTCAATATTGATGTAATAGCCTAGGTTTAAATTCCTTGTCAAAATTCCCATTTGAACATTTGTACCCCCTTTCTCATATATTGTGTTGTAATAGCTTAGTAATTTTATTTTTCGCATTTTATTGCTTTCTAAATATACCATGTTAGAATTAGGGTTTGTATGCGAATCAAAAATAACAAAAATAGTTTGACCTAATTTCAAGATAAACAAGCATGAAAATGGACCACACAAATCACACTTGCACCCCCTAGGGTATTCCACTTGTTGCCTTCAATAAAGGGCCATGTTGCATGTTAAGTCTCTTTGGGCAAAACAAACAATCAAATGATCATAGTCCCTCGATGACGCTTTCAAAAAGTTGCCTAAACAAATGATCAAGTCCCTCAAAGAAAATTGCCCAAAGATACTTGGCATCATTGCAATTATGGTCTAAACGATGACCCGCGCCTGTCCCTTACACATCCTAACACAAGATTGTCCACCAAATACAATGGTGGAATAAACTTGTTAAAAGGGTTAAAACATAGCAATAATCTTTGAGAAATTTAGGAGTAGATAACCTCTTAGTTACTTGAATCAAACTTGTAAAACAAAACACTTGCCTATATTTCAAACCACACATCACTACACTTTCAAAACAACTTTCAAAAAACAATGAAAACCTTTTTTTAAAGACGTACACCTTTGTATACATCCCAACATGGATCATTACAAAGGTTGCCACCATATTGGCCTCTTTTCAAAACAATTTTCAAACCTACACACACAAAGCACCATTTCAAACAATTGAAAAATAAGGCAAGTTGATCTAAGCAAGTAACTAAGAGCCCATGGATAACCATGGATAGAAAGGGTGCTAATACCTTCCCTTTCTATAATCTACTCCCCGAACCCAAGAAAACATCTCAAAGGTTTTTGCTGTGCTTTTTTAAACCTTTTCTTAGGATAAAATAAAAAGTCGATGGCGACTCTTGCTCAACCGAAACATTTGCGAAAACAAACGCAAAACTCATAGTCAGTTCTCCCACCGTATCACACCCCCTATTCTACTTGACTAAACTCAAGGGCTACCAGTACCAACAAATATGTCACACTAACGTAGCCATCGCTTCAACCATGTCGATATACCCCGCATAGTCCCTACGATCTATTACTACTTACCTAAAAATGTGCCCCAGAATACAAGCATACAAAACACACAATGTAAAGTAAGTTTAAAATGATCTAACTCTAAGGTAACTCCACTTTATAAGTATGTCCCCAGCAGAGCTGCCATTTCTGTGATACGGTGGCAGAACCGACTGTTATATTGGTTTTGCGTTTGTGTTTTCAAATGTTGCGGTAAGCAAGAGTCACCACCGACTTTTCTTTTATCCAACAAAGGAAAGGGTGAAAATAATAGAAAAAGACCTTTCGAGAGTTTTCTGAGTAAGGGGGTAGATTATGGAAAGGGAAGGTGTTAGCACCCTTTCCATCTGTAGTTTTCTACGGGCTCTTAGATGCTTAGCTCATTTTGAAATACCTTGTGTTTTGTGTGTTTTTGAAAAGTGTTTTTGAAAGCGCCTAAGTACGGCGAACTTTGTAATGTTTCTTGGAATGGTAGAGAACGTATACAAAGTGTTTGAAAATGTTTTTGAAAGAAATTTTGTGTAAGTGTAAAAATTGTTTGAGTATAGCATCTAGGAACTATCTACTTTTACTTGAAAGGTTGTTCTTTTCCTCTTTTCCTTTAGCCAGTGCTATCCTACTATTAGTGAGTAGGTAGCCCTAGTCGTTGGATGTTTGAGGGACATTTGAAGGGACATTTATACAGTCACAAAGGTAACTGGGCAAGAAACTTTAGTAACTACCCTAGGGTTTTAAGATCATTTTACCGAGGCAACGTCGAGAGGGTCATCGAGGGACTTATGATCTTTAAACCGGAGGATAGCCACTAAAATCTCTCACGTTTCTAGAGTTGTGATTGTTTTTCCTAAGGCAACCAAAGTGGGGGTACCCTAGAGGTGTATATGTGCAATTGTGTTGTTTTTCAGTTATTTTTGTCTTTGCATTAGGTTTGCTATTGTTTTGTTTGTTATTCTTACCATACAATCCTAATTAGTATACATCTAAATAGTTAATAATTTGCAGTAATTAAAAGTGCAGAAATGTAAATCTAACTATTACAGGGCTTCGGGGAGGGGGGTTATTACATGTCCAAACTTTAGGAAAAATAAAGAAAAAACAGTAAAGTAAAAGTCCTAATTATAGTCTGTTACATCTAGTATGCAATTACAAAAATATAAAAATAAAGTACGAAAGGTAATAACGCGCGCGAATTGAAAGTACGTCTAAGAAATCCTAAGGTATAAAAAATATTTTTGTTTGTTTTTATTTTATTTAAGAAAATGATTAAATAAAAATTATATTAATTAACCTAAATCTAGATTTAAAGAAACATAGAAATAATTGAAGAAAATTGAAACTAATAAAAGGGAATTAATTCTATGTTCTTTTTTGTATTTTTATTATGAAAAGAAAATGAATTAAAATCCCAAGTTCTATTAATTTTAAATTAAAGAAAATGGTTAAAATAATTATTAATTAATTTGATAAAAAAAACCTAAAACTTTATTTTTTGTGATTTTAATCTATTTTGCTGATTAAATAAATTAAAACAAATTAAGAAAAGACATAAAAAATAAAACAAAAATATAAATGAACCTGAGTAGTAAAACAAAAACTGAGGGGTGCAAGTTTAAAAAAAACGACGGGCCCAAGTCTGAGGAGGCCCAGGTTCCCAATGGATCCGGTGAGGAGAGATTTTGGGGGCACATGGTGGTCTGCACGTTTAAGACGCTGGATCTTGATTAGGAAGTGATGTGCTGCTGGTATATGGTAAACACGCTTGGCTTTGAAGCACCCGATCTGCAAATACAACATGGGAAAAATGGAAAAGTTGAGGCCTGGGATCGAACCCAGGTCCTCCAGCCTAACACACGTAGCTTTCACCACCCAACCATTTAACTCAATTTGTTATTATATTAAAACAAAAACAAAATAAAGGAAACAAACATTAGATCCTAGTCAGTCAAACGCGCGCGTCATAAAATTTAAATGAGCCAATTAGATCGCGCGATATTGCTACGCCTGCTCCCAAACGGAGTCAACCAGTCAAAGACGCTGGAGCAGATCTCCGGTCGTCTTCTCCGGGCATGTCCAACACCAAACCTGCATTTTTGAATGTTTTGAATCCAGAAATAAAGCTTATTCCACACAAAATTCAAACTTGAGTTCGAATATGTCCTTAGATTCTACAGATCATGGCTATATCATCCAGTTCGAACCACGATCCAGATTTTGCCCTAAACATGGCAAAACCTTAATTCTTCATCCAATCTCTCATGTGTTACGTTAGAACAAATTAACATAAGGATATAAACAAGGATGTATGCATTAGATTTGCTTAAACTGTATGTATAAAGAGATTCAAATCATGGAAAGTTTACCAAAGTGGAGTGATCTGGTTGGTTGATTTCAGGGCACCTCAAGCGTGGGTATGGACTGGAATGGACTCCTGGGAGTCTCAGGAGCACAACACAAGGCTTAGATTTGATGAATATGGGCAGGGGTGGGAGGTTTGAGTTTTTGCAATTCTTTGAAAAAAATGATGATTTTGAGAGGGCTTCTTCAGGCAATGTGTGCGTCCATAATGCTTGCAGAAATGTTGTATAAATAGAGGAGGTGAGATTAGAGAGGAAATAGGGAAGGAATCCAAGCCATAAAGCCATGATGAAAGCAAAATCATTCCATTTGAAAACTTGCCAAATTTGAAGATTTCATGCCATGTTGAGACTTGAGTGAACCTGGACATACTTTGTACGAATAATGGGCCTAAACACTGACCCAAAACACTAACCCACATGTCCAAAACATTAACCTGTTATTTTATGCATTTATTTGGTATTTATTTAATTTTAAATTAAACAAAAATAAAATAAATGCAAATAAAATCAAAGGCATGAAAAAATGGATTTAGAGGTCCTTAATAAGGTCATGAGAGTTTTTGAACCTCAAAAAGTTAGGTCATTGACCTAAAAGTTCAAATTTGCTCAATGCACAACCTTTGAATTTTCTCAAATTTTCCCAACTTAGGAAATCCATAACTTACTCAATTTTTATCTCATGATAATGATCTTTGACTTTTTGGAAATCCCAATATGTCTACTTCAATACCTATTTTGATTAATTTTGCATTTGAGGATATTATCTTGATGTAAAAGGTCTTGGCAAAAAGTGTCTTTTGTTGACTTTTTGAAAATGACATGTAATGTATGAGCTTGTATCTTTCAAATGGTGCATTTCTTGAACTTTAGGATAAAAGATAAGTTGTAGGTAATTTGATTCTCTTAAAAACTAGCTTTGGTTGTGGGAAAATGGATGAAGTATGTGAAAGTTATGCTTGGTCAAAGTTCAGTTGAGTTTTCCTATAGAAACCCTAATTTATCCATTCTTGACTCTGATAAATTAAGAACATTATTTGAGGAATCATGATCAACCCTTGATAAAATTATTATTTTCACTTCAAAATGTTGATGTTGATAAAAAAATCTTGAAGTTTGACTGTATATTGGCCACAGTTGACTTTTGACCTAGTACAGTTGACTTTCAAACATTTGAGCCATTGACTGAGCAAACTTGTAGTGTAAGGCATGAAACTTGGCATGTACAATCTTGAAGACATATTAGTATCATGGAAAACATTTGATATATTTGGAGTTCACACTTGGTGAAAATTGAAACCCTAGTTGAAAGGCCATTACTTAGGAGGAGAATTTGTCTGATCAATTCTTGGTCAACCTTGAGCAATTTAAGACCTCAATGAGCATGTATTGAGTAAAAATGGGAGGGAAAATTTTGGGGTACAACATTCTCCAACTATTTCGTGATTATTATCATCCATTTGTTGTCTTAGTACTGCTGTAGAATTCATTGTAATTGTAGGCATCTGGGAAGGAAATTCAGGGGGTTTGATATTTCGACCCAGATTGTTTACGCTGACCCATACCCTTGTAATGGTGAAAAATATAGACACCAATGGGTCAACGAATGTAGATGCGTTATTATGCAAATTTTTCATCGTCGGCGTTGGCATGCCGTATGGCTATTCGCGATCATTCATAGGCATCGCAAATCAAGGAACATAAGGCGTACAATTGTTATTTCGCGCTGGTCTTGGGGTCGATGGTTGACCTTATGTTCTTACAGGAAAAAGCACTGTTCCACTTTGAGTATTTGACAGTATTGGTATCGTTCTCGCTGTAGAAGGTATTGTTTCGGTCACAGACATTGTGGTCGTATTGTCTATTATCGAAGGAATAGGTTGTTCTCCATTGTTGTTTGATGGATTAACCATTTTTCTAGCGTACTTCATTTTGGGCCTTGCTTCGCTAGTTCGAGCTATTCTACCACTTCTTAATCTCATGCATCAATGTTTAAAGAAAAAGTTTATTTTGAAAAATAAAATTTCTAAAACTAGACACTGAGTCCCACCAGGTGTGTCAACTTATTTACTGTTAAACTTAGTAAACAACCGCTAGTCTTCCAAAATCTAATTACTCTGATTAATCACATGATCGACTAGATTGATCCTAGGACGATGGTGTATAGTTTGTATTGTTTTTATAGGTTTTTTCCAGATATTCATCTCTTCGACCATAAAAGTAAATTCAAAGATAAATACCGAAGAAAACAACGAAAAACAACAAATGTAAATGACAAGAAAATAAAGATTTCGACTAAAGATCTAAAGAAGTTGTACATGACTTTTAAACATAAACTTGCATTGAATGATAAAAGTGGTGTTTTATACGTACATTTCTTAGAACTCGTTTCTCTATTACACTTTGATATTTTGAATGAATATGAGTGATTTGTATAATAATTAAACACACATAATCCTAAAATTAAAGACTCATATTTATACTAATTTTATACGAATGATTTTCTCATCAGAAGAGAACACGTTCTCACTTACATGTGTTCGATCCTACACATACTTTCATGCGTCGTTTGTACTTTATTTCAAATTATCCTTGTCGAACCCGTTTAAAATATTTCTTAAATGCTAAGTCTCAAATTTTATTTCTTTATTTTTTCAGAGTTCTTCCCTCTATCTTTCTTTTATTTTTAATTTTCACAGGTATTTTTCTGCCTAAAATAATTATTTTTATCCAAATTTTACAATAAACATCATCATCTTTTTTATTTTATCTAAAGTTACTTTATTTTTCCCTCAATTTCTTGTTCGAATATAAAAATATTTTTCATTATTTTAATGTTCGACTTATAATAAGATAGTAGTTAGAATATTAAATTCTTATTATTAATTTTTTTAAATCTCTAAGTTTGACCCGTCTAAAATGTATCCAAATCTAATTACGTGTCAATCCTCCATAATTTAGAGTCTGTGTCAATCAACGCGTGTCTTAGTTTTTGATTCTCTCTTATCAAAAGATGCAAACAAAACAGTAACAAAACAAAAGTAGTCTCTATGTTTTCAATCTTATCAACAGGAAGAAAAACAAACAAATTACTCCCTCCATCCAATGAGTCAATGAAGAGTGATTCATTTAAATTAAAATAATATTTTAAAATGACTGATTTATTTTATTTTTAATACTTTTTTTAATTTTATTTTTTAATTAATTAAATTTTTATTATTTTCAATATATAATTAAAGATACTATACTAAAAATATTATTTTCTTTTATTTAAAAATTAAAATAGTCGACTGAGTCGTACGAGGGAATGACTAAATTTTATTTCAGTAGCTAGTATCTTGGATTAAAACGCTAAACATCAATTATTGAGCTTTTTCTTGATAGCTTCAGCAGCATCAGCAGCTTCAACCTGTTTCTTTGAAGTCTCAAGTTCAGCTTCACTTGCTTCCTTCTCATTTCTTGCAGTTATAGTTTTTGCCTGTGTTTTTTTTCTTCATATCAATCCATTTAAAATAATAACAAAAAAAATAGAAATAAATATGTACAATAGTAGCTAAAAGATGGAAATATGGAATTTATTACCTGACCGACAAAGGAGGCTTTTGCATATGTAAATGTTTCTTGTATAGAAACAGCGAAAGATAAGCAACTGTTCTTAAGGCGAGATGCTAGAGAAGTGTTGTTGTGATTTGGTGAAGGGCTTGAAGATGGAGAACTTGTCTCTTCCATGCTATACTACGATTTTAGTTATTGACTTAAAAGATCACGATGAAATATTTGTGTCCTTTTAAGAATAAATAGAAAAATTAAATTAAAGGTTTTCCAAGATTGGATCCGGTCCTCCAGGCCCACGCCAAATGCCCATAAGACGAAGTTTCTTCTTGGCACCCCAAATTTTACTTGGCACCCCATATCCTTTGTTTTTATTTATATTTCCTTTTAAAAAAGTATTGGAGATATTTGAATTTTGAGAAAAATTCTGTAATTTTCCAGACATTTCATAGATACTATCAGGTATTTCGTGTTGATGACAAGTATGAATTTTTACCGTTTTTTTAAGTTTTTTTTTTTTTAATTTTCATAATTTTTTGCCACATATTTGAAAAAAATCCGATAAAAATATGAAGTTTTTTCGATATTTTTTGAAAAATTCGATAAAAATTCATACATTCAACTGGATTTTAAATATATATATTTTTCTAAATTTTTGAAAAATGCGGTGAAAATACATACATGTTATCAGGTTTTTTAAAAATTTTGATAAAATTACATACAGTCAATCGAACATTTTAAAAAACTCAGAAAAAGATATTCATTTTTATCACATTTTTGAGAAAATCTATAAAGTTCATAATTTCTAGATTTTTTTAAAATTTCGATAAGTTAAAAAAATTGTTTTATTTTTTAAATGGAGACCAAAGGCATAGATAAGAGTTGTTGTTGCGAGGGCTCGAGAGAGGGGAAGTGACGTAGATGACTCGCATTTCTGGGTAGAGAGAGTGGCACCAATCGATTTTTATAGGAGGTGGATGATCAATCAGGCTCAATTTCGTGCACTCCGCATTATCTAACTGATCTAACCTGATCAGACTTGGACCGTCACGGCTGGCTCCGAGCTGAAGTTTTGAACGAGGTGGGGGGGGTGTCTGCAAGGCACTCCGATGCTGAAGTAAGTAAGAGCACGAGCAAGCAAGAGTATGAGTATGGGTAAAATAATGAATACCTGACCCTCTGGGAACAAAGGGTATTTATAGCCCCCAGCGCTGGGCCAAGGTTCCTTCATTGGGCCGGGCAGGTTTGGCCTAATGGAGGAACTGCCAGGTTCTACGTGCATAGTGGAGACCCGCACGTGGTTCTCTCCCTGGATGTTCTGCGTGAAGTACGGACGGACGAGGACGCGGTCTTCTCGGGATCCAGGTGATGGCGTAGTGGATAGAGTCTGCCCTAGGGGGAGTGCTCGAGCTGAGGTCGAGCAGGATGGCATGGAGTCGAGGATGTCGCAATAGCAGAGAATGTCGGGCACGGATATGGCCTTTTGGTCAGCGTGACCCCTTGCAAGACCGTTTGGATTGGGCCTTCACCATTGCTTTTGGGTCAGCCCGGTCCAGTCCAGAACAGGAGCCCCCCAAGTCGTGGTTCCTGTAGTAGGAGCCATGACTTGATCTTAGGTCGCCTGTGTCACGGGGTCCCGTTCCCGGCTAGAATATGTCGTTCCCGCGGCTTGTTCGAGGAATTTTCCCTGTGTCGGGCATACGAGATGATATCGCGCGAGGAGCGCTCGGGGAGTCTCGACGGGCTGCGTTCGTTGGGCACATGAGGCATCTCTTGGGAACCGTGCCGCCACCCTACTGTCGATAGGGTCATCATTGCCTAGGGGAGCTACACGTCGAGGAGGGAAGTTTTGTGGCTCCCCGGAGTGACGTTTGGTATTCCACGTCATCACTATAAATAGGGTCTTTGGGCCCCAGAACGTGTTTTCCCTCTTTGCGCTTCTCCTCTTCACCCTGTTTCTGCTGTTATTGTTCTTCCCAGATACTCATAGGACCGCCGTGATCTCCGTCGCTGATTTCCTTTCTCCGTCGTCACATTACCTTCCTGATTCCAAGTAAGTGTCTTGTCTCCTTTGTTTTTCCTCTGTGATGCATGATTTTCATTGTTTTCAGACGTTTTTAGAGGTTGTACGCCTGGGATTAGCCCGGTAGATTTATATTTAGCTCGACAAATCCATGTTTATGCCCGGCGAACGCGTGTATGCGCCCGGTAAACGCATAGTTTAGGTATTTGACTCGCAGTGCTGCCCGGGGACTTCATGACTCAGGGCGCCTAATTCTTGGTAGTGCTCGGTAAACTCATGGCTCTAGTTTTGAGACCCATGACGTTGCTCGCCACGTATGTAGCCTGGGTCGACACATTCGTGAGTGGTCGAGATGTTGGCCTATTCAGGCGATTTGTAGCTTGTCGTGGTAACTGGGAGTCGGGGAGGTGACTGCTCTTTTTGTTCCGAAACACCAACTTTGTGGTCGCGCGTGGAGCGACGTGGTTTGTCGTGCCCTTCATCTCGTCCGTTATGGCGAGCGTGTGGTTTCGCTCCCAATTGATTGGTTTCCCGTGCTTTGTAGGTAACCATGGCGGACGAACCGTGTTCTTCAGGGCGCACCGAGGTGGAAGAACAAAGTGCTGATGAAAATGTGAATTTGGTTGACACCATAGAGGATCCTCTGTTGGAATGGGTGGGTGCCGAGCCCAGAGGGATAGCTTCGGCCTATAGTCGACGTAGTCGAAGGGCATACACCATCCTCGAGACAGGCAGCAGCCAGCCCGGTTTCCAGAAGAACTTCGTCGTCACTCGACCAACTTTCACCGCACGAATCTGCTCGGAGTTCCCCAAGTATGGATTCCCCATGTATGAAATTGCCTTCAAGGACCTTGGGTTACAGCTGCCCTTCAGCGATTTTCAGGTCGGGGTCTTCAGCCATCTGGGGCTGGCCCCGTCGCAGCTTCACCCAAATTCGCTCGCTTTCATCCGGCCGTTCGAGCTAACTTGTCGGTTTCTAAGGATTGGGGCGACCATACCCCTTTTCTTCAGAGTCTTCCACCTACAACGCCAATCCCGGGGAGGTAAGCATAGTTGGGTTTCCCTGAAACAGTCGAAGAGACTTTTCAGGATGTACATGGATTCCATGCGGGGTTTCAAGGACAAGTGGTATATTGTGAGGCCGGTTACGCAGCAGGTTTAGAGTCTGTGTATGAGGAGGAAACAGTCGTAACTGACGACCACGGGGAAGCCCTTTTAGACGACGAGGGACATCCAGTGTTAGGGCGCGTGGCCAAATTTCCCTTGCATTGGACCTCGAGGCACTACGAGCATGGCACCGGGTACTACCATACGTCCGCGGGCGAGATGAGCTCCAAAGACGAGAAGGCTTATGGTACTCTCTGTCGGTATGTCGACAGTTTCTTCCCCTCCAGATGGGCCACGGGGGAGGGGGAGGATATTCTAGACGAGGAAGGTTATCCGACCTTCGAGGCCCGACCGATTGACACGAAGGCACTTGTGGAGTGCCAGTCCTTCGGGCAGGATGCGAATTTGCTAGGTCGTTATTGTTTTTTCTTGTTTAAATTTCTTTACTTGTTATTTGTTCGCTTATTTGCTCGTCACTAACTCGGGGTTCTTTTATGCAGGTTTGATGGTCGGACGAAGGGAGAGGCTCTTGAAGTTGTCCTGTGACAGGAAGGTGAATAAGAGGGTGGTGAGAGCTCCTCAGGCGACGAGGATGGGCCGGTCACATAGTCCGGGCACTTCTCAGGCGACGAGGGTGGACTCGCCACCTAGCTCGGGAGATGCTTCGGGAGGGATCCCGGACGTCCAGGAGGTCGAGCCACACACTGACCTGATACAGAGGAAGAGGAATCGGGTGGAAAGTCAACCGGAGGTCGGTGAGGACTCCAGCGCTGTGAGGTCCTTCGGGTTGCCCCCTTGCTTTAAAGAGGAGGGTTTCTTCGAGGGATTTCCCTTGTCCGTGAGTGCCGATGAAGCTGAAACTATCAGGCGGATGAGCAAGGAAAACCGGAGAAGGCACCTGGCCGCCAATATGGCCAGGCTGGTAAAGATGGCCGAGATGGCCGTTGTGCTGGCCGAGGAGGGGGAGGACTCTGAGCATATCAAAGAGTTGGAACAGGAGAAAGTTGCCCTCACCTCGAGTTTGTGAAAGTTGAAGGCTGCTCTGGAGCGCTCCGAGGAGATGTTCCGCGAGCAAGCCAAGCTGCTGGCGGCGGAGACAGAGTTGCTGGCTCTTGAGAAAGAGAACTCGGGGAAGCTGGCCGAAGAGAGAGACCTTTTTCGTGCGGACCGGGAACGTCTGGAAATTGACAACGGGCGCCTCGCCATAGAGATCGAGGACCTAAAGGCCGTTATGCTTCCTGCCGAGGACGAGTCGGAGGATACAGCTCCTTTGAGGAGTCGATCGGAACTGGTCGCTCGTATCCAACTTCTCGAGGGGGACTGTGTCAGAGCTATGGCGGACGACTTTGAAGCCACGGTCATCCAGCTTTCCCTGTTGAATCCCGGCCTGAACACTGAAGGGGTGAGCCATATGTCTCAGATCATTGATGGTCAGGTCGTGCCTCCGCCCGACTCTCCTGTTGTTGGTGGTGATAGCTCCGGGGAAGCTGAGTTGTGAGATAATGATGGGGCCCGCGCGCCTTGTTGATGTTTGTTTTGGGTCTGCGTGCCCGTTCATATTTTTTGGGCCTGCGTGCCCGTTCTTTGTATTTCCTGAACATTGTCGGCCTTCTTGGTCGGTTTATATCTATTTGCTTTGTTGCCTATGGGCGTTTTGAATGAATGTTTGTTTACCCTTTTGATTGTTTGTCCGTGCTTGTGTTTTACGTTTTTGCGCAAAAATTGGCCTAAGTTATGGGCCCGAGGCGTGCCCGTACATGGTTGTGACTTTGTTGGCAAATTTGCCTAAGTCTTTTGTTCGTGTATGTGCTCGGCCTCTTCTCGATGGCCAGAGTCGCCTAAGTGGTGAACTCGAGGGGAGAGACTCCTTTTTTACCCTTTTAGATGGCCCGGCGTTCTTCGAGATTCGTCGGGCATGCGGAGCAAAGCCGCTTGGTCGGGTATATGATCTGGATCGGGGTTATTTGCCCGCGGCGTGAACTGCCCATCGTGAGCTGGGTGTTCTGCCCTACAGGTACTTCGACGGTGGAGCTCGATAGAGGTGTCCACGTCGGGCACTATCGTTTGTTCTTGTTTCGTTGAACGATGTTATGCGGTTTGGACGTAGGTCGGGCCTGTACCTTGGCCTCTCTATGGGATCGGACGTTTCTCCTCGTTGACTGGACGCGGGAGTCGACAGTCGAGGGTCCTCAGTGTTGGTGGTTTTTAACTATAGTACTGCTTTAGTTTAGCAGCGTTCCAGGGTCGTGGTAGTGGTTCTCCGTCTAGTTGCTCGAGGTAGTACACCCCGGTACCAGTGGTGTCGTGGACGCGATAAGGCCCTTCCCAGTTCGCGGCCAGCTTCCCTTCGCGGGAGTCTTTCTGGTTCCTTCGTAATACCAGGCTGCCGATTTCGAACTCGCGCTTAATGACCTTGTCATTATGGCGCAGAGCCACTCGTTGTTTTAGGGTGGCTTTGCGCAGGGCCGCACCAGATCAGATTTCCTCGACTAAGTCGAGCTCGTCCCTTAGTGCCTCGTCGTTCATTTCTTCGTCGAGGGGGCTCTCTGTCCGTCTGGATGGTTCCATGATTTCTACCGGGATGATGGCCTCGGTCCCGTATGTTAGTCGGAATGGGGTCTCGCCTGTCGTTGAGTGGGGCGTGGTGCGGTATGCCCACAAGACGTTGTGCAGCTCCTCGACCCATCCCCTCTTCGCTTCACCGAGTCGGCGTTTGAGTCCCCAGAGGATGACTCTGTTCGCAGCTTCGGCTTGCCCGTTGGTTTGAGGGTGCTCGACCGAAGTGAAGTGTTGTTTTGTTCCTAGTCTGGTGACGAAGTCTTGGAACCCGTGGTCGGTGAATTAGGTGCCGTTGTCGGTCACCAGTGCACTCGGAATTCCGAATCTGGCGAGGATGTTTCTCTTGTAGAAGCGGAGGATATTATGCGAGGTGATCTTCGCGAGAGCCTCGGCCTCGATCCATTTCGTGAAGTAATCCACGGCCACGATGAGGAATTTATTTTGATAAGTCCCTTGCACGAAGGACCCGAGGATATCCATACCCCACCAAGCGAACGGCCACAGGGACAACAGTATGCTCAGCTCGTGAGGAGGGGCGAGGTGCATGTCACCGTGCCTCTGGCACTTGTCACATTTCTTAACGTGTTCCTTGGCGTCCTGCTGCATCGTCGGCCAGTAATATCCCGCTCGAAGGGCTTTCCTCGCCAAGGACTTACCGCCCATGTGTTGGGCGTTGATCCCTTCGTGTATCTCCCGCAGTACCTCGGGGACTGTGGATTCGTCGATGCATTTTAGGAGGGGGATGGAGAATCCCCTGTGGTACAGTTTGTGCTCGAGCACCACGTAGAAGCATGCTCGCCGCTTTGTGATGGTCGCATCGGTCTGGTTCGATGGGAGTTCGCCCTTTGTCAAGAAATTATAAACCGGGGTCATCCAGGACGAGGCATCCCCTATGGCGTGGACCTCGACTGGCGTCGAGGATCTTTCGATACTCGGGCATGCTAGGGATTCTTGGATGACGGATTTGTTCCCGCCCTTCTTTCTTGTGCTTGCGAGTTTGGACAATATGTCTGCCCTCGTGTTTTGCTCGTGGGGAACATGTGAAATTTCCGCCCGTACAAACTTTGTCATGTATTTTTTGACTAAGTTCATGTACTCGACAAGGTTGTCGTTTTTGGCTTGGTAACTCCCCTGGACTTGGGAGGCGACGAGTTGGGAGTCGGTGTAGATCTGTACCTCGCGGGCTCCCAGGTCCTCGGCTAGTCTCAGTCCTGCGAGCATGGCTTCATACTCTGCTTGGTTATTCGACGTCGGGAAGGAAAGAGCTAGGGAGTGTTCGATCACTACGCCTTCTTTGTTCTCCAAAAGGATTCCTACGCCACTTCCGGACGAGTTGGATGCTCCGTCGACGAAGATGGTCCACTTGTGTTCCTTCCCCGTGGGTGGGTCATGAGTGGTCATTTTCGCGACAAAGTCAGCCAGAGCCTGTGCTTTCAGGGCTTTCCTACTCTCATACTGAATATCGAATTCGGAGAGTTCCAAGGACCATTTCAACATTCTGCCCGCCATATCGGGCCGACCCAGGAGTTGCCTCACCGGTTGGTCGGTTCGCACGATGATTGTGTGGGCCAGAAAATAGTGTCTGAGCCTCCTCGCCGGGTTGACGAGGGCTAGGGCCACCTTTTCTATCTGTTGGTATCTGCTTTCGGGTCCTTGCAGGGCTTTGCTCGTGAAGTAGACGGGTTTCTGTCCGTCGGTGGTCTCGCGGACGAGAGTCGCACTGATGGCTTCGTTCGAGACGGCCAAGTACAAGAACAGTGGCTCCCCGTCAGATGGTCGAGATAGTACAGGTGGTTGAGATAGACTTTGCTTTAGGTGGCGCAACGCCTGTTCTCACTCCTCGTTCCATTCGAAGGCTGCTTCCTTACGAAGGAGTTTAAAGAAAGGAAGGGCGTGCTAAGCGGACCTCGCGACGAAGCGGGACAATGATGTGAGCATGCCGTTCATGATTTGTATTGACTTCTTCGACGTTGGTGTCGGGAGGTCGGAGAACGCCCGACATTTGTCGGGGTTGGCTTCAATTCCCCGTTCTGTTAGGTAGAATCCGAGGAATTTTCCTGCCTTGACCCTGAACGTACATTTCTCGGGGTTGAATCTCATTTTACATTGTCTTGCTTGGGCAAAGACTGTCTTGAGGTGTGCTGCGTGGTCGGTGTCTGCTCGGGATTTGACGATCATGTCGTCCATATACACCTCGAGCATGTCGCCAATCTGTTTGTGGAAAACCTTGTTCATCATGCGCTGGTAAGTTGCCCCGGCGTTTTTTAGTCCAAAGGGCATTACGTTGTAGTAATAGTTGCCCGAGCTGGTCATGAAAGTCGTGTAGTGTTTGTCGCTCACGGCCATCGGTATTTGGTTATAGCCCGAGTAAGCATCCATGAACAACAATGTTTTGTAGCCGGCCGAGTTGTCGACCAGCATGTCTATGTTAGGCAAAGGGAAAGCATCTTTCGGGCAAGCCCGGTTGAGATCGGTATAGTCAACACACATCCTCCATTTTCCATTATTCTTTTTAACAAGTACAACGTTTGACAGCCAGGTGGAATACCGGGCTTCAGAAATAAAATTTGCCTCTAGGAGGTCTTTTACAGCTTTTTCAGCAGCCTCCGTTTTTTCTGGAGACTGCCTACGCCTATGTTGTACTACGGCCCTAGCGGCTGGATCTATGGCGAGGTGGTGACAGGCGACCTCAGGGTCGAGTCCGGGCATCTCCGCGGCGCTCCAGGCGAACAAGTCAGCATTCTCGCGCAAGCAGGCCTTGATTTGCTTCCTTGCCAGGTCGGGGAGATCCTTGCCAATCTTTACTCCTTTGGTCGGGTCGGTGCCGAGGTGGACGAGCTCAAAATCCCCATCTGGTATTGGTCGGAGTGGAATTTGCTCGCCGCTGGGAGGTTCGTCCTGGTCGAAACGAGTGTCCAGAGCTACGGAGTCGACCTTTGGTGGAGCTCTCTGGACTTCTTCCTTGGGGGACTCTTGCTTGTCGGGCTCCTGTCGCGTCCTTTTGGCGGGCCTTGTCCCTAAGTCGACAGTATCGCGTCCCTTAGAAGCGGCGTTGAAACACCTCCGGGCAGCGGCTAGGTCTCCTTTGATAGTAGCTACCCGTGCCCTCTTGGTGTAGAATTTCATCTTCAGGAGAACGGTCGAGGGCACCACTGTCAGTTCTGCCAGTGTTGGTCTCCCCAGAATACAGTTGTATAGAGACGGGAAGTCGATGACGAGGAAGCGTACTTTGACTTGTCTTGTAGCCGTCCCTTCGCCGAACGTAACCAGAAGCTCGACATATCCCCAAGGTTTGGAGGTCGAGCCGTTGAAACCTTGTAAGTCTGACCCTACATACGGCGAGAGATGTGAGTCGTCCAGTTGTAGAGTTCGGAACAGTTGGTTGTACATCACGTCAACGGAACTCCCTTCGTCGACGAGGATGCGATGTACATCAAAATTGGCCATTCTTGCCCTTATCAGTAAGGGGATGACCGCGTTCGGGGCTCCGCTGGGGAGCTCTTCTAGGTAGAAGGTGATGGGCTCTGACCTGCCCTTCACCCTTTCGAACATCACTGTTTGCAGGGGAGCCGCGTCGACCAGCTCGTCCAGCTTCCTCTTAGCCGAATTGATGGTCAAGTCGTTGAACCCGCCGCCGTTGATGACCATGGCGGAGGGGAAATATTCCCACCTGCTGTGCGTTGTGAGCGGCTCCTGCAGGTGCTCGGGGATGTCGAAGTTCTCGGGCCTGGTCACAGAGAAGGCGGTATGGATGGGGACCGACTCGTCAGATGGTCGGGCATCTTTCTCCGGCTCCCTTGTCTCCTGGGCGTCACGACGGGGAGCGTCGCTTCGCCGGTATTGTGCGAGCCTCCCTCCCTTGATGAGGGTTTCGATGGCATCCTTGAGGTGGACGCAATCCTTAATCGGATGACCATGGCTCCTATGGTACTGACAATATTTGTTTTTGTCTGCTCCGGGCATGGCGGGAGCAGGTCGGGGACGTTTGACACTGCCGTCCTTGAAATCAGTGCTGGCATACTCTGCCAGAATACGCTCGCGAGAAGCTGTGAGCGGAGTGTACTCGGTGAAACGCCCCGAGGGTCCTCTTTGTTCTCGGACTTCCCGGGGTTTGTCCTCTCTTCTTTTCTCCCCGGTTCGTCGAGGAGGAGGAGCTTCATGGCGCGAGCTGCTGTTGGAACCGCGAGTCCTGGGATCTCGGGCTCTGTTAGCCGCTTCCCTCTCCTTGTAGTCCATGTATGCCTGAGCTTTTTCGAGGAGGGCGTCGAATGTCCTGGGTGGCTCGATGCCCACGGCTTTTCTGAATTCCGTGTCGGGGAGGAGCCCCCTCTCCAGCAGATATCTCTTCATATGGTCCGCGCATGGGACCTGTATGGCTTCCTGGTTGAAGCGATTGATGAACTCCCTCAAGGTTTCATCCTGTCTTTGGATGATGGCCTCGAGAGCCGCCTCGGTCTTTGGATGTCTCCGAGAAGCTATGAATGAACTGATGAACTGGTTCTTCAGGTTTCGCCACGAGGTGATTGAGCCTGGGGCGAGTCCTTTGTACCAGTCCATTGCCGCCTTCCAAAGAGTCGGGGGAATAGTCGGCATTTGATGGGCCCCCCGACATTGTGGTAATGCAGCATAGCCTCGAACCCGTCTATGTGATCGACCGAGTCCACGACTCTATCGTACTCCTTCAAGTGCGGGGGTTTCTCCATGCCCGGGGGGATGGGTGCTTCCATGATAGCTTGCGACAGGGGACCGCGGGGGTCGTCCTCGTCGCTCCTCTCTGGAGACAGAGATGGGGACCTGTAGTACTGTCTGGCACGACGGTCCTGGTCGTGCTGAGTCTCTCTCGAGCATGATGCTCGTTGGTTGAATCTTACACGTCCGTCTTTGGAGTGCCTTCTTTCCTGTCTCGCCGGGTCGCGACTAGGTTCTCCGGCTTGGATGACGGGCTGCCTCTCCAAATGGGGCCGTTTCCCCTTTGGTCGGGGTGACTGGCTTCGAGAGGTTTCTCTGTAATGTCTCCGCGGGGGAGACGGGAGTTGAACTTCAGTCACTCGAGGAGGTGGAGTATGGGGCCTTCGGTGCCTCCTCGAGGGTCTTCGGTCGTCTTCAAGCGCCCTTAGTCTTTCCCCTTGGGCGAAGATGAGATAGTTCATTTGATTGATCAATGCGAACAGCGCCTGAGTTGTGGCATCCGCCCTGGCGGGGACGGGGACTTCCTGGAACCGGGCAGCCCGGTAGTTCACGAGGGCTGCCTGGTCTTCTTCGAGTGGCAGAGGGACCGAGGAAGATGACGCAGTAGCTCCGTCGCGGTAGGTTTAAGGTCCGGGGACAATTGTCGCAGGAATGGTGTTGTGGCCGGGGTTGCCGGCGTTGTCAAGGTGTCCGTTTTTGTCCGCGGGGCCGTTGTTGGTGTCGACGACGCGGACGTTCTGTTCATCGCGAGCTTGATCATCCATGACAGCGGTAGTTGAATTTGAGCTTTGGTCTTTGAGTTTTGCAAGACGGGGAAGCTAGTTTCCCACAGACGGCGCCACTGATCTAACCTGATCGAATTTGGACCATCACGACTGGCTCCGAGCTGAAGTTTTGAACGAGGTGGGGGGGGTACCTGCAAGGCACTCCGATGCTGAAGTAAGTAAGAGCACGAGCAGGCAAGAGTATGAGTATGGGTAAAAGAATGAATACCTGACCCTCTAGGAACAGAGGGTATTTATAGCCCCCAGCGCTGGGCCAAGGTTCCTTCATTGGGCCGGGCAGGTTTGGCCCAATGGAGGAACTGCCAGGTTCTACGTGCGTAGTGGGGACCCGCACGTGGTCCCCTCCCTGGATGTTCTGCGTGAAGTACAGACGGACGAGGACGCGGTCTTCTCGGGATCCAGGTGATGGCGTAGTGGATAGAGTCTGCCCTAGGGGAGTGCTCGAGCTGAGGTCGAGCAGGATGGCATGGAGTCGAGGATGTTGCACTAGCAGAGAATGTCGGGCACGGATATGGCCTTTTGGTCGGCGTGACCCCTTGCAAGACCGTTTGGATTGGGCCTTCACCATTGCTTTTGGGCCAGCCCAGCCCAGTCTAGAACACTAACCGTAGAGGATCTATATCTGCTTCAGGATGGAGGATGAGCCATTTGATGTTCAGACACCAATATATGATGACATACATATGGTAGTTGTTGCACCCCAAAATTTGCCCTCCCATATTCTTCAAGAAATTGCCAAGCCAAGTCACAAAATTCCCCAAGGGTTGTGCAGCTCAACTGTCTCCTATACAGTCAAAACTAGGGTTTGTGTTCTGGTCAAGAAAAGGAAGTTTTCAAAGGCCAAATCAAGTCTCATATGCTTACAAATGTGGTCAAGCATCCTCATGTCAAGTTTCAAGGCATCCAGCTCAAAATTGCACAGTCAAAACCCTAGATTGCACTACAGTCAACTGTAGGGGTAAAATGGTCATTTGACAGTCAAAAGTTCAAATTTTTGGTCAACATATCATTTTGAAGCCACAAACATCATTTGATCAATGCTTGATCATGATTCTCAAAATTTGGCTCAGAAATCATCAAAGATGCAAAAGTTACTATATTTGGACAACTGAAAAAGTCAACTGAAATTGACCAGGGCATAACTTTCACATGGATCATCAGAAAAATTCCATCCAAAGCTCATTTTGAAGAGAGAGACATTTCCTACAACTCATCTTCATACTTCAAGTCCAAGAAATGCTCTCACAAAAAGTTATCAATTTCAACATTATAGGTCATTTTCAAAAGTCAACAAAAAGGGACTTTAAGTCAAAGGCCATAACTTGAGATTGGTAAATCAAAATGACATGGGACCAAAGGCATTGGTTAAAGGACTCAAATACCTTTCCAAAATGTCCAAGAACATGTGAAAAGCTTAAAAATTGAGCAAGTTATGCCTTGTGGAAGTTGGGAAATTTTTGGGAGTTTTGAAAAGTCAACTTTACTTCAAATGACCTAAAAATGCTAATGGGCCCATTTTTCTTCCATGATTCATCATTCCAAGCCTATGCACGACCATTGGGCCCAAAGGGGAGTATTTTCTCATTTTTCATTTATTTATTTGAATTTCTATTAATATTAATTCAATTAAATTATTTAAATATGTGAAAAATATCTACTTTGACCTAAAAAATCTTTTTGTACACATTCTAGGCTCAAGATTTCGTGTACAATTAAATATGGCAAGATTTGGTTGATTGGAGCATGATTGAACAAAAATGCACATGGAAAAGATTTGAAAAAATCTTAAGAAAATCAAATATTGAAAACTATCAATGCCATGGATTTGTTCTACTTTTGTTAACCTAAATGCTTCCATACAAGTACTAGAATAGAACCCTAAGGCCTGGAGACTGAAAAGCTGCGCAAGAAGCTCCATACAAACTTGAAAAATTGTCCAAAAAATTGAAATCTGATTTCAAGGTTACAAGACGATTCAAGCCCCAATCTTGATCCCAATAGCTTTATTGTGGTTCTCTGAACGTGTGCCAATCACAAACGACAAACAAAGCTCCAAGAATTGGTAGATTATGTTCAAACTGAGTCACGAAATTCTTGAAATCGTATAGCATAATTCAAGCATCTTTTTGCATTTTTATTTATGTATTCTTGTTCAGTGTGATGTTTCTAAGCTAACCAACGTATTCAATTGTGTTTTTGTGCCACATATGCGAATCTACCATGTTTGGATATTAGGGTTTGCAGGTTTTAAAATTGGGGTTTCCCAAACCAAGTGAAATTAGGACTCAGGGCTATGACCATTGCAATCAGCATACTCCAATGAACAAGAAGCATTAGTCGCGATTGATTTATGAGCTACATAGCGCTATTCGCTATTTCTTCTAAAGCTGCTTAAACCCACGCATCCAAAACCGTGGCTGAAAGTTCTTGTTTTCAGAAAAATAAAATAGAACGAGGAAGACGATGTGTTGTCAGCCAATGATTCGCTAGTTTGAAATTGCGCGCGTTTTTAACCAGTACGCGTGGGTTTTGCTTTTTGTTATTCATTTACTATAATATGTTAATTGAAACGTGATGGCTCAGCTGGCAGGTGTAGGTGCTTGTAACCCTCATGACCTGGGTTCAAGTCCCAGGTCTGGCAAATTCCAATATTATTTTTCAATACAGATTCCTATGCAACGCTAGCGTTAAAGACTACCATATTCCATCCAGATCAGACCCTACACGCATCCAAGAACATCAGATCTAAAGGCCAAGATTCAAGGAACGCATTATGCCTTAGTCAACGCACCATATGGAATCTAGAAAAGTCTACAAGGCCATGCTTATTGGGCTTGATTTGCTGAACCAAAACCTCACAAATTGGGACTACACCCCACCCTGGTTTGCAAATATTTTTATTTTTTCTCATCTCTTTTAATTATTATTTTTATTTGTTTTCTTGTTTTAATTTAATTCAATATTTTTGCAATATGAAAAACATCAAAAAATCAGAAAAAAGATAAAAGCATAAAAAATATTTATTTTATTTATTTTCTTGTAAATAATTAACATGTAAATAAATTTAGTAAAATAGGTTTTAACTTTAATTCTTTTAATAACTAAAAATCCAAAAATATAGAATTAGGTTAATTGATAATTTTTATACCTTTTAAATTTTCCTTTTTTTATCATAATATTAGTTATTTATTTATTTTATAATTAAATGTACATAAGTAAAAATTAGGGTTTAATTTAGGTTAATATAACATTTTCATATAATTAAAAATAATTAGAATTAGGTTTACATTTTATTTTACTTTTAATTAATTCTTTTCCATTAAATCTTAAAAAATACAAAAATACCAAAAAAACAGTTAATTTTTAATTTTAATTTCCTATTAATTTTAATTTGTTGCAAAAGGGTCCAACGCCCATTGTTTTAATTATTTTATTTCGCACGTTTATTTTATGTCGTTTATTATAATTATGTAATTCTCCCAAAGCATTGTAACATTTAACTTTTCGCACTTTTACTTTGCTTTATTTATTTTCCGTCAAATCGGGTCCGGTTTAATTTTGGCGATGTGGACCCGCGCCATTTGTAATAGCCTTAGAATTTACTTTCCTCGCAAACTTTTAAACTGTTAAATAAGCATGCAAGAATGAATGGACATAATAAAATCAAGCGTAGATCACAATGAACTTGACAAAAGACAAATATCAATGAAACTGACACACAAATTCGCACACACCACCTCTAGGGTACGCCTCACTGTTGCCTTTCGAAAGGTGATCGTCGAGTAGAGGATGTCTTAGTAAGTCCTCATGATCCGGGAACCTGGCATGAGGGTAGCTTCTAAGGTGTCTTCCCATTGCTCTGGTGATCACCATGTCCCGAACCTCGAATTGACCCGAACACCTCCAACGGTGGTGCTACCTACCTCTCAATGGTGGGATGGCACTACTTTAAAGGACATTTACACAGACGAATTCCTTAGGGTAGGTAGGTTCTCAAGGATACTTGCTCTAATTTCAAACAAATCAAAACATCTTTTCACACCAACACTTTTTCAAAAGCTTTCAAAGCAAACTTTTCAAACACTCTGACGTACGAGTCGAACTGAAATTTTAAACGAAACTTTTTCAAACCCACAGTTGAAAAGCAAACAAACATTTTTGAAAACACAAATGAGCAAGTATCTAAGAGCCCATGGATAACCATGGATAGAAAGGGTGCTAACACCTTCCCTTTCTATAACCTACCTCCCGAACCGAGAGCAATCTCTTAAAAGGAATTTTTCTGTGCTTTTGTCCTTTCCATTTGGAGAAAATAAAAAGACGGTGGCGACTCTTGCTTACCGCGACATTTCGCGAACCAGCGTTAAACAGTCAGTTCCAGATCCACCGATCACAGTAGTAAAGAGAAATGTGTCTCATTTGTTAGAGACAAAGATTTCTCATACTTTTGAGATGGCAGAGGTGCCTCATTCTTTTGAAGCAAAGGCAGCAGCTACTATAGAGATTACTCCATAGACAGTTATTGAGGTGCCTACTCTGCATATAGCTATTTAATGATATATATTTAATATGAATTAAATATTAAAATTTAATAAATAATGACCTGAAAAAATTTAATAATTCTTGAAATTTTTTTATTATAATTTGACTTTAACACATCATTCAAACAGTTGACATGTCACTAAAAATTGATCCCAAATTGCTTGCTAAAATTCAAAAAAAAAATTTAAAAACAAGAAAAAATTGACTTTTACTATGGAAGGACCTAATCTCAAAAAAATAAAAAATCGGAGAATCAAAATTTCATTCAAATTTTCTTTTTTTATTAAAAATAAAATATGTAATTACTGGAAAAATAAAAAATAAATAAATAATTTATGAGTTATTTATTCAATTTTTTATCAAAAGAACATTTTGAAAAGAAATTAATTTATTAAAATTATAACAAAAAAATAACATGAAAAGATACTAAAATAATTCTAAAAATAAAATTTAAATATATAGAAATAAAAAATATATTAAATAACGTTAAATCTAATATTTATTTTAAAAATATATAAATATAAATTAGATATAAATCAATTAGTCTCATGCATATGCACATTTTTGTTATTAGTAATTGTTAAAAGGAAATTGCTTATCCCACCCTAAATGATGGAAAAACATAAAAATCTCAAAATGTCTCTCTAATTTTGGAAATGCATTTCAGGCACACTTGAGTTTCACCAAAGCATGTTTCACTTGAGTCTCATCCAATAATTTTTTCAAAATTTATTTCAGAGATGCATCTTCGGACTCACCCCATATCCACACGTGCATTCATCACTGAAACGCCTTTATTTTAACATAAATTTATTTGAAGATGCATCTATGTATCCACACCAGACATAATCCGAAGACACATTTCGTAATCTTACCAGACAATAAGTTTTTGCTTTGTTTTAAAGATATACTAATTTAAATGATGACGTACTGTATTTATGCTATCATATTCAAATTGAAATTATGAGACTTGTAATATAAATGTCAAGACTGGTGTCTCAACACAAAACACAATGTTAAGATAGATGTTATAAATTCATTTATTGACAGTAACTTGCTAAAACATGAGATTGTGCAGAAAGATAAATTGTAGAAAATTAAATAACTCAATCAATTGTTAACCCACTTCGGTGAAACGTTACCTACTCTGGGGGCTACCAAGCCAAGAAGGAAATTCACTATGATAATATTAGTTCAAAACCTAAACAATCCCAGTTTACAACTTCTCTCATAATCATTACCTTGTGCAACTTCTACATAGGAACCTCCTATATATGAGAATCCCCTATCATTTCCAATCACAGTAGTGATACCTAGAGTCATAAACCTTGTGACTAGACCAAAGAACCAAATAAAAGATTACACTTCAAATAAATAATACTTAGTTTTTTTTAAAAGCTTCAACTAAGAACAATACTCAACTCTTTGCTTAAAAGCTCGTGAGTGAGAAACATAACTTGATATAATATCAAGTAACAATCAGTCAACCTCAATGCATCAAAAGTAAATGAGTGACATACAAATAACACAAACACAAATAACTTAAAAGACTCCCAAAACCCTAATCCTTATGTTGCACCCACATTTTCTTCAATGTGAATGCTTTCTATTTTAGGTCTAGCAAGTCCTTATTTAACACTCTTGCAGTATAGGCTTGGACTTTTCAAATCAAATCAAATCTTCACTTTTTAAATCAGCTACAAGATTTTCACATAAAAATAGGATAAAATCTTTTAAAGTTTCCTAAAAAGTCTCTAAGATCCTTTTTAATGAAACAAATCAAATTTGCACTTGTTCCTAATAAATCTCCTTGACCTATGAAGAATATTGAGATATATCTAAAGGATCTTTCAAAAACAAATCAAATCTGTCAAGAGATAAAACAACAGCACCTACTACATAACAGGCCAAGATGTCAAGACATCTGGCTTAACATATGTTTGATACACATGATAGTAGAACCTGTCATGATAGTTGATCAAGATGTTGTGACATCTTGCTCAACATCAGCCCAAAACCATGTTTTAGGAAAATTTATGCCAAACTTAAAACCATAGATTTAACAATCTCCCCCTTTGGCAAATTTTGGATTAAACAACCAATGCACAATAACCCTAGAGAGAGCAATAAAATCAGAACACAAACTACATGCAAACATGTAAAATTTGTACAAACTGCAACAAAAACATATATCAGAGAATTCATACAGTTACATATCACCATCTTCAACAGTCTAAAAAATAAATGTCTAAACATGAGATCTGACATTACAGACAAGACCAAATTCCCCATGTCACACATGATCAAGATTCCCAATTCATGATCAGAGGCAGAAAATCCAAAAAACATGAACTACCCAAGTTCACACATCAAAGGCAGCAGCAGAAGATAAAAACAGCCTCACATCAGGATTTTCACACCTCAGACAAGATGTTAGAACATGATAAGACATATTGCCCATAAACTCCACCAGCAGTAACAACAACAGTAGAAGTAAAAGCACCAACAAGCATAACAAACAATCATGCTCCCCCTAACTAGTTGCATCCAGCAAGCAACCACAGTCACTACTCTCTCCTAAGCAGTAGCACAGTCCTATCAGTATGTTAATCAACATGTTAAGACATATTTCATAACATCAAGACACACATAATACACTAACACTTTACTCCTCCTTTTTAGCCAAAAATTAACAAAAATACAGTAAATGTAAAAACATAATGGAAGCATACATTAGCACACAATCACAAAACTTAGATGGAAGCATACAATATCATATGTAAACAAACAAACTTCAAAAACATCAGGTGGTCATCCACCTTTTGCCCCTATCAAAGATCCTCCTGCACTCCTTGGTGGTGTCACCAACCCTTCTATTCTACAGAGACCCTTTGTTCCATTTAATAGTAACTTGCTTAGGCTCCCCAAACATCAGAACATGTTGAAAAGATGTAGTATCAGTTGAACTCCTCTATATATGTAATTGTTATAACACTTCAATAATGGAAGTCCCAATACCACTGCTTATGTTAGCAGTAAATTGTTCCTTGTTATCAATATACTTCATAGTAATAACCTTTCCTTCATCAAGATTCTTGATAAGTTGATTATGACTATCAAGGTTCTTGTTCCAGCTATGTTGAATGAGATATCTGATATCATTCAGATCTTCACCAAATAATGTCATGAAATCATGTTTAACATTATGATCCTTCAACATCTGGTTAATCTATACCATTTGATAACAACTTCTCTGTAATACGGTGGGAGAATCGACTTGGTTGTTTTGCGTTTTATCGTAATTGTTGCGGATAGCAAGAGTCACCACCGATTTTTCTTTTATCCAATAAGGAAAGGATGAAAAGAACAGGAAAGACCTTTGAGATATTTTCTTGAGTTCGGGGGGTAGATTATAAAAAGGGAAGGTGTTAGCACCCTTTCCATCCATAGTTATCTATGGACTCTTAGTTGCTTTCTAGATCACTTTTGAAATTACTTGGTTTGAAATGTGTTTGTGGTGGATTTTGAAAGTATTTTTTGAAAAGCGCCTTCATTTAGGCAAACTTTGTAATGATTCTTGTCTCTATAAGAATGCATACAAAGTGTTGGACTTTTTGAAAATATTTCATGTTTTGAAAGTGTTTGGTGTGTTTGAAAAGATGTTTGTTTTTTGAAGATGGATTGTGAGCAAGCAACTAAGAATGTTCTACCTACTCAAAAGTTTTTTGTTCATTTCTTCCTTCCTTTGATATTGCTATCTTACCATTATTTGGTAAGAAGCCTTATCTTTGGATGTAAAGGGGCAGGCGTGGGTTAATGTATAGTCATGAATAGAAATGTTGTGAGATATCTTAGCATTTCTCTCGAGGGACTAAGATCGGTTATAAGGCAACATTCGTAGCGTCATTGAGGGACTGTGATCTTGTATTTTTTATTGTTTTTGCTAAAATATCTCACATGCATATCATGACCATTTTCTCAAGGCAACAAGTGGAGTTAACCCTAGAGATGTAAGTGTGCAAGTGTTTATTTTTTTATGCTTGATTTTGCCTTGGATTAAGGTTTTCTAAGCATTGATTTTATCTTTCCATACAAACCATAATTACTAGCATTTATATGAAAAGCGATAAATTGCAGAAAATAAATGTCCTACGCTATTACATCATTTTGGGAATGGGGTGTACAAATTTACAAATAGGGATTGCAAGAAATTAAACCTAATTATCTATTACAACCATATTGAAACTGAAATAATGTACAAGAATTAAATGGAATATAATGTACAAGACATGAATGAAAAGAAAATGATTTTGTTTTGATTTTGTTAAAGAAAGATTTTGGCCTATTTAACTAAAAGGAAATTTAATTAAACTAAAGATAAATTAAGATTATGTTAAAGAAAAGAAAATAAATAGGAAAATGTTTTTGGTCTTTTTCATTGTAAGAAGTTAAATAAAAATAAACTAAATAATTTAAATATATTTTTGATGTTTTTGATTAATAAAAATAATTATAATAATAAAAATAATAAAGTAATGAAAATGAGATAAAGATATAACATTAACATCAGGGGGGTTCAGAAAATGGAAATGTCAAGGCCCAGCCAATGGAGGCCCAGACGCGCTTCCTGCAAATAAACAAAAAAGTGAGAAATTTTGGAAAAATGACAAAAGGTCTCGCTAGGGCTCGAACCCAAGACCTTCTACATGGCAAGGCTTTAGCGCGCGCTGTTTGTACCACTAGGGTGGTCTATTTCATCCATTCATAAGATAACTTCAATTAAATATAAAATGAACTCGTTTCTGAATGTTTGAAATGCCCAACTTCTTCTTCCTTGCGCGTGCAGGCCATGATAACTCCATCGTCAAGCTTCTAAAAGCTTCATTTCTCAGCCAAATCAAAAAAATGTAAATATCAAACCTGCCTAAAATTTTAATACGAATCTAACCACATAATTTTCAAAAGCTATGGATCAAAGGTTAGCATTAATCTTGTTCAGTACCAAAACTAAAACCTAATTGATCAGAGATGAAATTCTCAATGTACAAGCAAAGGTAATCAAAACTATGGACATGGTCAGCTTCCTAGACATGATATCTATATCTTTTCTTCATGATGTATATACAAATGATGCTTGAATGAAGAGTTCCAAGTTTGAAAAAACATACCTCTTGGAGTGAAACTCGAATGACTTCTACACGACTTCCAGAAATGGTTTGATGATTAAACTTGCCTGGACTTCCCTGAAGCTATTCCAATTGTTAGAATGTCTTGTAGCTTGCCCAACTGTTCTGGACAAGTCAAGCTGTAATGGTGGATTTTGAAAATGGTGGATGAGGAAGGAGGAGTTACAGAAGTGGTTTAAGGACTAGGATAGTTCCTATGTGGTTTATGGAAGCTCGGTGAATCAAAAGGCCAAAAAACGCACAAAGGGATTTGAAATTTTGTGTGTAAAGTTAGAATGTGCCAAGTTTTGTGCTTGTGTGAAGGTTATGAGTTTTTTAGAGTTTTGGGAGTGTTATAAGGCTGGTCATCTCCTCTTTTATGTTGCAAATAATGTCTCTATTTATAGGGAAGAGGTTTGATATCTTGTAGTAACCAGAATCTTGAGATAACATGTTACGGTTTAGTTGAAAATAAGTAAATCAAGTTGAATAGATTTTCATGGTTCCAAAGTTCAAGTACAAGCATGGCCTGATGTTTTTTGGGTGTAGGATGAAGAATTTAAAAACACAAGAAGGGGGGGTGGGGGTTGAATTGGAATCTTAAAAATCAATGGAAAGAACACGATGATTTTTATCCTGGTTCGTTTGAACTCAAACTACTCCAGTTCACCCGTCAAGGTGATTTCGCCTCTCTCCAACGAGGTCTTAATCCACTAATCAATATTGATTACAAATCTACTTTGACTACTGCCAAAGTCTTCTTGAGTATAACCACAACCTAATTTTTCTCAAGGAATTGCACTAAATAATATAATTATAAAATGGTGTACAGTTAAGTTTTCTTACAAAACAGTATCACAGTATGTGATGTTTTACACAGTTGAGAGAATTGTAAGTATAAGGATTAGAAAATATTGCAGCGTGGTTGAGAGTTGTAAAAATCGTGTATGATTTATCCTCACGTCTTGTTTAAATAGGCGCAACAAGAATGATCTTTTGGAAACATGATTAATGACAATTAAGGTGATTTCCAAAAATAAAGATCCTTGTTCCCTTCCAGCCATTACTCTTGAAATGGAAATATATGATTTGTAACATTTCAGAACATTGAGGTATGCGTTGCTGCTTGCTTCAGAACTTTGGAAGATCAGAGCCATAAGATCCTGTTTGCAGCGTTAGACTTACTTTCCCAGAGTTGTGTAATCAGACTTAAAACATCTTTCTTTTAGCGCAACCTATGATCTTCTATCCTTAGAGATTTTTGAGAATTTTTTATGTTCATAGCAGGAACAACCTTGTAGCTTATCTTCTGATCATGTTATCATCAAAAATCTTACCAGGGTTGTAGAATCAAACTATGTTCTAACAATCTCCCCTTTTTTGATGATGACAAAAACTAGGATATTTTAATCAAAATAAGTAGAATATAAAGTATTATTGAGTCTCCCCATGATTTGAGTACTCAGATAGAGATGAATTAATTCCCTGAAGTTTATTCTAATCAGAGCTTTTGTTGCATCTACTTTTGTCTTCATCATAGTTTTGTTCCTGTTTTGCTTTCAGAAAAAGAAACGAGAAGTTATGATATTCAAAATGTTTGAGACCTATGTCTCGATATACTGTTATTAGAAATATCTTACATTCTACCCCTTTTTGTCAAGAATAAAAAAGCAATATAAGCATTAATATCCAGAGTCAAAAGATGAGTTATATTAACTTTGATTTCAATAACTTGCTCAGAGGCAAACAAAACAAGAAAAGAAATGAATACAGTAAAGAAAACAAGTTTTAAAAACTAAGATAGCGGTGTGGGAAGTCGTGTGAACAACGCTTCCACCAAGCTCTTAATCTGAGTGTTCAATTCCTCTTGTTTTCCCAGCATTCCTTTGATTTATTTGCATGTGTCATCTTGCTTGTCTAACCTTTCCTTGATCACTACATTTTATTTCTTCAACTCTTCCAGAGTTTGCATAACCAGAGATGAATAAGGTATATCCAAGGAAGGCGCAAGCTTCTCAGAGAAATCTGTAGCAGTTTCTTACGCAGTGGCTTCTTCAGTCTATTTGCCTTTGTCTTGAACAATAACCAGAGGAAGCTTATCAAAACATGGTTCATCAACTTCTGAGGGCTGGTACTCTTTCCAGGGAGCATTGTCCAGCTGAAGAATAGGTTTCTTTTCCCAGTGACTCGGAACTTGATCCTTGAAAGCATCCAGCTGACCACAAAAGTTTTGTTGGGCCATTTCATAATTTAGCTCCTTGAGTTTCTGGGATTCAGAATTGAACCATTTTTTGAACCGGTTCCAGTGTGAATCAGAAGCAGCATGATTCAGATTTTCTAAGCATGCTCACTTCAAAGAGTTAACCCATTCAATTATCTCTTTTTCAAAAATCAATAAATTTCTACCAACATCTGCCTTGGTGATGGTTGGTTTTGGTTTGGGAATAGCAATTTTGTGAGAGTTAGAGGCAAGGTGATCTAGCGCTTTTAGGTCTATTACTATTCTTAGGTGATCTTCTAGAGGATTAATGGGTGAGGGAGAGGGAGAATCAGAAATGATAATTGGTGATGGAGGTGTGTTTGGTGGAGTGGAATGGTAAGGGGATGGAATTTTTGGAATGTTGTGGATTGAGAGAGGTTGGAGAACCATGAGAGGTTCTGTTATTCCAGGAATTGGTGTGGTGGTATCAGAGTCAGTGTTTGGATTTTTTGGTTGGGAAGCATTGGTGTTTGGATTTTCAGAGTGGGGAGCTTGAAATTCTGGATCAAATTGCTAAATATCAGAGAGAACTTGAGCAAGTTTTGGCTGATTTTATTCAAGATGTGGATTAGGAGAGTGTGGTTCATTCATAATGTTTTCTAGAGTGACTGAAGGGTCAAATTCTATGTCAAAATCTTCAAAGGTTTATGGTGTGGGGTTTTTTATTAGTTTTAGAGAGGACGGTGTTTCAGATGTTGGAAAAATCACTGATTCTACAACAGAAATAAAAGAATAATTACCTTTCTTCTTAGCAGCTTTAGTGTCTTCTGAGAAGATCCTTCTTCTGCAAATTTCCTTTTTCTGGACTTCTTGAGGACAACTTTTGGAGCCTGTTGGTGCAAATCACGAATGTTTAACTCTAGATTAGTCCCATCTAACTTGCATGCTTCCAGATACCTGACAACAATTTCTGGTGAACCATCAATTTGAGAGAACATAGGGAAGTCTTTCAGAGGGACTCTTCTTGAGGTGATAACTTCTTTGGATGAAATGGTTGGATCCCTCTTAATACTATCAATGATCTTTATCTTCTTCAGATTTTTAGAATTGAGAGGTTTTCCAGCACATGCCTCCAGCGTGCCGATCTGCTGAGCTTCAGTCAGATATTCAACTAACTTGTTTTCAGTCAGAATATCTGAAATTAGCCTACCCAGAGGTATCTAATCCCTCTTGGTTTTTTCATATTCTCTGGTTTCCTTCACACTTATGCTCAGATGGTTGAATAGCAGGCGAGGAAGGTTTATTTTCGCCTTTGTTGCAATGAAGTATAATAGGAATTATTGATCAATGTTTATGTAGTCAGGAGAGCTTGTTGGCTTCTTGTGATTGATACAACCTAGAATGATTTTTGCCCGTATTCTGAAGTAGTGCTTCATATCTTTTATCTTGTTAGAAGGCTGTCCATAGGTGAGAATTTCTCTTGAGATCGTTGTTAGGTCAGAACATTTATCCTCCATATCACTGCACTGGATTCCTACGCTGTTATGACCAATCAGCTTTGCAGTCAGTTATTCAGTGATATCAATTTTCTTCCCCATTACATATGAAGTTACTTGATGATTTGAAGAGGATGCATGAATCCAGAATTCCTTAACCAATTTTGGGAAAACTGGACCCAGAAGACGATCAAATTATCTGTTCCAACCTCGAAATCCCACATCTGCTGTAAGATCAAAGCCATTTTCTTTCATGCTTTCAAAATCAATGATAAGTTTGCATAGAACCTATAGAGAATCAATGGGGGTTAACAACGTTCTTGGCGGTTCTTCGTATCTCTCTGTAGTTGACGGAGATGAACCCGAAGCACATTGAGGATTCTGAGCGTTTGAAGGTGAATCCATTGTTCACACTGACTGTTGAGGATTTTTGAAAGATGGTTTTGCAAACAAAAAGCTTAGAGATAAAATAGTAGCGAGAAGAAGTGAGAGTGAAAGTGAGTTGTGTATTTATAAACAATTTGAAAGCTTAATCAGTAAGAAAGAAAAGATAATGATTACACAACATTTATGAATCCTAAAAATAGGGAGATGAGGTGGAGATATGAAACAATTACCAATGACACGCGTCTCAATGCATCCAATCAAAGCTTTTAATCCCTTCAGAACTTGAATGCGTGTTCAGCCTTAGAAGTATGCTTGTTAGAGGATGACATATATTGATGATGTGAAACGTATGCTTCTATATTTGAAATGAACCATTCAAATCTTCTTAGATAGATCCTGATGCAACTGTCCTTCTAACTTCTGAAGAATTGTTGATCAGATGTTCACAAAAAAAATTCTAAGGGTAAAGAATATATAAATAAAACTCTTATTCTGGACATAATTTCATGCTGAGATGTTTCATAATGAAATTAAACCTATCTTCAGAAAGTGGTTTAGTGAAGACATCAACTCATTGATGGTCTGTGTCAATAAATTTTAAGGAAATAATTCCTTTCTAAATATAGTCCCTGATAAAGTGATGTTTTATTTCTATATGCTTAGCCATAGAATGTAAAATAGGATTCCTAGATAAAAAAATTTCAGAAGTGTTATCATAGAATATAATAATGTTACTCTCAAAATTATTGAAGTCTTCAAGTTGACTCTTCATTCAGAGCATTTGTGTGCTTCATCCAGCAGTTGCTATGTATTCAGCTTCAGCTGTTGACAATGCAATAGTGGATTGCCTCTTGCTGGTCCATGAGATCAGATTTTCTCCCAGAAACTGGCAACTTCCAGAAGTGATTTTTCTTTCTACTCTGTCTCCAGCGAAGTCAGCATCACAGTACCCTACTAATTTGTATTCACTGGTTTTTCTATAAAATAAACCAAGATTAGTAGTACCTTTCAGATACTTGAAAATTCACTTAACAACTGTTAAGTGAGATTCTCTAGGATCTGATTGGAATCTGGCACATAAACATACACTGTATAGAATGTCAGGTCTTAAAGCTGTAAGATATAAGAGAGAACAAATCATACCTCTGTAGATATTCTGTTCTACCTTTTTACTTACCTCTTCCTTTTCCAGAATGCATGTAGGATGCATTGGAGTCTTGGTTGTCTTACATTCTGATAAGTCAAATTTCTTCAGATGTTCTTTGACGTATTTGCTCTAGTGTATGTAAGTTCCTTATGGGGTTTGATTGATTTGAATGCCCGGAAAGAATTTGAGTTCTCCCATCAAGCTCATTTCAAACTCTGTCTGCATAGACTTAGCAAATTCTCTTCCCATAGAGGCTTTAGTAGACCCAAAAATAATGTCATCTACACAAATTTGACAAACTAGAATGTAATTCTTAAATGACTTACAGAATAAGGTTGTGTCCACTTTGTATTGAAAGCTACTGAATCACTCCAACCCAGTCAAGTTGTACAATATTGTTTTCTTTTTGAGTTTGGAAGATGGTTATATTGGTATTACAGAAATTGTTCTGGTGTTTTCACATTTTCTATGTGATGTGAAGTGTTTGGATAGTTGGTTTATGGGAAAGCTTGCAAGTTGGAACAGTGGGTTGAGGTTTTGTTTTTGTGAATGAAGATAGAGCTGAAGATGAGCAGAGGTTACAAAAAGTTTTGTTCGATTTTTCAAAACTCTCTCTTCTCTCCTTCTAAAAACCTCTCCTTTTCTGTGTTGTGAAACTGCTTATTTATAGATGAAATTGACTAAAATTTGGGAAGGAAATAGATAAATTTTTGAACTGTTTGGGTACACTATTTCATTGCTTTTTAGATGCAGCTCTTATATGCTAAGTTTGTGCAAATATGGGACTGATATGATGCAGATTTTGCAGGGCAGCATTGCAGGTTTTGGAGCAGGTTTTGATAGTTTTCTTGGCATTACTATGCAGGTTTTTGGACAGCAGGATATGTAGCATGATGCAGGGCTGTTTTGTAGCAGTTTGGGAGTGGAGTGGTTGCTCGGTGCATGTCTGGTTTTATGGACAGATTTATGCAGTTTGTAACAAAGACAAGGCATATTTGTGGACAACATGGTGGCAAAGTTTAAAGTGAGTCAAAGGGAAAAGTTCAAACAAGACAAAGCTTAGGATTTGTAACTTGCAATTTTTAACTTAAAAATGAAGCCTTGTTGTTTACTTGAAAACTTGTAACATCTTGATTTATCTTGAATTGTGGTGAAAAGATGTCATGAAATTAACATGTATAAAAAACACTTAGGAAAATCTCTAAATCTTGCAAAGTTTGACTTTTCAAAATGACTTTTGAATTTCTTGATGATCAAATTTCATATTTTTGAATGTCTTAATGAAATGTGATATTTGAAACTCAAATTTGATCAAAAAGTCAAAGTTTGACTTTTCAGTGTACAGTTGACTTTTTTCATCAGTTGACCAAATTTTATTTATCAATCCACTGATCTAGGGAGGTGAATTGAAATATGCGATTAGGTCAAAATGATGTACTTGAATCCTTGAGATCATGTTTCAAACTAATAAGTCATGTATTAGGTCAAAAGTTAAAGATTGGTCATTCTCAGTCAAAACCCTAATTTTGACCATTTTGTCCTTTTGATGATTTGAACAATTTTCTTTGAGAATTGTGACCCAATCTTGATAAAATGATACATATGACTTCAAAATGTTGATATTGGTCCAAAATCTTGATGTTTGAGTGTAGGTCGACCGTAATTGACTTTTTTCTAATACAGTTGATTTTAGGCCATCTTATCAATTGACTGAGCAATTTTGTGATCCAAGACTTGAAACTTGACAGGAGAAATCTTGAGGATCCATAATGATCCATGAAAGTAATTTGAAATATCAGAAGTCCAACTGTCTTTGTGCAAACTCAAACCCTAATTTAAGGCATCGGTGTTGAGGAGATGGCTTAACCTAGTCAATACTTGTGCAAGCTCGAATCATTAAAGATCTTTGTGAGAAATATCTTGAGAAAAGGGAGGGGAAATTTTGGGGTACAACACATACCTGTTTTCATCCAAGCTTTATATCTGCATTGGTCTCATTAAACCCATATCAAAAAGTTCTATCACTTTGGTAGTAGTCTGATGTTGCAACATTGGGTGTGACATCATAGTTTGCTTCTTAATTTCACACTTATCACAAGCATTCCTTTATTCAATCTTGAGCTCTATCATTCCTCTTATGACCCCTTTAGATATGATTTCCTTCATTCTCTTGAGATGAAGATGTGCAAGTTTCTGGTGTCATAGCTTCACTTCATTCACATTGGCTATTGATCATGTGGAGAGTAAGCAATTATTTGAGATTCCCACAAATAGTAATTGTCTTTAGACCTTATGCCCTTCATCATAACATCATCTTTCTCATCTTTGACCAGAAATTCACATTTTGAGAAATTGACAAACAGTCCTTGGTCACACAATTTACTAATGCTAATAAGATTATCAGTTAATCCTTTCACAAGAAGAACATCTTCTAAACTAGGTGAACCCGCACACATCAACTTTCCAAATCCTTTGATTTCACCTTTAAACCCATCACCAAATATGACAGTTCCTATGGGATGAGGTCTAATATTCACCAATAACTTCTGAACCCCTATCATGTGTTTATAGCACCCATTGTCAAGTACTAGTCTTCTCTATTTGAGTCTCTTAAGGAAGTATGAGCAATAAAGTTCATGTCCCTATTTCAACACTTATTTTTTTTGCCTACTTGATCGGCCTTAGAATGAACTGAAGATTTTTGATCTCCATACAGTTTATAACATAAAGGATTAATATGGCCATGCTCACCCCAATAATGACATATCCACGTTGATGATTAGAATCTAGATGATTATTTAGCATGTCTTTCAGGATATTGTAACATGTGGTTGGACATGTTGATCATTCTATTCCTTTCATGGGGAAGGAACTCCTCTTCAGATACTTTTTTTTGTTTGTTATCAGATTGATAATCAACTTTAGTATCTTCATCCTCTCTCACCCAATCAGTTCTACTTTTCATCTTCTTCATGGAATCTGACATGTTATACACCCTGGGTGAATTGATGTATTATTTTGAATATATTACTCGTGACACACTGCATTATGCTGTTGAAATCACTTGTGATAGCATGGGTCCTGAATAGACTAATGTTATCTGGTCTAGTTTCAGAAGGTGGATGACGTTTAACTCTAACATCATTCAAGTCTTCTGTAACCAGGAAGCAAGAAAGAAGCACAAGACTATGCTTGTTGCTAAGGCACCTCCTCTTATTCCTCGTTATTTTCCTGATTTGGAAGTAACCATTCTAGAAGAAGTTCCTGCTTCTGCAATGGTTGAATAACCTACATAAGCTTCTGTTTCTAAGATGGTTGTATTTGAGAAGTCTTTTGTTTAAGATGGTACCCCTTTTGGGATTGTGAAGATTGCCGCTACTGCAGAAATGCTTCATGGGCTGATGGATACCTTGGAAGAGTTGAAGAAGTCAAATGTCATCATTCTATAGCGTCTTGACAAGCAATACCAGAAGAATGAATAGCATTTTCCCTATCCAACTTGATGAAGGAATTAATAGCAAGGTTGCCTCCTCCTCCACCAAACCCTTAGACCATTTGTTTTACCTTTGTTTTTTAGAGCTTAATTATTTTATTCTATTTCTAAAAATTTTTGTATCTTGGTCTTTGGTTAATGAAATTTTACTTTGTCACTTTAGATCTTTTTTATTTATGACAAAGGGGGAGAAAATAAATGATTTTGATATATATCTTATCTTAGAATTTGTTCCCAAACACAATACTATAGTATTGCCTCTAACATTGTTTGACTCAAGAACTTTGAGAAAGTTCACTGATTTTTTCTTAACAGACAAGTTCTGATGCTCTGAAGGAGATGCAGAAGCTAAAGACTCAGAAGTCATGGGTTATCAGACCTTTTCTCAAAGGAAATTCAACCAGACTATGATGAAGTGATATGATTGATCAAGTTATGTTACTTAATAATCTAGCTTTGGTTTCACAACCATGCTCTGAGACTTCACCAAAATCTGATATGAGACACCATTATATTATGATATCAAGCTAGAATCTGAGATGAAGATTTCGATAATTCTAGTCAGACTCTGATGGTACACCAGGTCAACATAGTGCGGACACCTAACCATGTTCCGATAGCAAGCCAAAATCTGAGATGAAGATTTATGCATCGCTAGTAAGACTCTTGATGGTAATTTAATAAGGGAAGTTTTCCTTCATGCTGATTGATTCGTGTTATATCTCAAAACTTTTTTAAGTATTTAACTCAAGGGGAAACTCTGAACAATATTAAATAAGTTCTGAGAGTATATATATCAGGGGAAGTTGTTTATCTAATATGGATTCTTTTATGTGATTAAACTGAGTATAAATTGTTTATCAAAATACATGGTTTTGTCATCATCATAAAGGGGGAGATTGTAAGAACAAGATTTGGTTATGAATTTGGCCTTTAGTTTTAATGATAACAATACATATGGGTGATTAGATAAAAAATTAGTGCCCTAATGGTTTTATATAGTGTGTAGCTTTTGCTAACAGGTTCTGACTCTAAAGATACATCGTGTGACAGACTCTAGACTCAACACATTAAGTGATACAAGTGCGTGTTACATGGATCATAATGCTTCTAAAGTAACGGTTTTGAGAAATGTTAACTTCTAAAGCTTCTGTTTGCGACTATGATGGTAGTGCTTCTGAAGGCTTCTCAAGCTCTGAAGATTCTAGGATTTCTTGCTCCAAGGTTCTGAAGATTCTAAAGACAAGGTTCTAGTGAACATGTTCTGAAGACCAACAGTTATAAATACCAACATTCTGAAGAATCTGAAGACAAGGTTCTGGTGAACAAGTTATGAAGACTCTAAAGACCAACATGATAAAGACTCTGAAGACAAGGTTTTGTTGAACAAGTTTTGAAGACTCTAAAGAAAAAGGTTCTGAAGACAAGTTTTGGTCCTTCTAAACATGCTTCAACTTATTCATATTTTTTAAGCCTTTGAAGATTATAAGATAAGATCAAAAGTTTTTACGTGAGAAATAGTACAAGATCACCTCCTTCCACTACTCTGATTTTATGGTGAAAAGACTATACTATTAGTACGATGTGGTCTACCACTCACAATGACCGTTATGCAAGAAGACAATTGAAATTATGGTATTCTTATTCTACCCTCCAACAAAATTCTTTTTGGATATAAAAGGAAGACTTGAAAGAATTAGAAAACAACTTTTTGCGTCGAATCATTCTGCTAAAATGCTGATGAGATTTCATTGTAAATGTTTCGTAAAGTTTTATAAAGCAATGAACTTTTGTTCGTTAACTTTCTAGCAAGAAAATGTTGTTTGCTAACTTACTTATAACACTATTGTGTTATTTATATGTATTTCAACTTGTGTAAATATGCTTTCTTAGAAGCATCTTGTAAACACGCAATCTTGTATTTCAACCTTTGGTTGATTGTTCCTTGAGAGACTAAGGATTTAGTCATAATTCTCAAGAATACATTTACGGGTAGTCTTTGTGGTTATAAACATTGACAGTTAGTCTTTGTTTATGTCTGTAATTAGTTTGATTATAGTGGATTAAGTCCTTGATGATAAAGGCAAATCACATTGGTGGGTGGTCTGAATTAACTTAGTTAATAGTGAACCAGGATAAAAATAATTATGTTTATTTGTTTTTGTTCTTGTGTTAACTTCAAGTGTTTGGTTTCAAAAATATTGTATTCTTATAAACCCAATTCAAATCCCCTCTCTTGTGTTTCTTGCACCTTCATGCCCCCTGTTGTACCCCAAAATTTGCCCTCCCTTTCTTCAGGAAACCATCTTAGATTTTTCAAAGTCCCCTGAAACAAATCCAAGCCCTGGGTTATCCTTTTGCCCAAGCAAGCCACTTACAAGAGCAAGATGATCTCCCGAACTCCAGAAACAACGCTTTCATCTTGAGGAAAATCAAATTCTAAGTGCTTAGAATGTTTCTTTAAATAAGTGTTTTTAGAAAAAAATCAGCGCTTCAGAACTTCTGGACCCATTCCAGATGAAGACGGTCAGAAATTGCAAGCTTGGCTCAGCGTGGTCAGAAGTTGTCTCTTCAGCAGCTACATCAGTTCAATCAGAAGTTGTAAACATGGTTCAGAGTGTAAGCCTCAAACAGAACATACCCCTTCAGCAGTTACACAAGCTCAGTCAGAACTTGCTAAAGGAATGCAAAAGAAATATGAAAGTATAAAGGCTCCTTCAGAACAGGTTGAAGTCAGAAGATAAAAGGTCAGAGGGATAGGTGTCACATTGATATAGAATCTCTAAGCCCAGATTATCCAGAAGTAGATCCAAGGAACGTACCAGAAAACCAGGAGAATCTCCAGAGTTTGCTAAAACAACAGGTAGCCAAGGCCAGAGCATGGTTTACGCTGCTGATTCAACAACCAGAATGTTGGTATTGACAGGTCTTGTCACCATTTAATGCCCATTAATGCTTCCAACCACTCCTGAGCGTTCACGTGTGGCTTGAAAAATGCTTTTGCACAGATTCTGGCATGGGTCTTCACGCCACCGCCCATTTCAGAGGTCACTTCCCCCAATCCACGCCTGCTGCTGCTACCTAGGCTGAAAAAATAGCTGTTATCACAACTTCCCAGGAATTTCTGTCAAAGAACAACTTCAAATTCTGTTGGCGCCTTAAATGTTCAAGGTATCCACAAGAACTTTGCCTATAAATAGAGAGCTTTCCCCACTGCAAAAGACGTTCAAGAAGTTCAAGAAAAAACAGAAAAATTGCTAAGAGAGAAACAAAACTCCTAGCAACATAACATTCTGAAACTCTGCCAAAATTTCCAGTTTTGTTTCATAACTTTAAGTTTCTCACCTTCAACCTCATCAAACACCCAGCTCTTTTCTGTAAACCAAAGCGTTCTTTCCAAAACTTCTGACCCTATACACGTTTGCGCCTTCACTTCCCCTTTTCCAAATCTATCCAGAACACCACCAGAACCAAAAGCTAACTTTCACCCACCATTTTCCAGAAAGTCAGGTAAGCACCTGCTGACCCTCACCACACTGTTAAGCATCATCAGCTGTGCATATTCAAGTAACATAATGTAAATATTCATGTTATTGCTGTTTATGTTCTGAGGACTCTCATACCTCAGAACGTTCTGAGCCAGTTTAGGACTTGCCTGTGACCTTGGTGATTCTGACCTCTGGGACATTTTGCTATTTTGCTGGATCTGTTCCAAATATGTTTTCTGTTTTGTGGAGTAACAACAGGATTGCAGATGTTCTGATTAGTGCAGGAAAAAGCCCAGTGCTGACTTTGACGTTAGCACATCTGAAGCCTGTTTTGCTGTCAATGACCTCAGAACCTCTGAGAGTTATTGCCTTTTCAGCAGAATCTGAACTTCTGGGTTCTCCACTAACAAACTTCTGTCTTGCAGCGCAGGGAAATCAGAACCTCTGGTTTCCCCACTAACCAGATTCTGTTTTGCAGGTTCCAGAGTCAGAAGTTCTGACTCATCCAGTTTCACTAACAGGTTGATCATCTGACAGCGGATCTGGGTCAGAACTTCTGATGGCCTCCCAACAGCGCGCGGCCTCCCTCCCTCTCTATATATATCTTGTTTTTCGCTATTTTCTTTTTTGTCTATTTTTCTCGTTGAACCCCCCATGTACAAATGTGTATCCACCTCCCCTAACTATTGTAATAGCGTAGGATTTTACATTCCCGCTTCTTATTGCTAGTAATTAGGACGTGTATGGCAAGATAAAACTCAATGAAATAGAAAAACCTAATTCAAAGAAAAACTCTTGTATGCAATAAAACACACTTGCACACTAACACCCCTAGGGTACTCCACTTTGTTGCCTTCCAAAATTGGGCCATATTGCATGTTAGGTCTCTTTGGGCAAAACAACAATTTAAATGATCATAGTCCCTCGATAATATTTTTTTTTTTCAAAACAAAATGATCAAGTCCCTTAAGGAAAATGCCCAAAGATACTTGGCACCATTGCAATTATGGTCTAAACGATGACCCGCGCCCGTCCCTTTCACATCCTAACACAAGATTGTCCACCCAATACAATGGAGGAACAAACTTGTTAAAAGGGTTAAAACATAGCAATAATCTTTTGAGAAATTTAGGAGTAAACGACCTCTTAGTTACTTGAATCAAACTTGCAAAACAAAACACTTGCCTAATTTCAAAATCACACATCACTACACTTTCAAAACAACTTTCAAAAACATTGAAAAACTTTTTTTCAAAAAAGACATACACCTTTGTATACATCCCAACATGGATCATTACAAAGGTTGCCACCACATTGGCCTCTTTTTCAAACCCACACACACACACAAGCACCATTTAAAAACAATTGAAAACACAAGGCAAGTGATCTAAGCAAGTAACTAAGAGCCCATGGATAACCATGGATAGAAAGGGTGCTAATACCTTCCCTTTCTATAATCTACTCCCCGAACCCAAGAAAACATCTCAAAAGGTTTTTGCTGTGCTTTTTAACCTTTCCTTAGGATAAAATAAAAAGTCGGTGGCGACTCTTGCTCAACCGAAACATTTGCGAAAACAAACGCAAAACCTCAAGTCAGTTCTCCCACCGTATCACAGAACTGGCGACTCTGCTGGGGAATACTTTTAAAGTGGAGTAACCTTAGGGTTTAGATCACCTTTAATTTCAATTGCTTGCTTTGTTTGCTTTTACATCTTGTGGGCTTTGTATCGGAGTTTTATAGATCCTAACCCGGATCTAGGAAACCCTTTTAGGTAGCAACAAGGCTGTGAGGGAACTGTGCGGGGTATACCGACATGGTTGAAGCAGTCTGCTACGTTGATGTGGCACTTTGGTGTGTACCGGTAACCCTTGAGTTCAGTCAAGGAGAGTACGGGGCCGCCGCGTGGTGTCATGAAGCATCAACTGGCCTTAAGAACCTTAATTGAACCATCTTGGCCTTTTTAGGGTAGTGAGATAACTGACTTTGGTGCAGTCCGAGGTTGGTTGATACTCGATACTACACTCAATTGAGGGTTGCTTTCCTGGAATATTTCGGTCGCCAGTTCAGTGGCTAAATCGAAACGATGAACAATGAAAGCAATCCCGTGATATTGGGACCTTTAGAACCCGGTTACTTTTGATAGGACAGGTTGAGCCCACCAAACTTCAAGAGGGTAATACCCAGACTCCATGCAGGCCTAAACTCTAAGGGTTTGTGTGACTTGTGTGCCTTACCATGTTTGCCTTTGTGAATATTGTATTTAATCATCACATCATTACATCATACAAACATCATGAGCATTGACTAACCATTTCAAGGGTTTCGAATCTTCATCTTTGTTCTTGTTTTACAGGACATGGAAACTGCTCGCAGAAAGACAATTCAGATTAGCCTTGTAAAGATCCCTCCTCAGCTTAAGGAACTTCTGTCCAGGATTCCCGAGGGCTCTTCATTCAGTGAGAGACATGGAAGACTCATCAGCTTGGTTAACACCAACATTGAGGAGGATTTGATAAAGGTCCTGTTCCAGTTCTTTGACCCTCTGCATCACTGCTTCACCTTCCCGGATTATCAGTTGGTACCTACATTGGAAGAGTTCTCCCGACTTCTGAAGGTCCCTATCCTTGATCAACTACCCTACAACGGTACGGAAGAGGAACCCAAGCTTGAGGAGATTGCTAAAGCCTTGCACCTACAGACATCTGACCTCAAGGGACATTGGGAAGTTAGAAGTGGTATCAAAGGATTCTTAGCTAGATTTCTGTTTGAAAAGGCTCAAGAATGTTGGAACTCTCTTGACCTACGAGCTTTTGAAGAAGTCATGGCCCTCCTTGTCTATGGTTTGGTGTTGTTCCCTAATCCAGATCAGCTTATTGATATCAGTGCTGTCCAGATCTTCATGACCAAGAATCCTATACCTACATTGCTGGGGGACATCCTTCACTCATGTTACACTCGAACCATGAGAAGAAGGGGTGTCCTTATGTGTTGCACTCCTCTCTTGGGAAGGTGGTTTATTTCGCACCTTCCACAATCAGTTTTGAAGAATGAGCGGGGTTTGAGATGGTCACAACGGTTAATGACTCTCACGCATGCAGATATACATTGGTGTCCTAGGTCCAGGGAAGACGTCACTATCATTGATCATTGTGGGGAGTAACCTAATGTTCCTTTATTTGGAATCAAAGGAGGTATTACCTACAACCCATGCCTGGCTTGGAGACAGTTTGGTTATGCTCGGAAGGATGGCCCTCATGACATGTTAATTCCCGACATAGTTTTTGACTTCGACAACGATACTCAAGGACTTCGTCAGAGATTTATCAGAGCTTGGAGGATGCCAAGTAGGATAGACAGTAAGACATTGGGACACCGGAACTCCATCCCGTTGGAACCTTATCTCAAGTGGGTACGAGCCCGCTCCCAGAAATTAGTGATTCCTTATCCTCATATGCTTCCTGTGATCAAAGAACCAGTCTTGGAAGGAGAGGCGTCCTACACCATTCAACATCCTGACATGCCCACCTCCTGGGAAGAGATGCAGAAGAGCTGGATTCAACTTAAGGAAGAACGGAATTCTCTTGAGACCAATCTACATGCTAGTGAAAAGAAGGTCTTGGAACTCACCCGCCTGCTGCACGAGGAAAGGAATCTCAACACCTACATCGCACCAAAAAGGATGCGCAATGTTTTTTTATCTTAAGGAGTTATTTTGTAATATTTGGCCCATGAGGCATTTATGTACTAACGAATTTCTCCTTATTAATATAATGTGCGTTCCTTTTTGTCTACAACAAATTTTGAATATTCTAAATCCTTGAATGCATTGCATACATACGCATTCCATTGCACCATACGCATAGCAGGTACCCTATTTCACAGGTTGCTTAATCTCCTTCGCTGTTTATTTTGCACAGTCATCATGAATCCAGACTCATCCAGTGAGCAAGCAATCAAGGTCCTTCAGGCCCAAAGTGCACAGTTTCAAGAGATGGTCCAAAGCCTAGCCCAAGGTCAGCAAGAGTTGAAGACTCTACTCCTGAAGAAGAAGAAGAAAAAGAGGACTGCATTGTTCAACACCGGACGCAGATTTGGGAACACACTCCACAATGAAGCTGATCCAACTACTTCTTCTGCTGAGAAAAACAGTCCCCAAAGGGGAGGAGCTCCTAGTCCCGCAGTCTCCGACAACGAGACGGACTATAACGATGAACAATACCCACCTGCTGCTGACAGATACAAGCAATTGGAGGACCGCTTGAGCGCTATGGAAATTCAGAATGTGCCAGGACTGGATTTCGGAGATTTGGGGTTATCTTCTGGGGTAGTCATTCCACACAAGTTTAAGGCGCCTGCCTTCGCCAGGTATGATGGGGTCTCCTGCCCAAAGCTGCATCTGAGGTCGTATGTAAGGAAAATCCAACCTTACACGGCGGATAAGAACCTCTGGATTCACTTCTTCCAAGATAGCCTCTCAGGGTCACAACTTGAATGGTTCTACCAATTAGATGGAACTAGCATCCGACACTGGGAAGATTTGGCAACCGCATTATACAGACAATACCAATACAATTCTGATCTTGCTCCTACGCGTACCCAACTTCAGGGTATGTCTATAAGAACGGGTGAAGGGTTCAAAGAGTACGCTCAAAAATGGAGAGATTTGGCTGGCAGGGTGCAGCCTCCATTAACTGACCGAGAGCTGGTTGATATGTTCCTTGGGACTTTGTCTGGTCCATTTTTCAATCATTTGGTTGGTAACTCCTCCGCTGGGTTCACAGATTTGATATTAACGGGAGAAAGAATTGAGGCTGGCATCAGGTCAGGCAAGATACAGAAGGCTGCCTCTACAAGTGCTGAGAAGAGGCCGTTTAAGAAAGAAGCAAGCGCCGTCTATGGTCCTAGAAGACAAGTCAAGCCCGAAAGTCGCCAAGCCGTCAATGCTTTGGTCATCTCCAAACCTGTTGCTGCTCCTCAGCAGTACAATCAACAAAGAAGTGAAAGGCCCAAGAGGCAGTATACCCGACTGAGTATGACATTATCTCAAATTTTACCCCAACTGTTATCCACCAACCTGGTGACCCTCAAAGAAGCTCCTAAGGTCGTCAACACTGCGTCTCCTAAATACAACCCAAATGCCCGGTGTGCTTATCATTCTGATAGTCCCGGACACACTACTGATGATTGCTGGGCCTTAAGAAACAAAGTGCAAGATCTGATCGACGCGAAAGAAATTCAGTTTGAAGCACCAGAAAGACCAAATGTTGTAACGGCTCCTATGCCCCAGCATAGGGTGAATGCCATTGAGGAAGAAGTGTACGCTGTTTCGGTAGATGAAGTTGTTACCCCTCTGAAGACTGTTAAGAAGAACCTACTGCGGGCCGGTTTATTTCCGGGTTGCGGTGAAGGTTGCCTGTTCTGCGCTATTTCCCTATCTGATTGTCCCTTGCTGAGGTTAGGCATCCAAGGCCTAATGGATAGCAAGGAGATTCTATTCAAAAAGACTGCTGTTCATTTGGTTCCGATGAAAGAAGTTTCCGTGATTACCATCTTCAAAAATCCAATCAAGGCTCCCCCGAAGAAGCCTATTCAAATCATGACAGTTGCGCCTGTAATCATTACTGTTCCCGGGCCCCTCTCCTACGTATCTGATAAAGCTGTCCCCTGGCATTATGGGGCTGACGTGTATGTAAATGGAATCAAGCAAGAATTCGACGCTAGTGCCAGTATCTGCGATATCACTGGCCCAGCCAAGGTCACCCGCAGTGGCAGGCTCTTCTCGCCTGACATTGCGCCACCCGCTATTCGAAAACCCCTCCTCATAAAACCTACAAGTTTACCTAGTCCTGTTGCCGATCAAGTTGTTTCCCCTGCTACCGAGTCATCAAATGCTCGGGGCAAAGGGATTGAAGAAGAGCCTGCCCGGATGGAGGCACCAATACCCATAAATGCTGAGGCCTCCCGACAAGAAATGGAGGAGATTCTGAAAATCATAAAGAAGAGCGATTTTAATGTTGTCGAGCAGTTGGGGCATACGCCCTCCAAAATCTCCCTACTCTCCTTATTGCTATGCTCCGAGGCCCATGCTAAGGCCTTGATCTCATTTCTCAAGACGGCCCATGTGCCGCAGGAAACGTCTGCAGTCCAGTTCACTGATTGCATAGCGAATCTAACGGCGGACAACGGCTTGGGTTTTTCAGATGCTGACCTGACCACGAAAGGGAGAGACCACAATGATGCCCTGCATGTCTCTATTGAATGCAGGGGCACTACTCTGGCACATGTATTGGTGGACACTGGTTCTTCCTTGAACGTTCTTCCGAAAAAGGATTTAGATCGTCTGGATTATGAGGGCCTGGAGTTGAAACCCAGCAATATCATCGTCAGGGCGTTCGATGGTTCAAAGAGGATGGTTCATGGAGAGGTTAACATCCCTATCCGTGTGGGCTCTCAAGTGTTCGACTCTACCTTTTACGTGATGGATATACGTCCATCGTACTCTTGTCTGTTGGGTCGACCTTGGATCCATAAAGCAGGGGCAGTGACCTCCACCTTACACCAGAAGCTGAAATATCCCGTCGGGGGAAAGATCGTCACTGTACAAGGAGAAGAGGAGTATATGGTGAGCCATTTGAATTCCTTCAGGTACATCGAGGTGGACGGAGAGTTTATTGAAACTCCCTTCCAGCATTTCGAGGAGGTGCATCCAATTTCAGCAGCAGCAGAAACAGCAGTCGAAGAGATTGTTTCCTTGAAGATGGCTTCCCTAAGGGATGCCCGGGCTGTGGTTCAGAAAGGCAATTGTGCAAACTGGGGTCAGCTTCCTGACTTCACTCAGAAGAATGACAAGTTTGGGCTAGGCTTTACTGCGGAGGCTCAGAAGGCGGCGCGCAAAGGGAAGATCGGAAAGGCTCCGGTGTTTATTTCCAGCTCAAGGGTGAACGCTATTGAGGAAGATGTGGAGGAAGCAGAGTTTGATAGTTGGATCTACCCGACTGCCAGCGACGGACCAAGCAACTGGACGGCAAAGGATTTTACCCCTATCACATTTGTCACGCAGTAATTAATTTCTTTTGATTTCCGAATTTGTAACAAACAATATGTTAAAACTTTGTTAACTCGGTGTCCTACCCGGGGCATCGTAGCTCCGTTTGTGAGGGCTTTTTGTATGACATTTTCATATATCATCAATCAAAACATTGGACGTTTGTTGCATTTCAAATCTTGTGCTCTTTTCCTTTCTGTGTTATATATATTGCAAGACAGCTGTATTTACACACACTCACTTATACAGGTTTCAATCCACTCTGGATCTCACTGGTAACAGCTCTGCTACCGCCAGTTATGACTTCGAAAATCCGATCAACTTGGCCGAAGACGAAGGTGAAGATGATTGCGAAGTGCCTGGTGAACTTGCAAGACTGCTACTCCAGGAAGAGAGGGCTATTCAACCACATGAAGAGCCTGTGGAGACAATTAACTTGGGTACTGAGACAGATAGGAAAGAGGTCAAGATTGGTGCCAATCTAAAGCTCAGCGTGAAACAACGATTGGTCCAAATGCTACAAGACTACATGGAGATTTTTGCTTGGTCCTACGAAGATATGCCCGGTTTGGATGCCGACATTGTAGTTCACCATCTGCCAACCAAGGAAGATTGCCCTCCGGTAAAGCAAAAAGTTCGACGAATGCGTCCAGAGATGTCTGAAAAGATCAAGGCCGAGGTTATGAAGCAGTTTGATGCCGGGTTCCTTGCAGTAACTTCCTACCCCCAGTGGGTTGCCAATGTGGTGCCAGTACCGAAGAAGGACGGTAAGGTCAGAATGTGTGTTGACTACAGGGATCTGAACAGGGCCAGCCCCAAGGATGACTTCCCCCTACCTCACATTGATGTCCTTGTTGACAATACAGCTCAACACAAGGTTTTCTCCTTCATGGATGGTTTTTCAGGTTATAATCAGATCAAGATGGCTCCTGAAGATATGGAAAAGACTACCTTCGTCACTCAGTGGGGCACCTTCTGCTACAAGGTCATGCCGTTCGGATTGAAAAATGTTGGGGCAACCTACCAACGTGCCATGGTTGCTTTATTTCATGACATGATCCATCATGAGATTGAGGTATACGTTGACGACATGATTGCAAGGTCTCAAACTGAGGAGGAGCACCTTGACCATCTGAGGAAGTTGTTTGATCGACTCAAGATATACAAGCTAAGGTTGAATCCCAACAAATGCACCTTTGGGGTGAGGTCCGGAAAATTGCTAGGTTACATTGTAAGTGATAAAGGTATTCAGGTGGACCCTGCCAAGGTAAAAGCCATACAAGAGATGCCGACTCCAAAAACAGAGAAAGAAGTCAGAGGTTTCCTAGGACGACTGAATTACATTGCTCGATTCATCTCGCATCTAACTGCTACTTGTGAGCCAATCTTCAAATTGCTAAAAAAGGATCAAGTAGTACGTTGGAATGATGAATGTCAGGCCGCCTTTGAAAGGATAAAGGAATATCTCCAAGAGCCACCCATTCTTATGCCACCGGTTGAAGGGAGACCTCTGATACTATACTTGACAGTACTTGACAAATCAATGGGGTGTGTGCTGGGGCAGCATGACGAGTCTGGCCGAAAAGAGCACGCTATTTATTACTTGAGCAAAAAGTTTACCGACTGTGAGTCTCGTTACTCACTGCTTGAGAAAACTTGCTGCGCTCTTGTATGGGCTGCTCGCCGGCTAAGACAGTATATGCTGACTCACACTACTTTGTTGATTTCAAAGATGGATCCCATCAAGTACATATTTGAAAAGCCCGCTCTGTCTGGAAGGATAGCGAGATGGCAAATGATCTTAACAGAATATGATATCCAATATACAACTCAGAAAGCAATTAAGGGAAGTGTACTGGCCGATCATTTGGCACACCAACCTGTGGACGATTACCAATCATTGAACTTTGATTTTCCGGATGAAGATATCATGGTGGTAACTGATTGTGAAGTACCTGGACCGGATGAAGGACCTAAGGAAGGATCCCAGTGGTCCATGCATTTTGATGGAGCCTCAAATGCTTTGGGTAACGGCGTCAGCGCTGTAATCATATCTCCCGAGGGAACTCATACTCCCCTCACCGCCCGATTATGTTTCAACTGCACCAACAACATGGCAGAATATGAGGCATGTATCATGGGTTTACAAGCTGCAATCGACTTGAGGATCAAATTTCTAAGTGTCTTCGGAGATTCCGCTCTTGTGATCAATCAGATCAAAGGCGAGTGGGATACGAAACACCCGAATCTTATTCCTTACAAGGAGTATGTGTCGACCTTGCTCCCTCACTTTGAAGAGATAACTTTTGAGCATTTCCCCAGAGAGGAGAATCAGCTAGCGGACGCACTAGCCACGATGTCTTCAATGTTCAAAGTTAAATGGGACAATGAGGCTCCCCGGATCATCATCAGGAAGTTGGATGAACCAGCATACTGCTGCGAGCTCGGAGCTGAGAAGGTTACTGAAAAACCCTGGTATCACGAGGTAAAAAGGTACTTGGAAGCTCAGGAATACCCTGAAGGTGCATCCGTCAATGATAAGAAGTTCATGAGAAGGTTTGCTGCAAAATTCTTCCTCAGCAACGGCATTCTCTACAAGCGGAATCATGATTCAACGCTGCTACGTTGTGTAGATAAAACTGAAGCAGAGAAAATCATGATGGAACTACATGAAGGTACATTTGGAACGCATTCCAGTGGACACACCATGGCTAAGAAAATCCTTCGGGCGGGATATTTCTGGTCCACAATGGAAGCTGATTGTTACCAACACTCCCGAACTTGTCATAAATGCCAGATCTATGCCGACAAGGTGCACATTCCTCCAGTTCCTCTGAACGTCCTAACGGCACCTTGGCCTTTCGCAATGTGGGGCATCGATATGATCGGTGAGATCCGACCAACGGCATCCAATGGGCATCGCTTCATCTTGGTGGCAATCGATTATTTCACGAAATGGGTTGAGGCGGCTTCCTATGCCACAGTAACCAAGAGTGTCGTGGCGCGTTTCATCCGGCATAATCTGATCTGTCGGTACGGCGTCCCAGAAAGAATCATTACGGACAACGGTACCAATCTCAATAACAAAATGATCACTGAACTCTGTGAACAATTCAAGATACAACACCATAATTCTTCTCCCTACCGGCCGAAGATGAATGGGGCTGTAGAGGCAGCCAATAAAAATATCAAGAAAATTGTGCAGAAGATGACAGTAACCTATAAAGATTGGCACGAGATGCTACCGTTCGCTCTTCATGGGTACCGCACCTCAGCAAGGACATCAACCGGGGCAACTCCCTTCTCCTTGGTGTATGGCATGGAGGCAGTCTTGCCAATCGAGATCCAGATACCCTCTCTCCGGATAATGAAGGATGCAGACCTGAATGAAGATGATTGGATCCAGACTCGACTTGATCAATTAAATCTGATTGACGAAAAGAGGCTCACTGCTATCTGTCATGGTCAAACGTATCAGAAACGGATGATCAGGGCATTTAACAAGAAAGTCAGACCGCAAGAGTACCAAGTTGGGGACCTGGTAATCAAACGCATCATCCTTCCTCAAAGTGATCCCCGGGGCAAATGGACCCCTACTTACGAAGGGCCATTTGTGGTTAAACGTGCGTTCTCAGGAGGAGCCATGATCCTAACCACCATGGATGGTGACGACCTTCCTCACCCCGCCAACGCAGACATAGTGAAAAAATACTACGCATAAATAAGAGACCCGCTAGGTTGACATACCTAGGCAAAAGTAAGGGATGAAATTAATAAAAAAAAAAAAATAAAAAAAAAAAATTAATAAAAAAAAATCCGTACACCCGGCAAGTCGAAAACCTGAAAGGGCGGCTTGGGCAAAAATGGGTATCCCGGTGGACTGAAAACCCGAAAGGGCGGTCCAGGCAAAAGTTAGGGATAAAAGCGTAACACTATGTCTCATTGGATCACTTCACATCCGAAATTCGGCATCAACTATCTGGCTCAGGTTTCGGCATCGACCAATCAGCTTCATCTTCAATTAGGCAGCAAAGCGATGAGACTTTCGAAGACATAAAGGCGATAGCAGAATTGGAACCCAGTGGGATTATTCACATAGCTGTTTTATTTCCTTTTTCAAAACTGTAAACTCTACACTATTTGGCGATATCCTCTTACTAGGATGTCAGCCTCTTGTACAAGAACGCCTATTCACAGGCAAAGTTTAAATCAATACAAATTCACTTGTCCATACAAATTACCATTGTTTTCCTTTTTGTGTTTTGTCTTGCGAAGAACGTCCAATGTTCATTTTTGATATATGCATTTGACATTAAATTGCTGATTCATAAATGTTTGCATATGAAACAAGAGATTAATTACAGGTGACATCAAAGACAGGGGCAATGTGGAGTTGTCTATTGCAGTCTGGTTGTTTTGTCCGCCAAGGCACCAAGGTAGGTTCAACTGAAGATTGGGGCCAAATCATCTCAATTCCTCACAAGGAAAAAACAGAACACGACAATACTTTCCCCAAGCAAAGTTGGCGCCCCGTCGATCCTAAAAGGACCCAACATTCCCCGGCAGATCTTAAAGTTCAGTCAATCTCTCCAGTAAATTCTGCAAGCTTATCCCCTGCGAGGCACGGACGTCTCACCCGAGTTTATTTAGAGTTATTCCCTCACGAGGACTTATAACTGGGTTGTCCTCAGCTAAAAGTCACGGAAGACCGCTCTCGGCAAAGTTCTTTCATTCCCCGGCAGGGTCTATCTTTGGTATTCCCAAGCAGAGTTTATCTTTGGAGTTCCCCAGCGGAGTTTATCATCATTATCCTCAGCGGAATCCGTCGTTAAAGTCCTCAGCAGGCCTCTCATCAAAACATTGGCCAAGGATCTCTTCCACAGAGTAGCTTCCCGGCCGTTCGTCAAGGATTTATTTTCCTAAGATGAAATTACACTCATAAACATTTCCCATTTTCATACATCTTGCTTACATACATGATGAAACGCATACAACATCTCATATCATGCCTATCATACATCATGACATTGCATACAACATGTTTTTCAAGAAAAAGACAATCCCGAAAGCAACTACCTTCAACTGTCACAATTCCAGATCCGATACCTGTATCTAGCCAGGGCACATCTGAGAGTGATCAGTTTCCAGACTCGATTCCTGTATCTAGCCAGGGCACGTCTGAAGAGTTCAAAGATTCGATTCCTGTATCCAGCCAGGGCACATCTATCAACTACAACGTTTCCAGACTCGATTCCTGTATCTAGCCAGGGCACGTCTGAAGAGTTCAAAGATTCGATTCCTGTATCCAGCCAGGGCACATCTATCAACTACAACGTTTCCAGACTCGATTCCTGTATCTAGCCAGGGCACGTCTGAAGAGTTCAAAGATTCGATTCCTGTATCCAGCCAGGGCACATCTATCAACTACAACGTTTCCAGACTCGATTCCTGTATCTAGCCAGGGCACGTCTGAAGAGTTCAAAGATTCGATTCCTGTATCCAGCCAGGGCACATCTATCAACTGTCACGTTTCCAGACTCGATTCCTGTATCTAGCCAGGGCACGTCTGAAGAGTCCGAAGATTCGATTCCTGTATCCAGCCAGGGCACATCTATTAACGACTATTTCCAGATTCGACTCCTGTATCCAGTCAGGGCACATCTGTGAACAACCGATTGTAGATTCGATTCCTGTATCCAGCCAGGGCACATCTGCATAAGGAGATTGAAGATTAAACACCTGTAACAAGCCAGGAAAACATCCGTCTTTCTCAAATATACAAGTTTCTCGCTAAGGAATCTCTTAGGCGATCGACACTTCCAAATGGCATCTATAAGCCCATTCCCGACAAGGTTCTGTCACGCCTCCGGATGGCATCTGTAAGCCCATCTCCCTATCTGTCACCTCTCCAAATGGCATCTGTAAGCCCATTCCTAACATCACATTGCTGATACTTCAACATGCGAGTGCAAATTTCAGGGCACTCTGGTGTCCAATCTTCTTTTACCTTCGAGTCGCGAAAGGCAAACTCGCCAATCTAACTCTTCAGGTTCAAGAAGATTGAACAGGGGCAACTGTTGTACCCCAAAATTTGCCCTCCCTTTCTTCAGGAAACCATCTTAGATTTTTCAAAGTCCCCTGAAACAAATCCAAGCCCTGGGTTATCCTTTTGCCCAAGCAAGCCACTTACAAGAGCAAGATGATCTCCCGAACTCCAGAAACAACGCTTTCATCTTGAGGAAAATCAAATTCTAAGTGCTTAGAATGTTTCTTTAAATAAGTGTTTTTAGAAAAAAATCAGCGCTTCAGAACTTCTGGACCCATTCCAGATGAAGACGGTCAGAAATTGCAAGCTTGGCTCAGCGTGGTCAGAAGTTGTCTCTTCAGCAGCTACATCAGTTCAATCAGAAGTTGTAAACATGGTTCAGAGTGTAAGCCTCAAACAGAACATACCCCTTCAGCAGTTACACAAGCTCAGTCAGAACTTGCTAAAGGAATGCAAAAGAAATATGAAAGTATAAAGGCTCCTTCAGAACAGGTTGAAGTCAGAAGATGAAAGGTCAGAGGGATAGGTGTCACATTGATATAGAATCTCTAAGCCCAGATTATCCAGAAGTAGATCCAAGGAACGTACCAGAAAACCAGGAGAATCTCCAGAGTTTGCTAAAACAACAGGTAGCCAAGGCCAGAGCATGGTTTACGCTGCTGATTCAACAACCAGAATGTTGGTATTGACAGGTCTTGTCACCATTTAATGCCCATTAATGCTTCCAACCACTCCTGAGCGTTCACGTGTGGCTTGAAAAATGCTTTTGCACAGATTCTGGCATGGGTCTTCACGCCACCGCCCATTTCAGAGGTCACTTCCCCCAATCCACGCCTGCTGCTGCTACCTAGGCTGAAAAAATAGCTGTTATCACAACTTCCCAGGAATTTCTGTCAAAGAACAACTTCAAATTCTGTTGGCGCCTTAAATGTTCAAGGTATCCACAAGAACTTTGCCTATAAATAGAGAGCTTTCCCCACTGCAAAAGACGTTCAAGAAGTTCAAGAAAAAACAGAAAAATTGCTAAGAGAGAAACAAAACTCCTAGCAACATAACATTCTGAAACTCTGCCAAAATTTCCAGTTTTGTTTCATAACTTTAAGTTTCTCACCTTCAACCTCATCAAACACCCAGCTCTTTTCTGTAAACCAAAGCGTTCTTTCCAAAACTTCTGACCCTATACACGTTTGCGCCTTCACTTCCCCTTTTCCAAATCTATCCAGAACACCACCAGAACCAAAAGCTAACTTTCACCCACCATTTTCCAGAAAGTCAGGTAAGCACCTGCTGACCCTCACCACACTGTTAAGCATCATCAGCTGTGCATATTCAAGTAACATAATGTAAATATTCATGTTATTGCTGTTTATGTTCTGAGGACTCTCATACCTCAGAACGTTCTGAGCCAGTTTAGGACTTGCCTGTGACCTTGGTGATTCTGACCTCTGGGACATTTTGCTATTTTGCTGGATCTGTTCCAAATATGTTTTCTGTTTTGTGGAGTAACAACAGGATTGCAGATGTTCTGATTAGTGCAGGAAAAAGCCCAGTGCTGACTTTGACGTTAGCACATCTGAAGCCTGTTTTGCTGTCAATGACCTCAGAACCTCTGAGAGTTATTGCCTTTTCAGCAGAATCTGAACTTCTGGGTTCTCCACTAACAAACTTCTGTCTTGCAGCGCAGGGAAATCAGAACCTCTGGTTTCCCCACTAACCAGATTCTGTTTTGCAGGTTCCAGAGTCAGAAGTTCTGACTCATCCAGTTTCACTAACAGGTTGATCATCTGACAGCGGATCTGGGTCAGAACTTCTGATGGCCTCCCAACAGCGCGCGGCCTCCCTCCCTCTCTATATATATCTTGTTTTTCGCTATTTTCTTTTTTGTCTATTTTTCTCGTTGAACCCCCCATGTACAAATGTGTATCCCCCTCCCCTAACTATTGTAATAGCGTAGGATTTTACATTCCCGCTTCTTATTGCTAGTAATTAGGACGTGTATGGCAAGATAAAACTCAATGAAATAGAAAAACCTAATTCAAAGAAAAACTCTTGTATGCAATAAAACACACTTGCACACTAACACCCCTAGGGTACTCCACTTTGTTGCCTTCCAAAATTGGGCCATATTGCATGTTAGGTCTCTTTGGGCAAAACAACAATTTAAATGATCATAGTCCCTCGATAATATTTTTTTTTTTTCAAAACAAAATGATCAAGTCCCTTAAGGAAAATGCCCAAAGATACTTGGCACCATTGCAATTATGGTCTAAACGATGACCCGCGCCCGTCCCTTTCACATCCTAACACAAGATTGTCCACCCAATACAATGGAGGAACAAACTTGTTAAAAGGGTTAAAACATAGCAATAATCTTTTGAGAAATTTAGGAGTAAACGACCTCTTAGTTACTTGAATCAAACTTGCAAAACAAAACACTTGCCTAATTTCAAAATCACACATCACTACACTTTCAAAACAACTTTCAAAAACATTGAAAAACTTTTTTTCAAAAAAGACATACACCTTTGTATACATCCCAACATGGATCATTACAAAGGTTGCCACCACATTGGCCTCTTTTTCAAACCCACACACACACACAAGCACCATTTAAAAACAATTGAAAACACAAGGCAAGTGATCTAAGCAAGTAACTAAGAGCCCATGGATAACCATGGATAGAAAGGGTGCTAATACCTTCCCTTTCTATAATCTACTCCCCGAACCCAAGAAAACATCTCAAAAGGTTTTTGCTGTGCTTTTTAACCTTTCCTTAGGATAAAATAAAAAGTCAGTGGCGACTCTTGCTCAACCGAAACATTTGCGAAAACAAACGCAAAACCTCAAGTCAGTTCTCCCACTGTATCACCCCCCCCCCCCATGCATATGATAGGTACATGCAACAACCTCTCCTTAGGGATATGCAACTATATTATCCCCATTTTTTGATGTTTGACAAGGTTTCACTTGTAATTGAGTCGACTTTGAGATAAAAGCAAAAACGCTTATGCCCCCTTGAAACATTACACACACAAAACCACAACATAAAATGCATAAAGCAATTCTAGACTCAAGACAACTTTCTCCCCTTTGACAATATTAAAAAAGAGATATAAATTGTTATGGATCTATAAACCATACCACCAACCATAACAAATAATTCCAGATGAACATATGAGCTAATTAGCTAAGTACATGTTTGGTTTGGCTTTTGAAATGGCCAAAAGCAATTATAGAGGTGTATAATTGATTCCGAATAATTTTGAGATGTTTGGTTAGACTAAAGTAAAATTGATTCTACTTGAAGCTATAATTTGTAGCTTTTGCCTCCAGAATTGATTCTGGATGATTTTTACAATGAAATTTATTACTCAACTCACTTTTACATAAATGTATTCAAACATAAATCAATTATGTTAAAATCAATTCTGATAAAATCAATTCTACCAAACTCAATTTTGCTAGAATCGATTATGTCCACCACCAATCTAAACAATCTCTAAGAAGAATATACAACAACGAAGATCGGATACAAAATAAGATGATAACATGCTACATGCAACAAAATTCAAAATAGACACGCAGCACAAGTGTTCCACTACATACAACAAGTGATCAAAACTATCATGTAATAGAATGCATTAACATATCAAATAATGCACAAACAAGTATATCAATGCTCAAATGCACATAATTAAGAACACACATTTTAAAGACTTAAATGCCAATTAGAATGACCATAACGTGGTAGAGATGAATGAGTAAAGTAAAGATGGTAGTAATTAAACCAATGAACATATCTAGAACAAACACATAAACAATGATACAAACAAGATATTAGAGTTATAGAGACATATCAATATAGTCAGTAAGATAATGATTTGCTACAAAATAGTGTTAGTGAAAACAAGACTTACATAACAAATGGAATAAAACATAATTCTTATTTTGGTTAAAAACACGAGGAAGATTCCTAAATCTCCATAGATGTTGTGAAAAGGGTCAGATGACAGTGATTTTGTAAAGATGTCAATAAGATGAATTTTAGTGTCAATATATTAAAAAAACACCCCCTTTTTCAACATGATCTCTAAGAAAATTGTGTCGGGCATTAATGTGTTTAGTTCGTGAATGAAGTATCAAATTCTTAGTGAGGCTAATCACAATAGTACTATCACACTTAATCAGAATGCAACCAAGTTTTAAATCATAATTTTGCAATTGTTGCTTTAGCCATAAGACTTGTGCATAATAACTACCAGCAACTACGTATTCATCCTCAACGGTAGAAAGTGCAACGGTATGTTGCTTCTTGCTATGCCAAGAAATTAAAAAACTTCCAAATAAGTGTCAGGTACCACCGGTACTTTTTCTATTCGACTTATAACCCGCAAAATCAAAATCATAATAACCTAATCTACAAGCACTACATTTAGGATATCAAAGACCATGTTGCAAGGTTCCGTTAAGATACCTCAAAATACATTTTATAATCTTACAATGTGATTCCTTAGGTGGTGCTTGATATCTAGCACACACACATGCTAAACGTGATATCCAGCCTATTCATACTTAAATAGAGTAAGGATCTAATTATACCTCTGTAATTGTTAATGTCAAAGTTCAATCCTCTTTTGTATTTGTTAATAAGCACATTAGATTCCATAGGTGTTGATATACTTTTCGAGTCTTTCATATCGAAATTATTGAGAAGCTCTAAGCAGTATTTTGTTTGAATTATGAAAGTTCCTTCTTCAGCTTGCTTGATTTACAATCCCAATAAATATGTCAGCTCTCCTATAAGAGACATCTCAAATTCGCCCTACATCAAACTCACAAACTCTCGACAAAGAGATTCATCAGTAGAACCAAATATGATATTATCTACATATATTTGAACTAAAAGAATATGATTTACTTTACACCTAATAAACAAATTAATGTCGACTTTGACACAATTGAATCTTTATTTGATAAAAAATCCACTCAATATCTCATACACAGATCTAAGAGCTTGTTTGATACCATAAAGGGCTCTTTTTGGTTTAAAAACATGTTAATATTAACACGATCTTCAAAACCTCGGGGTTGTGAGACATACCCCTCTTTGTTTATATGATCGTTAAGAAAAACAGGTTTAACATCCATTTGATAAAGCTTAAAATCCAGGCAACAAACAAATGTCATAAAGAGTCTAATAGCTTGTAGACGAACTGCATGGGCATAAGTCTCCTCACAGTCTATTCCTTCCGTTTGACTATATCCATTTGCCATTAAACTTGCCTTATTTATCGTAATTACACTATTTGCATCCATGTTGTTCCTAAATACCCATCTAGTGCCTATGACAGTTTTATCAATTGGACATGGAACAAGGTCTCAAACGTCATTATGTTTAAATTAGATTAGTTCTTCTTGCATAGAAATTAACCATCCCTCATCAAGTAAGGCATCTAATATCTATTTAGGTTCAATATGAGAAATGAAAGAAGAGTACTTACAAAAACTATTAACTTGTGATCTAATACTTTCACCTCTTTTGATATCTCCCAAATTTGATATAATGAATGGTCTTTTGTGATTGTCCAATCTTGAGGCAGTTGGTTCAAGATCTCTTATTTTTTCATCCTCATGTAATATTTCCTCTTTATCTTCACTAATGTCCTTATCCTTTGTCAAAGGAGTTGGATCCTCTTTTGAACTTTCATCGTTGATCTGCTTTTCTGTAATCACACCTAAAACATCAGAACAAATACCTTTCCCCAACTTTTAGGGTGAGGACTCATCAAATGCAACATGAATAGATTCTTATACATAAGAATTTATATGATTATAAACTCTATAAGCCTTACTCATAGATGAGTACCCTAAGAATATCCCTTCATCATAATTAAAATCAAATTTACCAAGATTGTCCTTTTCGTTATTTAAAATGAAAAATTTGCAAACAAAAATGCAAAAATACTAAATATTTGGTTTTCTACCTTTAAGTAACTTATAGGGTGATATCGAAGCAACCTCTTTCGATTAAAATGATACTCTCGTTTGCTTTCCCATTTAGCAAGCATCACATAATTTCTCTTTTAAAAAATAATTTTAGAAAGACCAATAACTAAAATTCTTGGATGTTATTTTATTCAACAAGTCAAAATGCACATGACTCAAGCGTCTATGCTATAACCAAGAATCTTCACCTTTGGCTACTAAACCCTTAGTCTCATGCATCGACATATCACCTAGATCAAGCATATATATATATTATCAATCATAAAACCATTAAATATAAGGTCCTTACTTGCCTTATGCTCTATTGATTAACTAAGAGTATAAAAAATAATGGTGTACCATTTGTCGCGTAATTGGCTAACGCTAAGTAGGTTATATTTAAGTCCTTTAACTAAAAACACATTTTCAATGGTGATTGTGGAGGGGATTCCCACAATACATTCTCCTAGTATTTTACCTCTTGTGTTGTCCCCATACATGACGGGCCACTTTCATTCTCATTGAACTTGATGAACATGGTAGCATCTCCCGTCATGTGTCTCTAACATATGTTATATAAAAACCATGATCTTTTCGCGGATACAAGACTTTCCCGTGACAATCAAATATGCAATTTAGGTCCCTAACTAGTGGATCCTTTTGGGTTAGTCGATGTAAACTTAGGAACCCATACCATTTTACCATTTATCACGATAATAATGAAAAATAAGTTTAGATGAAATGCTTCTTCTATTTATCCTAGTGACACAAGGTTTTTTCATAAAAATCGTCCCTCTATCACATGAAGAACTAGAACAAGAACCAAACGTAGGTGCATGTTGCATCAAACTGAATTACTAATTAATTGTGTTATTTATTGCTTTTATGCTCCATAATCTTGAAAAAGTTGATTATGGTGACTCTGGTTTAACTTGTTGAATCAGTTGCAAGGATATCACATGTGACACCTGTCCCTTGAGGAACATAATTTCAAGGATTAAAGTAGAAATGCTCAAATATTTAAATATAACATAAGTATTAATTATAAAGAAAAATGTAACATAATAAACAAAATGTGATTACTAATAAAAAATACTTAATTAAAAATAACCATATAAAACTAGCTAAATGATGACTAATCACTCCCTCATATTATGTAGGGGTGTGTAATTCTCTACGGGCCTTGAAGGAGGTTTGAATGCTCTCATTTCTTTGATCGGTTAAGGAAAGATGTTTATCTATTTATTAGAGAGTTAAGATCCTCCGTTGATGTGTTCCTTCGCATTTCTGACCCTCTTCTCGGGCTGCTTTCATTGCCTTTGACGTAAAATTCAACCATCTTCATTATTTCCTCCATTGAGTTCGCAAGTTTCTGGGTGAGGGATTCGTTGAAATGTATGACATTTAGCCCATTTTTGAAGGTTCCCATAAACATCTACTGGTTAGGAAATATCACCTTGATGGTATTCTCGTAAGGATTTAAATTTTCTCTAACACACATCGAGTAGGCTTGTTATGGACACATTGCGATTTTTACTTGTTGAAAACTTATGAATTAACTTTCTAGAAAGGTCTTGATAGCGACTCATAAAGAACATCAAAGGTTCATGTACCAACACAAGGTTTCCTCTTTTAGTGTTCTAGAATGGAGTTTGCACTTGAGATAATCTACCATACCTATTATAACCATTAGTGCATTGATAGTGATAACATTCTTCTGAAGATCGCTATTTCCGTCAAACGTCACTAATAAGGGCAACTTGAAATTATCTAGAATTGAGGCGTCCTAGATCTCGGTAAAAGGGATATGAGATCCAACACCTACATGTCTTCCTTTTCATCGCCATTTTATTATTAATGTGGAATGTTTTGAACACTTGTTTGGATTTAGCGAGACAACTTCTCCATGGCAACCTTCATTTTTTATAGGGTCTCTTGGCCACTATTATTAGATGTAACTCTTATGGACACCATCATGAGACAAAGACTTTTCGAAAAGCTGTGTGATCCATGTTGGTTTTACTAGACCCAACAATGGACATCAACTGTACTTGTATGTAGTACAATAAAGGCGACCCTACATGCGATAACCTAATCAATATGACATTTGGTTGTCTGATATGTGAATAAGTGATACCTTGACCTAACATTAAGTTAGGTATTTATAGCTTTAACTCTCTCAAGAATGATGCCAAACCCTTTTCCTATTATATCGACCACATTCAACTTGACTCGTTCTCATTAGGGAGCATGGCTGGCTGGTGGGTCATCCCTCCAATGTAAGATACATGGTTAGTCAACTTAGTGAGATTTGAGACTCTTCATTTGCACTAGGGATATTCTTGTTGGTTTTAAGGAACATACTTTGATTTATCATCTCAAATAGTTGAGGGGGCGTGACGAGCTCGCCCATGTACCCGATATGTCTTTAACCTTGCTTAATCTATTTTTAATCCCCTTGATTAGTTTTACAAGATAAAAGATAAATAGGCCAAGCTTGTTAATATCAAATTGGCCTGAGTCATAATATAACATCCCACAATTCCTCAAACAAGAGATTTGAAACAAGTTTGTAACAGTGAAATGATTAAAAATGACATAACAATCAACAAATCATGTAAATACAAGAATTGCAACGACGAAGTGGTTAAGAAGGACATACTTTTAAGTTTTTTTAACATTTATTAGTGACAAGAAAACAATCACATTTTTTTTTAAAATACATTTATCAACGTATAATAAAATACATCAAAATTAAAATCTCCAAATCCACACTGATTATGTTCAATGAAATTTTCATTACAAAACTTTTATAAAATGTTAGACATTTTGATGAGGAAAAAAAAAAGAAAAATTCAAATAATAAATAAACAAATATAAAAATTTTAACAAAGAAAGTTGTCACCCCGTATTACATTTAAAAACAATATAATTTAAAATTTAAATGTTAAACTGAAAGAAGATAGAGAAAGAAAATGAAAGAAAAATAAAAATTTAGAAAGTAAGAGAAAAAAACAGTAAAAAAGTTAAAATATCAAAAAGTAAAATAAAAGACAAATGGAAAAATACAAAAAAATAAAATAAAAATAAAAAATGATTATTTTTCCTTTAAAATAAATTAATTTTGATTATTTATGTAAAAATAAAAATTGCAACAAAAAAAAATGATAAAATATAATTGTGATTTTTAAATTAATAGTAAAGAAATTTTTTAAGTAAACACATCCATAATATGTGATTTTACACACAATCAATTACAATTTTCTATTAATTAAAAATAAATAAATATTTTTCTTTTTTCTTTTTTATCACAACCATCAATTTTTTAACTAATAAAAATTAAATTTTAAATAAAGCTAAAATTTTATTTATTTTTATTAGATTCTAAAAATATAAAGTTCTGTGTGTTTTCTTTTAGATATTTCTTAATTGTTTTTTTTTATCAAGTTGATAGCAGTAGATTTAAATTATATTAATTCTTCAATAATAATGATAAAAAAGAGTTAAATATTTAAATTTCGTGGATCTTAGATTTTTTTCATTTTTTTCTTTTTTTAATGAGCTTTTATCTCTCTTAATCATATATTTTTTAATTAGACAGATAATATATATGTATAAATTAAAATATTTTAGCGATAAGATTTTATTTTTCATTAATATTTATAGAAATGAATGAGTGTCATGTACAGCATCACACGTGACCAAAATGTTTCGAAGGACATGACGGTAGTTCTAATTTGCAGAATATAGATTAGGTGCCTTTGTGGTGGGAAAGACACGTGCCTTTGAGTGAATATTATCCATCAGATTAATTATACAGGATTTAGACACGTGTCCTAACTTTATTAATTATTAAAAACCCTTAATATCATTAAAACACTCTATAGTGTAACATTCATGTCGTCAACCTTCCACCCGTCAACTAACAACACAATTAAACACCATTGTAGACAAAATTAGCACTTGTTGATGAAAAGTACATAACTTCCATCTTTCCAAAGCAATTAAAAAGAAAAAGACCTTTCTCTAACTCTTCATCATCTCAGATTCAGTTAGCTTGCATCACAGTTTCACTTTCACTCTAAACTCACACTTCTTCGTCTAATTTTTTCACTACTCTTTAATTTACCCATGGTTATTTTTCTTCTCTCTTTGAGGCTCACCGATATCCCACAATTCTCATTGGCAAAAATCTTAATGAATACTCGTGAGGCATGTATGAATGCACTCATGGAAGCTACAATGAATAGCGGTAGGAGAAAGCGGAGCGGGGTGGTAGATCGACGGTATAAAGAAGGTGATAATAGGTTTTCTTTGACTTTGACTCACTTGTACTGATATGGATTTTTTTCTAAAAAATAAATATAAGTTAGGACAAGTGTCTAAATCTAGTGTATTCAATTGATCTGATGGACATTATTGACTCAAAGGCATGTGCGTTTCCCGCCACAAAGGCACCCAATCCGGATCCCAACTTGCAATGTGTTCTCCACAACCTTCTCTATATATACCCTCTTCTCCAAATCATAGACTTTAAAAAGCCCCAATTTTCTTCGCTCCCAAAATTCAACCAACAACGAAAACTCAGAGAAGCACTTTCAGAAGAAGAAACACAAGAACGCTACTCCAAAGACTCTAACGTTGCTTCCGATTCGTAATTCCAAACCCTAGATCTTCTTTATTTTCTTCGCAATTCGCATAATTTTCATCATCGTTATCATTATTGTTAATCTTTTCTTTGTTTTCTTGTTCGTGTTATGAAACTATGTTTAAATCTTAGTTATTCGATGTAGATCGTAATTTTCAAGGTAGAATGGCGACGTTCGAACTTTACCGTAGGTCTACGATTGGAATGTGCCTCACCGAGACTTTGGATGAGATGGTTCAGAATGGAACTCTTAGTCCTGAGCTTGCTATTCAGGTTCTGGTTCAGTTTGATAAGGTTGGTTTTTTTTTTTTGGAGATGATGCTAGGAGATTAGGTTTTTGGATCTGGTTTAGCGTTGGTTTTCTTTAATTAATTTTAATTTGCATGTATGTTTGTTTTGTAGTCTATGACTGAGGCTCTGGAAACTAAAGTTAAGAGCAAGGTTTCTATCAAGGTAATACTGTTTCTTATGTTTGCTGCGTATCTTTTGTCAAGTAGTGTAAGATGTTGAATTTTTATGTGGGGAATGTTGGTTACCTCTATAGCACCGACACCTCTGAAAAAGTGTGTCTGCCTCAGTTTTGGTATCTGAAACTGACACTTGTGATTATGTTTAATTTATTCATTTTCTAAAATTATTATTGTGTCTGTCGTGTAACCGGTGTCTTTGCTTCATAGTTGGTTATTGTTAGGATATGCTTAGGGGTGTTTACACTTTTGTGGGTTGTATTTTGAGCTATTGCTATTTGGAGCGTAACTGAATGATGTAGTGTATGTTTTTGGCTTGATAAGTTAAGCTAGGTTTGTCCTCACACAGTGGTGGGGCTTGAGTAATTTTGTTGGGCGGGGGGCTAAAAACATATAATTTGTATAATACTATTTCAATTTATTGTTACAAATCATTAATTGGCGCAGTGGTAAAATTTTGTATAGATAAAAGTACAATATAAATTAGAAATACCAAAAAGGGGCGACATGTAATCGAATATACGGCCTCGGTTTTTACATAACCTTGTGCGTGCCACTGTGCGCATAACAATTATAGTCATTAAGCTAAACAAATCATGTATATACATTTATTATTATAATGTACGTAGTTATATGTTAAGACGAAGAAAATTTTGGGGTGGGGTGGCCGCTTTTTCAATCATACACTCACACTCGCAGAAAGAGTTTTTGTGATCCCAAAATTCAAACCAATGAGGGGATGTTTACCTAGAGTAGCATGACACTTTAAGTATAACTAACCACTTCCGTTGGATTTGTTTAACTTACACAACACACATGCTTAAATTTATGATTGGTTAATTCTATATGTTATACAATAAAATTGTTAATGAGATAAAACATAAATTTGTGTTTACAATTACCTTCCAATCTATATGAAGTTTCATAGACCTGATATACTAATTAGAACTTTCAGTCTGATCTCTGTGTTGATTAGTCTTTACCTTTGTATCCAATTGGTGAGTGTGTCAAATGATTTCTGCGTTGAATTAGTCTTTATCTTTCTATCCAATTGGTGAGTGTGTCAAATAATTTTTACCTTCAGTTTGTGTGAAATTTCATAGACTTGATTTCTTTATTTGATATTTTTTTTACAATAATGGAGTTGATAAAATTATACTAATTTGTAGAAAGTTACTAGAGGCAGTAATTATGAATTAACACCTGTTCCAATGAATCCTAGAGAGAGGGGGAGAAAATGAATGAAATTACTCCAGGAGCAAATCTTTAGTTATTCCATCCTCACCTTTGATCTTATGGCTAAAAGCAAAATTTGATTTCACATCACATGAAAGTTTTCATGGTTCTATTCCTCACCTTTTCATGATGTTCTTTTGTCAGTCCTCTGAAATTAGTTCACAAATTTTCAAGTGCACCTTGCTCTGGGCATGAATTGCTCGAAAAGTTGTTGTTGGCTGCCATAAATATTGCTTTCTTCTAAAACAAGTTATCCTATTCATGTCTTACAGATTTTAAACTGGCATTCTTTTACAGTATCCTTTACAGAAATTTGTGCGCTGACTCAGACGTGTTCTTTTGCTAAGTACACTATGCTAATAAATCATAAACACATACTCTAGGTCAACAAATCAGGATAAACAAGGATCATTGTGTCTAAAGGCTTGTATAATTTATAAATAGGGACCAAACCCTTTTCGAATGGTAATTGGATTCAGAACCACAATTTCAGAGTTACAATCTTCGAATTAGAAATAAATAGGTATATAAATCCCAACCAGAATCAAATAGAATAGAAAAATAATAGCAAATTAAAGAGCAATTGCAGAAAAAAATGAAGACGAGTGGAAAAATAAGGAAGGTCGGTCAGTGTTGTTAAAAAACCGATTAAACGTCGCTATACCACTATTATTATGTATCGGAATTCGGGCTAGCCGATACGATATGTTAACTCCTTTGTTTGTTATATCGGCTTGTGTTGATATATTGGTATGCAATGAATATCGGAGTTGTGTGTTTTAACAGTGGCCAAACTCTTTAAAACATTAAAAAGTGTACATAATCTGAAGTGGTGGTCGGCCAGTTAGTGGGATTTATATATAATACCTAAAGCAGTAAAACCTCACTGCCTTTACCTAGGTAAAAACACATCTCACGACCTCAAAAAAAAGGTAGCAGCTCTGCCTCCATCATTAAATAACCCTTCTATTCTCCACAACTTTCCTTCATCTCCTTCATGCAAAGTATGCAACACATCATGCTTTATTAGTTGTTTGGGATTTTGAATTTTATGTTAGTTACTTTCTTTATTCATGTTCATGCAGCTTTTATTTGTATGCAGCATGCATTGTTTTATATACAATTACTTATATTTCAACTGCTTTATGGCTTCCGCTATTTACCTGTTGCACTGTCTGCTATTTTTCATATTGGATTTCTATCAATCTGCTATTTTCTGCAATCCAATATTAATAACACCGGGTCGGTGAACCGAGGGGAATTCAACCAAAGTGAACACATATTTTCTGGGCCACCACTGTGAATGTATTTTTGCAGCAAGCCCATCACATCATTTTGGGGTCAACAAGTGAGAGTAATTTATTAGCTACTAACTGTAAATCACCCCATTAAAAGTAATATTGGGGACAATCTGTTAGTTGAACCCTTCTTCAATATATACTCCCTCCATCTTAAATTAGAAGCACCATTAGTGAAAAACCCAAAATCTAAGTTTTCTTTTAAATTACTAGATGCATTTATTATTTTTTCCAAACATAACCTGAATTGATACTACTAATTTGTTCTGGCATATTAAAAGTCAATATTGAATACATCCATACTCAAAGGGCTAATTAGTAATCATTATATGAAATATGGACGTTTATTGTATTACCAACTTTTCTCATTATATGTGAAATATGCAATGGATGCTTTTAAAGGGGATGGGGGAGTGTGTGTGTGTATATACATATATGCCTTATTTCGCAATTGTAATATGCTGCAAGTTTAAGCTTTATTCTTCTGCAAAAAATGCCTATCTATTATGTTCATGAGCTAATATGTTCTGTGTGAAATCCCATGCTTGTTTAATTTATAAACAGACCAAAATTTTCATTTCATATAGTTTTTGGTGAACTGAGCTGTGCATGTTTTGGAGCAGATAGTTTACCTGCCCGGGTTGTAGGTTTATGCAATTTAGTGGCAAAATCATATTTGTTTGTTGCTGTTATAATAGGCTTGCGTGCTTGGTTACTCCCTCTCGAACTTTTAATTTGAGAAATTAGAAAATAAATGAGCTTCAATATTTTTCTTTTCTGGTTTAATCATTATAAACGAAATAGAATATTAGTACAAATAATAATGAAGGAAGTAGTCGTTATGTGTAGTTATTTTCTCATACGATGATTGTGCATACTTTTTAGAACATAGAGTGGCATTTATATGGAGTGGTGTAGATTTGAGTGTATATTATTATGGTGATCTATACAATCAGTGTTTCAGTAGGTCTTATAAAAAGGGACTGAAGTAATTTTATTCATATGTTTTTCTCTTGAGTTTATATATTTACAATTACACAATTAGGAGTTTAAAGCTGCAGAATATTTTTCATTGCACACCTTGAAAAATACCTCTTTTTCTTTTTTATAATTCTCTAGCCTTTTTCTTCTTTCCCCATTTTTGTCCTGTTTTTTGTTTGGGATTCACTTGCGAATTTTGTTCTGGGGATTCCAAGACACATGGAAATTCAGAAAACTCTCTATAAACTGTTGAAATATCAAATTTAGTGTTGAAATATATATGCTTCTTAAACTTAGAATTCCCTCTGAGATCATACCCTCTCCAAGAACATGTCTCTTTTATATTCTCCATTTAGATTCTTTTCTTGGTTATTTTCATGACTCCTGTCCTGGTTTTGAGTAGGAAAATATATTTGTTCAAAGTTTAATTTATTGCTATGCGTACTGTCCTTATTTTTTACTTAAAATTTAACACACTTGATTCAAATGGACTGTGTTGGCATGGCTATTATTGTTTATTGCTGTCATTACACTATATATGTATGGGTGATTTACGTTAGTAATTCATCAATTATTGTGGTTATTTCCCTTTCCTTTTCTTTTCACTGTATTTTCTTCTTTTTCTTTTAACTTTTTTCCAATCACAGGGACATCTCCATACATACAGATTTTGTGATAATGTTTGGACTTTCATCTTACAAGATGCTCTGTTGAAGAATGAAGACAGCCAAGAGAATGTTGGACGGGTTAAAATAGTGGCATGTGACTCAAAGTTGCTCAGTCAGTAAGATGCCCAAATCCTGTCACGTTGTCATGATCTGCTGGTACTATGGGAATGGTGGCTACAGCATAGTATTGGATGGCCTAATTATTTTGCATGAACTAGTTAGCATCTAATACTATGTTATTGTAGACTTATAAGGCCTTCATTCTTCATGTCATTAGATAATTAATGTTATATTGAGAACATATCTTATGGGAATTGGATGAATCACTATCGTTTAACTGTGTTCCGTTATATTTTTCCATGAGTCAGTAAATTAATGTATGGACCCAAAGGTAGCCAATCCTTTTCCTTTATTTATCTGCAGAAAACTATAGTTTGAGAGGTTAGCTACCCTCAAAGCTATTAGCTATTACTACATTCTTTTTTAAATATATGTTTTTTGTTTATATTTTTCTGTCTATTTTTTAGTAGTGAAGAATTTAAAATCAGTAACTGAATTTACAGTTAAGTTTCCATTGCATACTATAACCAAATTGCACCACTGATAAGTACATCTGCATGATTTCTATGGTGCATTTTTCTCAATTTTGAACATTTTCAAATTAATATAAACTTTTTTGAATATTTTCACATGTTATATACTAGTAATTAAGGATTAATGAGTGTTTCTATCTTTAATGAGCGTTTCCTATATATGTTATAATACTAACATTATAATAACAACAATAACAACATTATAATAAACCTTCAAAATAAATAGGTTATTAAATATAATTTTTTTTTGAAAAACATTAATTAATTTATTGGAGACAACAATATACAATTATTATTATTATTTATATACCGATATGTTTATTATATTTTTAATTAATATTTATTAATTTTTTATTTGAATAATAAAAACTATAATCTTATTGATATATCTGTAATTTAATTATACATTATATTTTTAATTAATTTGTGATTCATTTATGTAATAATATTTATTAAACTTTTAATTGAATAATTGAATAATTGAATAATCATGTCTAGGTTAGCTTTGCTATTCATAACCGGTCTCAAATCTGGATAAAAGGAGAGGGTTGTGTTAGGCTTTCGACAGCCAACATAAAATTTTGTCGAATCTCTATGACATGGATCAATTAAGTAATGATGTGAATGTTAGGTCGTTGTTCGTAAGTAACGCGCTGTATGGCTCGTGTACAGTGTCAAAAGAGCAAGGCCTGCTGCATCGCCGACCGAATGTATTGAAAAATAAGTAAGGATTTGCATATTTTCGTGAACGAGTGTGGATAAAGAAGCAAGTTCATGAAAGGAGGATTCACTTTGGTTCATGGAATATAGACACATTCGCTGAAAAATCTATAGAAATAGTGGATGTTATGGTTAAGAGGAAGATCAATTTTATGTGCCTACAAGAAATTAAGTGGACAGGTGAAAAAGCTAAAGAATTAGACAATTTGAGATTTAAGCTTTGGTATATTGGAAAAATTAGATTAAGAAATAGGGTGGAGATTATTGTGGATAAGGAGTGGAAGAAGGATGTTGTGGATGTAAGAAAAGTAGGAGACCGAATCATAGTCTTGAAATTTATAGTGGGACAAGTAACCTTTAATGTTAGTGGGTACGCTTCTCAGGTTGGGTTAGCATAACACCTTAAGATAAAATTTTGGGAGGATTTAGAAGGGGTACTTCAGAATATACCTCAAGGAGAGAAGATTCTCCTAGGAGGGGATCTCAATGGACATGTAGGTAACATGGCAAGAGGTTTTGAGAGTGTGCATGAGGGTCTTGGCCTAGGGGAGGTGAATACGGAGGGTAAATCTATCTTGGAGTTTTTGTCGGCTTGAGATCTTTCTATAGCCAATATATGGTTTAGGAAAAGAGATGAACATCTTATCACATATAAAAGTGGAGGGACATGTTCTTAGATAAATTTCTTTCTTACCAAGAAGTCTGATAAGAAGTATTGTTTGAACTATAAAGTTATCCCGGGAGAGATCTTGACTACCCAACATAGAGTTTTGGTTATAAATGTAAGAATTAAAGAAAGGGAAAAGAGAAGAAGTACTATGGTAGCACCAAAGATCAAATGGTGGCATTTGAAGGGTGAGAAACAAGGAATTTTCCAACAAAAAGCATGGGAGGGATGATTTGGACAATCACAAGGAAGTGCAAATGATATGTGGAACAAGATGGCCCAAGAGATTAGAAAAGTGGATAAAAAGACGTTGATTGAATCTAGAGGTCTTGAACTTAGGGGTAAAGAATCGTGGTGGTGAAATGAAAGTGTCCAGAGCAAAGTTAAAATAAAAAAGGATTGTTTTAAAGAGTGGTCTAGATGTATAAATTGTGAAACTTGGGAAAAGTACAAGATAGCTAAAAATGAAACCAAAAAGGCGGTGAGTGAAGCAAGAACTCAAGCTTTTGATGGACTATACCAATATCTAGGAACCAAGGAGGGAGAAAGATCCATATACAGGCTTGCTAAGAGAAGAGAAAGAAAGACTAGAGATTTGGATCAAGTAAAGTGTGTTAAGAATAAAGAAGGCAAAGTCTTAGTGTAGGAAAAAGATATAGATGATAGATTGAAGGTGTATTTCCATGACTTATTTAATGATGGATATGGGTAATGACTCTAGAAGACTAGACATAAGAGAAGAGATCAGAACTATAGTTACTATCATCGGATTCAGAAATAGAAGGTAAAGAAATCGTTGAAAAGAATGAGTAACAGTAAGACTGTGGGACCATACAACATACCTATTGAAGTTTGGAAAATTATTGGAGATAGAGGTATTGAGTGGCTCACCAAACTATTTAATAAAATTATGAGGTCAAAACGTATATCAGATGAATGGAGGAGAAACACTTTAGTTCCTATCTATAAGAATAAAGGATATACAAAATTGTGCAAATTATAGGAGAGTCAAGCTTATGTGTCATACCATGAAATTATGGGAAAGAGTGATTGAACAAAGATTAATAAAAGAGACTCAAGTTACTGAGAAACAATTTGGTTTTATATCGGGAAGATCGACCATGGAAGCGATTTATCTATTACGATGGATGATGGAGCAATATCGAATGGACCAACAAGACTTGAGTTGTTGTACCCCAAAGTTTCCCTCCCATTTTTCAAGACAAATTAATTCAAGATATCTCCTCATGCTCCTAAGGGTCTTAAATACTCAAGACTACTCAAGGATTGATAAGATGAATCCTCCTCCTAAGCAGTGACCTACAACCAGGGTTTTGTTTTTCTCAAAGAAAATTGGACTTCCAATGCCTCAAGTGGATTTCATGGTTTATCATATGCTTCAAGGTAATCTCATGTCAAATTTCAAGCCTTGCAACACAAGTTTGCTCAGTCAATTGTTTAGATGATTGAAAATCAACTGTATTGGGCAAAAAGTCAACTTTGACCAATTTACATTCAAACTTCAAGATTTTTGGTCAACATAAATATTTTGAAGTCACATTCATCATTTGATCAATGGTTGATCATGATTCATCAAGAAAACTCAAGATTCATCAAAAGTCAAAAGTTACTAAGTTAGGGTTTTCTTTAGGAGAAGTCAACTGAACTTTGACCAAGCATAACTTTCACATAATTCATCATAAAATTCTTAACCAAAGCCCATTTTGATAGAAATTCGACTTTCTACAACTTTGTCTCCCTAAACGCAAGGCCAAAAATGCTTCATTTGAGAGATATGAGCCAAAACATTACAGGTCATTTTAAAAGTCAATAAAAAGACACTTTTTTTCAAAGAAATTTAAATCAAGTTAAAATCTTCAAATTAAAAAATGACCAACATGAAGTTGGTAGGGGACATCTCGAGATTTTCAAAAAGTCTAAGATCACCTTCATATGATGAAAATTGAGTGAAATATGATTGGTGCAAATTGGGCAATTTTGAGAAAATGCATGAAACTCAAATCGAGCAAATTTGAATTTTTGGGCTAATGGACCTATCTTTTAAGGTCTAAATATGTTCATGATACCTTAGAGGACCTCTAAGTGCATTCATGCATTATTTTAATTTTTATTTCATTTATTTTCATTTTTATTCATTTAAATTCAAAATTAAATCAAATAAATATTGAATAAATGTATAAGGCATAAAAGGCTTGAGATCTGAATATTTTGGAGGTCCAAGATCAAGCAAGAAGCTGTGTGCACCTATTTTTCAATCAAATCTTCATGGTTTTATAATAATTCAACCTATTTTCAAACAAGAATCAAAGATATGTTTCACATGATGTCCAAACCCATCTTTTAACCTAATCTCCTCCTCTATATAAACACTACATATTCAGACCAAAAACACATGCAAGGAGGCTGCAAGAAACAAGGGTTTTTTGATCAAAAATTTGCAAGAGAAGGGTGAATTCGAATCCCAGATTTCTGCCATCCACAAGGAGAAATAACCATCCAAATCAATTCCTGAGGTATCATAGAGTAAGTTCTGGTCATTCTTGATGATCAAATGCATCTAAAACATGCATCCATCCATCGTCGGTTTTGCATTTTTTTTTGTGAAATCTATATTTTAATATTTGCGATGCTTTGGTTTAAACTAACGGTTTCAATGTGTTCATGAGACAAATTAGCGCATGTTTCATCCCTTGCATGAGGCCCATGATGCCAGAACACTTTATTACCATTATTACACCGTTTAGATTTGTTTTGATCATATCTCTATATACAGGATGAATTAGCCAAAAAGGACGCTACCATTGGATTCATGAGGTCCAAATTAGGGGGATAAGGTCCTTCTTGATCTCTAACGCACGTTGCTTTTGCAGATGAATATTTGACCTCGCTGGAGAAGACGACCGAAGCTAGGGCTCCGGCACCTCTCCGGTTCACTGGTTTATAATATAATGTTTTGTTTCTATTATGCTAACAGATGTGAAGTGCAGCACAGTTGGTTGAGGCGAAGGCTTGTTAAGTGAGAGGGCGTGGGTTCGATCCCTTGAAGATGTGAAAAACACAAGAAGAGGGGTTGAATTGTAAAACTTAAATCAAATGTGCAGACAACACTGTATTTTTATCCTGGTTCGTTTGATCTCAAACTACTCCAGTCCATCCGTCAAGGTGATTTCGCCTCTCTCCAACGAGGTCTTAATCCACTATATTCAAAGGAATACAACAACTACTTTAACAACTGTTAAAGCCTTCTTGAGTATAACCACAAACCGGTTTATCTCAAGGAAATATCTTTACAAATAATTGAACAATAATGTGTTTGATGTTTTCTAATAAAACAGTATACCACAACTGTGATAATACACAAATTTAAGCTTAGAATGAAACTGGATTGCTAAAGCGTTTGGATGAGCGTGGTTGGAAAGCTTAGCAAATTGTATGAGTGCGTGCGTGTAGATTATTAGCCTTTTCTTTTCTTACATAGACTTGTTTATATAGCCAAGGCAAAGATACGTTGGTGTCCATAAATCACTTTCAATGATAATAACGTTCTTTCCTTTTTGAGAAGATCTTGTCTTAGATAAAGCCGTTGGTAATTAATCTGTCTTGAATGCTTAGTAACGCTTCAGAGTCTTCTTTATGATAATCAAAGTGTTCTTTGCTTTAACTGATGCTGACGCTTCTGAGTGCTGATGACTTGGTAAGGATCTTGATCATAGTCAGAGTGTATATATTTATGCGCAGATTCTGGTCATCAAGCTTCAGCGTATGATCTGGTAACTTCAGCGTGTAGCACATGTTATTGATCTTCTGATGCTGATATGATCTTCTGATGCTGATTCCATCAGAACTTCTGTAAACATAAACCATAACTTTAAGTAGCATATATGTCTTATATAAAAATCTTACAATTTATTTATTCTTGTATTTTGTTATCATCAAAACTCTAATCAAGGGTTGTAGAATCAAACTCTGTTCTAACAATCTCCCCCTTTTTGATGATGACAAAAACCAGATTTTTTTCAATTAAAATTAAGGAATAAAAGGTATCAGAGATTAAAAATAAGGAATAAAAGGTATCAGAGCTAAGAAGAGAAAACTCCCCCTGAGTTGATTACTTCCCTTTAATTCCATGAGTCTTGAGCATCAGAACTTTACTGTATTTTACTGTATCTTTCGTCAGAATTTTGTACCTGTTCAAGCTTTTCAGAAGAAAGAAATTCAAATAGATCAGAATGTCAGAATGTTTGAGACTTATGTCTCAGTAATCCGTTATTGAAAAATATCATTCATTCTCCCCCTTTTTGTCAGTTATCAAAAAGCACAAATAATCAGAGCTAAAATGATCAGAGCTAAAATGCGTTTATATTAAAAACAAAAGCAATGATAAGTTCAGAACATGTAAAAATATTATAGATAAACAAGTTATAAAAACAACAAGGAAATTTCTAAGAAGGAGGAGGAAGTCGTGTGAACAAAGCCTCCAACATGCTCTTGATTTGGGTGTTAGTTTCCTGTTGCTGATTTAACATGTTCGCTATTGCATCAATTTTGGTGTCCTGCTTATCCATTCTTTCATTCATCAGCATATCAGATCTTTTCAAGTCTTCAAGAGTCTGCCTGTCAAGGGAGGAAGCTTGAGGATCTTCAAAAACAGGATGCTTCTCAGAGCTTTCTGCAATAACTTCTTCTTGAACCAGTGCTTCAGCAGGAATCAGCAGATCTTGAGTATCAGGTTGAACTTTGGATGCTGGACGATGTTCAGACCATGGAGCACTGTCCAGAGGGAGAACTTCTTCCTTAAGCAGCTTGCTCAGAACTGGACCTTCAATTTCTTTCAGCAGATTGCTGAAGTTCTGTTGAGCTTGTCCATAGCTCTGTTCTTGCAGCTTAAAGGTTTCAGAGCATACCCATCTTCTGAATTTTGTCCAGAGGTAGTCTGATGCAGCAGGATCAACGAGTTCCATACTTGCTTGTTTCAGAGAAGTGATCCACTTCTGTACTTCTGTTTCAAAGTTCAATATACTGGAACCAACATCTGGATGTTTTGGTTTTGGGATAGCAATTTTATTGGTTATTGCAACAAGGCGTTCAAGGACTGTTAAATCAATGACAGTCTTGTTGTGGTCATCTGAATTGTCTTTTGGTGAGGGAGTGGGAGAGTCAGGAATTATGATTGGACTTGATGGGGAATTTGATGGAGTTAACTCTGGTGAAGAGGGAAGTTGAGGAATATTCACAATGGTACCAAGGGGTAAACGAATGGCCATGGGTACTGGTTCAGGGGATTCATAGGGTTGAGGAGAGGATGGATTAATTTCTGGTTGAGGAGATGAAGGTAGTGGGGTTTCTGGTTCTAGAGAGAGTGGAATTTCTGGTTGTGGTGAGATGGGAATTTCTGGTTGTGGTTATGTGATGGTTTCATGATTTGGATTTTCTAGAGTGGGAACAGAAGTATGTTGGTCTATATCAGAAATAACTTTTTCAAGTTCTTGTTGGGTTTCAACAATATTTGGATTTTGAGGTTGGGAGCGAGATCTTCTTAGAGTTAATGATTCAGAAGGGTCAAAGTCAAGGTCAAAATCATCAAAAGTTTGAGGTGTTGGGTTTTCAGGTTGAGTGGAAGTTGGGATAGATGTTGATACATCAGTTGAATCTAAAACAGTTACAGAAGAAAGATTACCTCTCTTTTTAGGAGTCTGCTGAGATGATCCTTCTGCTACAACTTTTCTTTTCTTTGTCTTCTTCAGAACAACCTCTGGAGCCTTCTGCTGAAGATCTTGAATATTCAGATTTAGTGTTGTACCATCAGCCTTACAAGCATCCAGATATCTCAGAATTATATCTGGTTTAGAGTCAATCTCTGAGAACAGAGGAAAGTCATCCAGAGGGACTCTTCTGCTGGAGATTGCAGCAAAAGGAGTGACGCTGGGTTCCTTCTTAATGTTCTTAATCAACTTCATTTTCTTCAGATTATTAGCGTTCAGCTGTTTGCCCACCGTAGCTTCCAAAGAGATGATTTCTTGAGCCTCTGTAAGGTGATCAATCAGCTTATTCTCTGTTAGAATATCTGATATCAGTCTTCCTAAGGGTATCCAATCCCTTTTTGTTCGCTCCTCTTCTCTTGTTTCTTTGACACTTGTTCTGAGATGGTTGAACAACAGATGAGCCAGATTTATCTTGACCTTCTGAGAGATGAAATAGATTAGAAATTGTTGATCAATATTAATGTAATCAGGAGAGCTGGTAGGCTTCTTGTGATTGAAGCACCCCAGAATGATCTTGGCCCAAATTCTGTGTTTGTCTTTCAAATCCCTTATCTTGCTGGAGGGAATCCCCAGAGTGAAGATTTCCCTTGCAATTAGGGCAGCATCAACGCACCTTTCTGCCATGTCAATGCAACGAACACCACCACCACTGTAGCCTATGAGTCTTGCAATCAGGTCTTCAATAATAACAATCTTCTTCCCCATGATGTAAGACATAACTTGATGATTTGAAGAATAAGCGTGAATCCAAAATTCCTTTACCAGAATAGGAAATGTTGAACCCACCAGTCTGTCAAAATACTTTTCCCAGCCTTGAGCCTTAACCTCTTCAGATAGATCAAACCCATTCTCTTGGAGACTGTTGAAATCCACTATCAATTCTAACAGAACCTCTAGATTTTTTATTGGTGTTAGAAGCGTTCTGTAAGGTTCTTTGTATTGTTCAGATGAAACAATTTTCTGGGAACCTGAAGTAGGAATGCTGGAAGAAGCCATGTTCACACGAAGGTTTTTGTGAAAAAGATTGGAAGGGTTTTTCTTGAGAAAGTAAGAACGCTGAAATCAATTTTGAGAGAAAATGAAAGTGAAGGTAAAAGAGTGTAAATGGTGTGAAGTGTGTTTAAATAGATTTCTAAACAATTTTGAAAACATAAACGGCAAGAGAGAGAAATTAATAATGATTATTAGCATTTAATGATAGCTGATTTTAGGGGATTCAGAAAGATATTTGGAACGGTTACCCATGACATGTGTCTCAATGCATCCAATCAGCGCTTTTTCCTTTTAAGAAACGTGAACGCATGTTTAGCCTCAGAAAATAGCTGATGACTGGATGACACTTGTTTGCTTGAGTGAACAACACATTTCTATCCTTGAAATGAAGTGCTCAGATCTTCATGGATATATTCTGATACAATCTACACTTCTAAAGTTCTGAAAGAATATTGATCAGTAGTTCACAGAAAAATAAACAAAGTTCTGAAGGTTAAGATATGGAATCAAAACAATTTTATTCTCGGCAGAGCTTCATGCTGAGATGTTTCAGAATGAAGTTGAACCTATCTTCAGAAAGAGGTTTTGTAAAAATATCAGCCCATTGATAGTTTGTTTTAATAAATTTTAAATTTTAAATCCCTTTCTGAATATAGTCCCTAATAAAATGATGTTTTATTTCTATATGCTTAGCCCTAGAATGCAAAATAGGATTTTTACTAAGACAAATAGCAGAAGTATTGTCACAGAGGATAGGAATGTTACTCTCAAATATCTGGAAGTCCTCAAGTTGACTTTTCATCCAGAGCATTTGTGTGTTGCATCCACCTGCTGTTATGTATTCAGCTTCTGCTGTTGATAGAGCAATTGTAGATTGTCTTTTGCTAGACCAAGAGATCAGATTTTTCCCCAGAAACTGGCAGCTTCCAGAAGTGCTCTTACGTTCTACTCTGTCTCCAGCAAAATCAGCATCACAGTATCCTACTAAGCTGTAATCACTTGATTTTCTATAAAACAAACCCAGATTAGTAGTACCTTTCAGATACTTGAAAATTCGCTTAACTGCTGTTAAGTGAGATTCTCTAGGATCTGATTGGAATCTAGCACAAATGCAAACACTGAATAAAATGTCAGGCCTTGAAGCCGTTAGATAGAGAAGAGAATCAATCATACCTCTGTAAACCTTCTGTTATACCTTTTTACTTACCTCTTCTCTTTCCAGAATGCACGTGGGATGCATTGGAATCTTTGATGGCTTACATTCTGAGAGATCAAATTTCTTCAGAAGTTCTCTGACATATTTGCTCTGATGAATGTAAGTTCCTTCCGGGGTTTGATTAATCTGAATGCCCAGAAAGAATTTCAGTTCCCCCATTAGGCTCATCTCAAATTCTGCCTGCATACACTTAGCAAACTTTCTTCCCAGAGAAGGTTTAGTAGATCCAAATATGATGTCATCTACATAAATCTGACATACTAAAATGTCATTCTTAACTGTCTTACAGAATAAGGTTGTGTCCACTTTCCCTCTGGTGAATTCCTTTTCTAACAGGAAGTTACTTATTCTTTCATACCAAGCTCTGGGAGCTTGTTTCAGACCATAGAGTGACTTCTTTAGTTTGAAAACATATTCTGGATTTTTGGAACTTTCAAAACTAGGGGGTTGGTGCACATATACCTCTTCTTCTATATAGCCATTTAAGAATGCACTTTTAACATCCATCTGATACAGAGTGATGCCTTTATTAACAGCAAATGAGATTAAGAGTCTGATAGATTCTAACTTGGCGACTGGAGCAAAGGTTTCTGTATAGTTTATCCCCTCTTGCTGACTATAACCTTGTGCTACCAATCGTGCTTTGTTTCTGATGACTTCACCTTGTTCGTTCAGTTTGTTTCTGAACACCCATTTTGTTCCAATGACGTTGAATCCTTTTGGTTTAGGAACTAGATCCCATACGTCATTTATTGTGAATTGATTTAGCTCCTCTTGCATTGCTAGAATCCAGTCATTGTCCAGAAGTGCTTCATCAATTGTTGTTGGTTCAGTTAGAGAAACCAGTCCCATGAGGGATTCTTCAGAGTTTCTGAAGCTAGATCTTGTTCTGATTGGATCTTCCTTTCTTCCTAAAATTATTTCTTTTGGGTGATCCATGCTGCTTCTGGATAGTCTTTTCTGGAGTTGATCAACAGAAGGTGCTGGATTGCTTGCAGTGCCTCTTTCTGATGTTGAGGGAGTGTCTCTGTTAAGAGCTTTTGATGACTTGTCTTCAGTACCTGTTAATTCAACTTCCATATCTGCAAGGAATTCATTCTGCTTTGACTTTTGAGAGTCAAGCTTATCATCAAAACAAACACTGATTGATTCTTCCACAATCTGTGTTTCTGTATTGTATACTTTGTACCCTCTTGAGCGTTCAGAGTATCCTAACATAATACACTTTTGTGCTTTAGAGTCAAACTTGTTCAAATAATTTTTTGTATTCAAAATAAAGCATGTACATCCAAATGGGTGAAAATAAAAAATGTTGGGCTTTCTGTTCTTCCACAATTCATATGGAGTCTTTTCCAGAATAGGTCTTATGGAGATTCTATTCTGAATGTAACACGCTGTGTTTATTGCCTCTGCCCAGAAGATCTTAGCAACATTAGTCTCATTGATCATGGTTCTGGCCATTTCTTGCAATATTCTGTTCTTTCGTTCTACAACTCCATTTTGCTGGGGAGTTCTAGGACAAGAGAAATCATGCAGAATGCCTTTGTCATTAAAAAATGATTCAAAATCTTTGTTTTCAAATTCTCCACCATGATCACTTCTGACTTTGACGATTCTAAGATCCTTTTCATTCTGAACTTGGTTGCAGAAGGTGACAAACACAGAGTGTGACTCGTCCTTGTGTCTTAAGAACTTTACCCATGTCTATCTGCTATAGTCATCTACGATTACTAACCCATACTTCTTGCCACTGACTGAAGCAGTTTTAACTGGTCCAAATAAGTCAATGTGCAGAAGTTCTAATGGCTTAGAGGTGGAAACAACATTTTTGGATTTAAAAGCTGGTTTTGCAAACTTGCCTTTCTGACATGCTTCACACAGAGCATCTGAATTGAACTTCAGGTTAGGAAGTCCTCTGACCAAATTGAGTTTGTTAATCTGAGATATTCTTCTCATACTAACATGTCCCAATCTTCTGTGCCAGATCCATTGCTCGTTGTTAACAGACAGAAGACACTTTACATTCTGACTTTTTAGTTCAGAAAGTTTTATTTTATAAATGTTGTTTTTCCTCTTTCCATTAAATAGGATAGTCCCATCTTTCTGACTAACAACTTTGCATGAATTTTGATTGAAGATTATATCATAACCGTTATCACTTAATTGACTTATGGATAACAGATTATGCATTAATCCATCAACTAATAAAACATTATTTATAGAGGGAAGATTTCCATTACCTACTGTTCCAGAGCCAATGATTTTTCCTCTTTGATTGCCTCCAAAACCTACGTGGCCTCCAGGCTTAAGTTCCAGGCTTTGGAACATATGCCTTCTTCCCATCATGTGTCGTGAGCAGCCAGAGTCCAGGTACCATGATTGGTGTTTCTGCTTTGCTGCTAAAGATATATGCCACATGTATTATTTTATCCTTAGGTACCCATATTTTCTTGGGTCCTGATTTGTTAGTTTTACCAAAACTCTGGTTGAATTTTGGTTTGACAGAGTAATCACTACTAGTATATTTTATGTCATGTGTGTGCCCATATGTAAAGTGTGAATCAAGTGAAGTGCGTTTTATAACTAAATCCATGACACTCTTTGGTGTAGGTACCTTACCTTGATATCCTATCCCTTTTCTTCCATTTCTGCTAACTCCATAGATCATTGAAGCCATTTTGCTTCTATCTATGTTTTTAGCTAGAAACTTCTGAAAGCTGTGATCATACTCCTTGATGATCTCATCAGCATTGTTGGGAGTTTCAGGGATTGTTTCCTTATGAGAGTTTTGCAATAGATTTTCTAATTTTGAAATTTTATTTTTTAACTCAGAATTCTCCAATTTGAGACTCTCAGTCTTATCAGAGTCAGAAGTAAGATTCCTTTTCAGGTTTCTGAATTTGACTCTGATCTGCTGATATCTTTCCAGAATTTCATTAAGGCTTTCAGCTAGTTCAGCCTTAGTAAAGTTTATAGCAAAGTCAGGGAATACCTCTTCTGTATCTGATTCAGAGTATGACTCAGAAGCTTCACTGTCTTCTGTTATGTTTGCCATGAGAGCTATGTTTGCTCTTTCATCATCTGATTCCGAGTCAGCTTCAGATGTGTCAGAATCATCCCATGTAGCCATGAGACTTTTCTTCTTTTCCTTGCCAAACTTCTTTTTGGGATTTTCCTTCTGAAGCTTTGGGCAATCACTTTTGTAGTGCCCTTGCTCGTTACATTCATAGCAGATGATGTCTTTGTTGTTTGGCTTTTTGTTTCCTGAAGAACCTTCAGATCTTCTGTGTCCAGAGGAGGATTCTGACCTTCTGTATCTGGAGAAAGATTCATTCTGATTTTCTGATCTTCTGGGATTCCTGAACTTCCTTTGCCTCTGCTTCCATAATTGGTTCACCCTTCTGGAGAGGAGAGACAATTCATCTTCTTCTGATGAGGACCCATCAGAGGTTTCTTCTACAGCCTGCAAAACTTTGGAGTCAGATTTTCTGTTAGATTTTAAAGCTAATGGCTTACCTTGATTTTGAGGTTCATCTGCTTCTAGCTCTATCTCGTGACTTCTAAGGGAGCTGACAAGTTCCTCCAGAGAGATTTTGTTGAGATCCTTGGCTAGCTTAAGCGCTGTGACCATTGGCCTCCACTGTTTTGGCAAGCTTCTGATGATCTTCTTAACATGATCAGCAATGGAATACCCTTTGTCAAGAACTTTTAGACCAGCAACAAGAATTTGAAATCTTGAAAACATAGTCTCTATTGATTCACTCTCTTCCATCTTGAATGCCTCATACTTCTGAATGAGCGCAAGAGCTTTGGTTTCTTTGACTTGAATGTTGCCTTCATGCGTCATTCTCAGAGAGTCAAACATATTCTTTGCAGTGTCTCTGTTTGATATCTTTTCATATTCTGAATAAGAGATGGCGCTGAGAAGAATTATTCTGGCCTTGTGATGATTTCTGAAATCACGCTTTTGCTGATCAGACATTTTTTTCCTGTCAATCTTCTGACCACTTCCATCCACTGGGTGCGTGTATCCATCAGTCGCCATGTCCCACAGATCAGCATCATGGGCCAGAAAGAAACTCTCAATTCTGTCTTTCCAGTAGTCAAAGTTCTCTCCATCAAAGACTGGAGGTTTGCCACTGAATCTGTCTCTTTCTTCATTGTTGTCATTGCTGATGTTTTGATTTGGTCCTGCCATTGTGTTTTTCTGACGCTGGATCTTGTACTGACACGGTTAAGTGTTTTAAGCTCAGAACCAAGCGCTCTGATGCCAATTGAAGATGTGAAAAACACAAGAAGGGGGGTTGAATTGTAAAACTTAAATCAAATGTGCAGACAACACTGTATTTTTATCCTGGTTCGTTTGATCTCAAACTACTCCAGTCCACCCGTCAAGGTGATTTCGCCTCTCTCCAACGAGGTCTTAATCCACTATATTCAAAGGAATACAACAACTACTTTAACAACTGTTAAAGCCTTCTTGAGTATAACCACAAACCGATTTATCTCAAGGAAATCTCTTTACAAATAATTGAACAATAATGTGTTTGATGTTTTCTAATAAAACAGTATACCACAACTGTGATAATACACAAATTTAAGCTTAGAATGAAACTGGATTGCTAAAGCGTTTGGATGAGCGTGGTTGGAAAGCTTAGCAAATTGTATGAGTGCGTGTGTGTAGATTATTAGCCTTTTCTTTTCTCACACAAACTTGTTTATATAGCCAAGGCAAAGTTACATTGGTGTCCATAAATCACTTTCAATGATAATAACGTTCTTTCCTTTTTGAGAAGATGTCTTGGATAAAGCCGTTGGTAATTAATCTGTCTTGAATGCTTAGTAACGCTTCAGAGTTTTCTTTATGATAATCAGAGTGTTCTTTGCTTTAACTGATGATGACGCTTCTGAGTGCTGATGACTTGGTAAGGATCTTGATCAGAGTCAGAGTGTATATATTTATACGCAGATTCTGGTCATCAAGCTTCAGCGTATGATCTGGTAACTTCAGCGTGTAGCACATGTTATTGATCTTCTGATGCTGATATGATCTTCTGATGCTGATTCCATCAGAACTTCTGTAAACATAAACCATAATTTTAAGTAGCATATATGTCTTATATAAAAATCTTACAATTTATTTATTCTTGTATTTTGTTATCATCAAAACTTTAATTAAGGGTTGTAGAATCAAACTCTATTCTAACATCACTGTCTTGCAATGTTTTTTTGTTATTTTCCAAACTAACATATAAGTTTCATATATATTATCCAGTTCTTATTTTCTAACACAAAAGCAACATTGACTTAGTCCCAAGGGAGGCGCCTGTGAAGCTAAAAGGCGTGAGTTCAACACCCACCCCAGACAAATATATTTTCTATTTTTCTAACCTAATTTCCTTTTCTATTTTCTATTAAACCTAATTTCTTTCTTTTTCTTAATTGATCTTTTTTAATTAAATAATTAACCACTAACCTTAGATCCTTTTTTTTTAAATCCTAACAAGTTAGGATTAGTTTTTTTTATTAATAATTAATTTTTTCTTATATATATTTTTATTTACTAATTAATCAATTAACTAAACCTTTTTTCCTAAATATTAAAATCAATTAGAAATTTAGGATTTTATTACTATTATCACTAAAATTATTTTCTATAAAACATAAAAAATATTAACTTAGATCTTAGGTCTTTTAAAACATTTCTTTAAACATTTTTCTTATTTTTTAATTTTCTTAGACAAAATGTATAGAACGCACCCTTTAATGTAATAGCCTAGATTTATTTTCCACGTCTTTTTTCTTATTATGTAACTGCTCACAGGATGTAATAGCGTAGGACATTTATATTCTCGCACTTATATTTTATGCTATGATCAGTAACTAGGGTTTGTATGGCAAGATTAAAAACGAACGTAGAAAACCCTAAACTCTCAAGATAAAACAACTGAATTAATACACTTCGCACACTTGCACCTCTGGGTATCCTCTCTTGTTGCCTTACGATACTTGGTCATGTCCCTCAAAAGTAGGGATAATTTAGCAAAAGACCCTTCAGAATAAAAGATCATAGTCCCTCGATGACCCTTCAAAGTTGCCTACGAAAATGATCTAGTCCCTCCGATACAATTGCTAAAGTATCCTTAGATGTTGCCTTTGATGACCATACGATGACTTTACGCCTGTCCCTTTACATCCAATAGATAGGGCTATCAACCAACCAATGGTATGGATAATACTATCTCAAAAGGAGAAGGAAAAGAATAAGAAAGACTTTAGTGGTTAAGAACTCCTAATTCTTGCTCACAACTTTTCTCAAGACATTTTTCACACGTCACTTTCAAACAAATATTTTCAAAAACACTTTGTACGCATTCTTGAGGACTAATACAAGAATCATTACAAAGACTACCTTACATTGGCATTTCAAAATATTTTTAAACAAGTCACACACACAAAGCAATTTTTCAAAAGTGAGCTAAGCAATTAAGAGCCTGTAGATAACTACAGATGAAAAGAGTGATAACTGCTTCCCTTTTCATAACTTACCCCCCGAACTCAAAATCTATCAAAGGTCTTTCCTGTTCTTTTCACCTTTCCTTAGATAAAAGAAAATTCGATAGCGACTCTTGCTATCTGCAAATTTGGATAAAACCAAAAAGTCAGTTCTCCCACCGTGTTACAGAACTGTATGCTTTGCTTAGAGTTTATATCACTTTACTTACTTTAATTGTATGCTTTGCTTGCTTTACTTTAAGGGTTTTGGTTGGGTTTAATTTCTTGTAAGATCCTACACCCAGAACTAGGGAGTCCTTAGGTAAGTAGTAATAGATCATAGAGACTGTACAACGTAGACCGATATGGTTGAAATGATGGCTACGGTTAGTGTGACACTTTTGTTTGTACTGATGTTCCTTGAGTTAGTCAAGGATAACATCGGGCTTCCACGTGGTATCGTTAACACTAACTTACTTTTAGAACCTTAATTGACCCATCTTGGACATTAGACAGTAGTGAGATAGCCGACTTTGGTGCAGTCCAAGGTTGGTTGATACTCGAAACTACACTTATTGAGATTCGACTCTCGGGATATTTTGGTGCAAAACTGGTTGTCGTGCTAAAATAAAGCCTGCGAGAAAGATTGGTGATATGAGATTCCTAGAACCCGGTTACTATTTTAGGATAGGTTGAACCAACTTAACTTTAATGGGGAAGGGTACTTACCTATGGACTTCATGCAAGCCTTTAAACCTAGGGCTCTTGTGTGACTTGTTTGTGTTTTCCTATCTAACATGAACATGACATCATAGCATCATATCATCATAATATAACATTTATACTAACCATTTCAAGGATCTTAGGGATTTATGGTGCAAGATTATCATAAGCCAAATTTTTAGCAAGGGGCAAGAGGATTTATTTTCCTCTAGCCAGATGCCGTCAAGATCAAAGTACATTCTCTTGAGTCAGAAGCTATGACCCACTTGATATGGCGAGCTTGATTCTTATAGAAAAAGACTCAAAGTTCTTCAGACAAAGTCGCAACCAGATTCATTTTCTAATATTTCAAATTTTAAATACCACGAGATCCTTGAAAACATTGCATATGCATCTACATGTCATACATATCATCACATAACAGGTTTCCAAGACAGGTTTCTCATCTTCTTGCTATTTATTTCAGAAGAAAATGACTCTTGAACAGACAATCAAAGATATCAGAGCTCAGAATTCCTGATTCCAACAGATGCTCCTAAACTTAGCCAAGGGGAAAGAAGAATTGAAAGCACTCGTCACCAATGGGAAGAAGAAGAAAAAGAAACCAGTCAGCATCCTTAACATGGGGAGAAGGTTCAGTGGTCCAATCAAGCAAGCTCGAGATCTTGATATCCCATTGGATGAAGATGACAAACATAATGAAGATGGTAAGAGTGTGAAAACTGAAAGAAGCAATCTTGGTTCTGAAAAATTTCCTGATGAAAAGGAAGATGATTATTTGGATGAACAATATCCCCCTGCTGACGAGAAGTATAAGTTGCTAGAAGAGCGTCTGAAAGCTATGGAGATCTAGAAGGTGCCTGGCTTGAACTTTGAAGAATTGGATTTGGTTTCAGGAGTTCCCATTCCTCCTAAATTCAAAACACCTACCTTTGCTAAGTACGATGACGTTTCTTTCCCGAAGCTGCATTTGAGGTCATATGTTCAGAAAATTCAACCACACATTGCTGACAAGAAATTGTGGTTGCATTTCTTTCAAGAGAGTCTGTCTGGAACACAACTGGAATGGTATTATTAACTTGAAGGTACCAATATCCACACCTGGGAAGATTTGGCTGCAGCTTTCTATAAACAATATCGATACAATTCTGATTTGGCACCAACCCAGATGCAACTATAGAGTATGTCCATGGGTTCTGAGGAAGGCTTCAAAGAGTACGCACATAAATGGAGAGATATTAGAGGCAGAGTTCAACCTCCTTTGTCTGATAGGGAATTGGTTGACATGTTTATGAGTATGCTAACAAGTCCTTTTTATAATCATCTACTTGAAATTTCTTCATCCGGTTTCACTGAGCCGATATTGATAGGGGAGCATGTTGAAAATGGGATCAGAAGCGGTAAAATTCAGGTGACTACATCTTCAAATACTATGAAGAAGTCCTATAATGGTAAGAAATAATCCAATGTTGTGTACGGCCAAAAGGGTCGTAATAGGAATAACCGTAACCAATCTGTGGGGGCAGTGCTGATCCCTAATCCTGCTCTAGTGTAACAACAACAACAGAATAATCAACGTAGGCATGATGCACCCAGGAGACAGTTCACAAGAATCAATATACCATTTGCTCAAGCGTTTTAACACATGTAGAAGGAAGGGCTGATTACATTGAAAGAACCTCCTAAGAACCCCAATACATCCTCTCTCCGTTATAATCCCAATGCAAGGTGTGCATATCACCCCGACAGTCTCAGACATGACACTAGAAACTGTTGGGCTCTGAAGAATAAGATCCAAGACATGATTGACTCTAAGGAGATTGAATTTAACCCTCCTGAGACTCCTAATGTGATCACTGCACCTATGCCTAATCATGACAAGGGCGTTAATGCTATTGATGATGTTTCTCATGTTCTTACTATGAATGACTTGACTACTCTGATAATTGTTAAGAAGAAGTTGCCGCAAGCCATTTTATTTCCGGGTTGTGTTGAAAACTGCTACTACTAAGCATCCCAATCCAATGGTTGTACACTACTGAAATAAAGTATTTAGTGTTTGATGGATGACCGTGTGATTCTATTTGAGAACACTCCTTCTATGGAGAGTATGTCCCAAGACCTGAAGCTTGAAGACGTGTCTACAATTTTTGGTACTCCTATAAGGATCACTTTTAAGGGTCCTATGAAGATTACTGCCGAACCTAGAGTTTCTCCTCTGATCATTACTGCACCTGGGCTAATTCCATATTCCTCTGACAAGGCTATCCCTTGGAATTATGGAGCTGATGTGTACTACCATGATGTCAAGCAAGAATCGTTGGCTGTCGAAGATGAAAATACTGAAGTCACTAGTCCTAACATTGGCAATATTGCTGGGACTAGTAAGGTTACAAGAAGTGGAAGGGTTTTATCTCCAGAGATCTCTCTGAAGGCTGTTACTACACTAGTTCATATTACTACTACTGAATCAACTATTGAGACTCGAAGCAAAGAACAAACGACTGAACCTACCCAGACTGAGGCACCGAAAGAGTTTACTATTGAAAATGCCTCTAAGCAAGAGATAGAAGAGGTACTGAAGATTATTTGAAAGAGTGACTATAAAATTGTTGAACAGTTGGGGAAGACCACCTCCAAAATATCTATGATATCCCTGCTATTGTGCTTTGAGGGCCATGCTCAGGCTTTGGTAAAGTTCCTAAAAAATGCTCATGTACCAGTGGAAATCTCTGTTGAGCAATTCAAAAATTGTGTTGCTAGCCTAACAACTGAAAATGGGCCAGGATTTTCTAATGATGATTTAACTCCCGCAGGAAGGAACCATAATAAGGCCCTGCATGTCTCTATTGAGTGTAGGGGCGCTACCTTATCTCATGTGTTGGTGGACACAAGTTCCTCATTGAACGTATTGTTGAAAGCTGCTTTAGACAAACTTGATTGTGAGGGGATTATGTTAAAACCCAGTGACATTGTGGTGAGAGATTTTGATGGTTCAAAGAGAATGGTGCATGGAGAGGTTGATCTTCCAATCAAAGTGGATTCCTAGGTATTTGATTCTACTTTATATGTGATGGACATTCGTCCAGCCTATTCCTATTTGCTTGGACGCCCTTGGATTCATGGGACATGTGCTGTTACTTCTACCTTACACCAAAAGTTGAAGTATCCCGTGAAAGGAAAAATCGCTACAGTTTGCGGCGAAGAAGAATACATGGTGAGACACTTGAATTACTTCAAGTATGTTGAGATGGATGGTGAATTCTTCGAGACCCTTTGCCAAACCTTTGAAGTTGTTTCTCAGACAACCCCTGTTGATAAAGTTGCTCCTGCTGTCCCTAAGGTTACCAGGATTCCACCAAAAATGGCTTCTCTGAAAGACGCTAAGGCTGTGGTTGAAAAAGGTGGTGGCACTGTTTGGGGCCAGCTTCCCGACATTCCTTACAATTCTAACAAAGTTGGTTTAGATTTCACCTCACAGGCTCAGAGGGTTTTCCTTCGTGCTCGTGCTAATTTTGGGAGACCACCATTTTGCATCAAAAACAATGGAGTTCACATCAATCAAGTCAACATTATGGAAGACGCTGATAGCGACTGTGACATAGACAGTTGGATCTTTCCTACTACCGACAGTGGGCTAAATAATTCAAAGGCTGAAGACTTTATACCAATCTCCTTTAGTCAGGAGTAAATGCTATTTTCTGTTTTCTTACTTTCAAAATTTTGGTTATGTAATTTAAACAATAACTTTAAGCCTTGTGCCTTACCCGGGGCACAACGGTCCATTTTTAGGGTTATCATTATTCATCAGCATATTTTCATTTAATAAATTATTGGACGTTTGCATTTAAATTTTGCGCTCTTTGTCTTTCTTTTACTTCATTGCTTTCAAAATAGCTATGTGTTCTTACACACACCCACACCACAAATTGCATATCTATATCCACCATGGATCCCATTGATAACAATTATGCTATTAACAATTATGACTTCGAAAATACGATCTACTAAGCCAAGGACGAAGGTGAGGAAGATTGTGAAATACATGGAGAGCTTGCTAGGCTCTTAATGCAAGAATAAAGAGCCATACGACCACATGAATAACCAGTCGAGGTTGTGAACTTGGGTACTGAAGAGGACAATAAATAAATCAAGATAGTTGCCAACCTATAAGACAGTGTCAAAAAGAGATTAAGCCAGATGGTGCGTGACTATGTTGAGATCTTTGCTTGGTCGTATGAAGACATGCCAGGGCTTGATAATGACATTGTGGTTCATCGATTACCAATGAAGGAAGGTTATCCTCCTATAAAGTAGAAGGTTCATCGTATGTGTCCCGAGATGTCTGAAAAGATCAAAGCTGAGGTTATGAAGCAGTTCAATGTAGGTTTCTTAGCTGTTACGTCCTATCCTCAGTAGGTTGCAAATGTGGTGCCAGTACCTAAGAAGGATGGTAAGGTGCGCATGTGTGTAGACTATAGGGATTTGAATAGGGCAAGCCCCAAATATGACTTTCCACTTCTGCATATTGATGTTCTGGTTGACAATTCCTCTCAACACAAAGTATTTTCCTTCATGGATGGTTTCTCTGGTTATAATCAAATTAAGATGGCAGTTGAAGACATGAAGAAGACTAATTTTGTCACACAGTTGGGAACTTTCTGTTACAAGGTTATGCCTTTTAGTTTGACGAACGCCAATGCAACATATCAACATGCTATGGTAGCTTTGTTCCATGATATGATCCATCATAAGATAGAGGTTTACGTTGATGACATGATAGCCAGGTCTCAGACTGAAGAAGAACATCTCGACTACCTACACATGCTGTTTGAGAGATTGAAGAAATACAGGTTGAGGTTGAATCCAAACAAGTGCACCTTCGGGGTAAGATCTGGTAAACTCCTAGGTTTCATTGTCAGTGGTAAAGCTATTGAAGTTGATCCTGCCAAGGTTAAAGCCATTCAAGAAATGCCAGCTCCTCGCACTGAGAAGGAAGTCAAAGGTTTCTTGGGACGATTGAACTATATTTCCAAATTTATCTCCCGTTTGACTGCTACTTGTGAGCCAATCTTCAAATTACTAAAGAAAGATCAAGTAGTGAAGTGGAATGGAGACTGTCAGATAGCCTTCGACAAAATTAAGGATTACCTCCAAGAACCTCCAATTATAATTCCACCGGTTAAAGGAAGACCTCTGATCATGTACCTAATAGTATTAGAGAACTCAATGGGGTATGTATTGGGGCAGCGTGACGAGTCTGGTTGAAAAGAGCATACAATATACTACCTTAGCAAAAACTTTACCGACTGTGAAACAAGATACTCAGTGCTCGAGAAAACTTGTTGTGCTTTGGCATGGGCTACTCGCCGACTAAGACAATATACGTTGACTCATACTAATTTATTTATCTCTAAAATGGATCCAATAAAATACATATTCGATAAACCCACTATCTTCGGAAGAATAGAAAGATGGAAAATGGTCTTGACAGAATAAGACATTCAGTACACTACTCAGAAGGAAATCAAAGGAAGTGTACTGGCAGATCATTTGGCTCATCAAGCTATAGATGACTACATGTCTATGAATTTTGAGTTTCGGTATGAAAATATTATGCTAGTTACTGAATATGAAGAACCTGAACCGGGATCCCAATGGATTATGGTCTTTGATGGAGCTTCCAAAGCGCTTGGTAATGGGATTGGTGTTGTGATTGTCTCTCCCAAGAGTTGTGATATACCCTTCACCGCCAGATTATGTTTTGACTTTACCAATAATATGGTCGTGTACGAAGCATGCATCATGGGTATCAAGGCTTCCATCGATATGAGAATTAAATTTCTGAATGTATATGGAGACTCAACCCTAGTAATCAGTCAGATTAAGGGAGAATGGGACACGAAGCATCCAAATCTCATTCCTTATCGAGAGCATGTGTTGACATTAATTCGGTACTTCGAAGAAATCACTTTTGAACACATTCCACGAGAGGAGAATCAATTGGAAGACACATTATCTACCATGTCATCTATGTCCAAAGTTAGATGGGATAATGAAGCTCCTCGAATTACTATTGAGAGATTAGATGAACCGACACATTGCAACGAAGTTGATACTAATGGAGTAGAAGAAAAGCCTTGGTACCACGAAGTAAAAAGATATATCGAGACTCAAGAGTATCCTGAAGGGGAATCTATCAATGATAAGAAATTTCTAAGGAGGTTCTCTTCCAAGTTCTTTATGAGTAATGGAATCTTGTACAAGCGCAACCACGATTCAACTATGCTTCATTGTGTAGATAAGAAGGAAGTTGAGAAGATTATGGAGGATATGCACGAAGGAGTCTTTGGTACTCACTCTATTGGGCATACAATGGCTAAGAAGATTCTGAGAGCGGGTTACTATTGGTCTACCATGAAAGCTGACTGCCACCATCATTCCAGAACTTGTCACAAATGCCAAATTTATGCTGACAAAGTAAATGTGCCTCCGGTTCCTTTAAACATTTTAACTGCTCCTTGGCCGTTTGCAATGTGGGAAATTGATATGATTGGAGTGATTAAGCATACTTCTTCCAGTGGACATCATTTCATCCTTGTCGCTATTGATTACTTCACGAAGTGGGTGGAAGCAGCCTCGTTTGCCTCCGTTACCAAGAATGTTGTGGCTCGGTTTATTAAGCATGACCTTATTTGTTGGTATGGCATACCTGAAAGGATCATCACAGACAATGTTACTGTAACGCGGTGGGAGAACTGACTTGGTTGTTTTACGTTTGATTGCAATTGTTGCGGATAACAAGAGTCACCTCCGACTTTTCTTTTATTCAATAAGGAAAGGCTGAAAAGAACATGAAAGACCTTTAGAGATGTTTTCTGAGTTCGGGGGGTAGATTATGAAAAGGGAATGTATTAGCACCTTTTTCATCCGTAGTTATCTACGGGCTCTTAGTTGCTTGCTAGATCACTTGCTTTTGTTTGAATGTGTGCTTGTGGCGTGGATTTTGAAAGTATTTTGAAAATGTCTTTGTAATGGTTCTCGTTTCTATAAGAACACGTACAAAGTGTTGTTTCGGAAATAGTTCAAAGAGGTGTTTGTGGAATGTGTTTTTGAAAGTTATTTTAAAAAGGTGTCTTTGTAATGGCTCTTGTTTCTATAAGAACACGTACAAAGTGTTGTCTTTTGAAAATATTTCAAAATGAGAGTGTTGGTGTATAAAATATTTTTTTTTGGTTGTGAGCAAGCGAGCAACTAGGAGTGAATCTACCTACTCAAAAGGTCTTAAATGTTCTTTTCCTCCTCCTTTAGATGTTGCTATCTTACCATTGTTTTGATAAGAAGCCCCATCGTTGGATGTGAAGGGACGGACACAAGACATTTGTATATTCATAGAAGGCAACCTATGGGATGTTTTAATAATGTCATTTTAGGGACTAGATCGTTTATCGAACGCAACATTGAGGGTCATCGAGGGACTACGATCTTTTATTGAGGGTCTTTGCTAAAACGCCCATATTCGAGGGACATGACTATTTTCCGATAGGCAACAAAATGGGATTACCCTAAGGGTGCTAGTGTGAAAGTATGTTTGATTTAAATGCATTTAGTCTTGATTAGGGTTATCTATTTGTTGATTTCATGTCTTGCCATACACACCCTAATTACTAGCATTTATACTTGAAAACAATAAATTGCGAAAATGTAAAGGTCCTACGCTATTACATAATTTATGGATGAGGGTACAAATTTACAAATGAGGGGTTGCAAGAATTTAAATCCTATTTAACTATTATAACCATATTGAAATGTACAATATAAGAAAAGGAAAAGACTTGTTTTAAAAATGGTTTTTTGGTCTTAATGAATTAATAATAAAAAAAGAAAATAAAATTAATTAACAAAAAGAAAATATTTTTATGTATTTTTTTATATTAATAAAAGGGTGTTAATGTTGAAAATGATAAAAAAAGAAAAGTAATGAGATAGAGCCAGCATGCTGCTGAAAGTAAAACAAAAGGGATCAGAAGTTCTGAAGCCAGGCGCGCTGTGACTTCAGAAAGAAGAGTCAGTGGGAATCAGAAGTTCTAGATCGATCTCTCTTCTAAC